>SSNP01000052.1:2821125-2838318 GCA_006937955.1 Pachypanchax playfairii
TGAGATAAATTCTCAAATCGATATCATAAATCATAAATCACTCCTACATTAAGACTGAAAGTGTTCTTTAAAGAGGTGAGTCTTAAGTCTGCTCTTAAAAGTAGCTGCAGACTCTGAGGATCGGACCGAGTTTGGTAGGTCATTCCACCATCGGGGGACAACAGAGGAGAAGAGTTTGGAACATGATCTCATGCCACGTTGTGGTGGAAGCGCTAGGCGTCTTTCAGCGGCTGAGCGTAGCTGACGTGTGGGAATGTAGGTTTGGATGAAGGAGTGAAGGTAGGTAGGAGCTGTGTGTGTTAGAGTCTGGTAAGCCAGAAGCAGAGCTTTGTATTTGATGCGTGCTGCAACTGGAAGCCAGTGCAGGGAAATGAGCAGCGGAGTGACATGAGCCCTCTTGGGCTGGTTGAAGACCAAACGTGCTGCTGCGTTCTGAATCATCTGCAGAGGTTTAACCGAGGACGCCGGAAGACCGGCCAGCAATGAGTTGCAGTAGTCGATCCGGGACAAGACCAGGGCCTGGACCAGAAGCTGTGTGGTGTGGTCTGTGAGGAAGGCTCTGATTTTCCTGATGTTGTAAAGCGCGAATCGACATGAGCGAGCTACGGAGTTAACCTGCTCTTTGAAGGACAGCTGGTTGTCCAGTATGACACCAAGGTTTCTGGCGGAGGTTTTGGGGAACAGCGTGATGGAGTCAAGCTGCACGCTTATCTGAGGAGGTAAGGAGTTACTGGCTGTGTTAACAGCTGTGACCTGTCAGTTCTTCTCTCGTGCATTTCTTACATTTTCAGCAATATTTTGATGCACTGAGCAGTATACGGTACTATCAATCAGGAACAAGGACTGGACAAACATTTCTGAGAGAAAAAGCACAAATAAAGGAAAAACTTTGACATTTCTGACACTTTGAACCTGTTGATCAAGAACACTTCCAAAGATGTCTATGGAAGCAAAACAGAAAGGAAATTACAACTATGAACTAATAGCTAAACGAATTTGAAGACGTAAAGGCCTAGAAGAAGACTAGTTGGTAAAGAATGAAAGATTTAAACGCGATCAGACAAAATACTATACAGTAGTTCTCAGGGACGAATAACAATCTAACCAAAAACAGACCTCAAGATATTAACTAAAATGTTAGCTGAAACAATATAGATGGCAGGTTAGCTGATCGAACAGGAAAATTAGTACTTATTGGAAAAATACAGTTTAAATAACAAGCCGCCGGCACCGACATTTAAATTCTCATTTGACTAAACCCAAAATGTTAATCTGTGAAATTGTAGACTGTAGAGAAGTTCACAAAAAAGCTTATCATCAGCTGTCTGTGTTGAATCTCCACTTTTGATTTTGATGGAATGAAAAAGTTGGTTGACTGTGTTTTGTCATAAAACTTTTATTTTGAAAATTTCTGCATCTTGGAAGCTGAACTTTTTAGCCATGTTTAGGCTGAATGTAATATTTAATCCAGCTATGCAGCATGTTTTGTTTTATTAACGAACTGACTGCTAACGGAAGCGTGTCGTTCTCCCTGCAGTTCGCTTTTTATTCTATTTTCTTTTATATTCTAAAAAAATAAGGCTGAACACTTCCTCACACCATTACACCCTCTGACAGATATAGTTGAGATATTAATGAAAAATGGAGGAACTGCATTTGCAGGAAATGTTGACTTATTTTTAGCAACAGAAAATATAGTTTTGGTCTTATCAGGATGCTGAAAACAAATAAAATAAATAAAATAAATATTGTTAGTTTTATGCTTTAGTGCGTTTGCTTGTTGATCAAACACAAAATGTTGTTAAGCTTAATTACACATCCAGTCTGTTTTCTAATAAAACTTGGCATTAATTTAGGAAAATATCAAATATCATTTACCAAACATAAAATCCAGAACTGCACCAGTTATAATGACATCTGGTAGTTTCTTCTGTTTTTGTCTGTCTCATATTGCCGTGGTTACCTGAGCGATGAGCAGCCTGCGTATCCACGGCGTAGACATGCCAACACTACACTGTAAACGTCTTTCTACAGGTGGTTTGTTATGATGAAAACCAGTCCTGCATGTGCACGCAGACGTCTAAAGCACAGCCAGATTTCTCTGACGTGCATGTGTAAGAGTGGATGTTGCTGTTTGTGTGTGTTTCACCACAATAGGGAGGTTAGTCTGGAGCCGAAGGACAATATCGGCTGGCAGGTGTGAGTGAATCAAACTTTGCATAGGTGGCGTCCTACACTGGCCTCTTTTCTGAGTCTTCTATGCTGCCAGTCCTCCCACCCCACCTCCCCCCACCTCCCCCCCAGCTCCAATGACTTTTTGGAAGATTATGGCAATTGCCATTGTGTAAATGTTCTTTTGTGATGGGACCTTGCAGTTTGTCTCTAGCTATATACACTGTGCTCAGCTATTTACAGACAAGCTTTACAAATGCTTGAGGGCAGCAGAAACAGAAGGGGTGGTGAGGGGAGAGGCAGGTACAGGTGGTCAATAGATCAACCACTGGCTCCATAGTGCACACAAAAACACAATGTAAGAGAGACAAGAGCTTTTTAAAAGCAATACCTCGATTAAGCCACCAACAGAATGTCATCTGTGGCTACAGTGTTTGGTTTGGGAGAAAAATGAGGTGGAGAGAGACGGGACAACACAAAGCAGGATGATTTGAGCTTACGTTGTATCTGGGACCACTTGTCTGTCGGGATCGCTTCTCCGCCAGCAGGTCTTTGACTGTATGCTTGACTCGAACACCTTGGTATACTCTCTTAGAATATTCTGATAAAGAAAGTAAAACAGTTTCAACTATCAAACCAATCCAGAAACAGTTTGAACTGTAACACAACATCATACAAATTTTCATCCATCCCCACATGTGAGTTCATTTGAATGGTTCACAGTTTTATGCATATAGGTGAACGACTCTTTGGGATTGTGTGTGTAAATGTCATGGAAATTGCCTTTGGTTTGGTTACTGCAAATGGACTACTAAAAACGATAATTAACTACTAATATGTGCTGGAACGTAACAGTAATCAAACTCTGGAGGAGACGCTCATTAGCTTAAAAAAGACTAAAAACAACAACAAAACAGCTTGAGTCAAATTCAACGTGTCTAACAGTCGCTGCAAATTTGCTGTTGCTTTTTTTTTTATAAATCTCACTTTAGTGTTGGTGTGATTTGGGGACATTCCTGGGAAGCAAACATCAAAACCCAATGAAAATGCAAACTTTATTATGCAAACGGAAATTGTATGCAAAAAACGACATACAGTGGGGCAAAGAAGTATTTAGTCAGCCACCAATTGTGTAAGTTCTCCCACTTAAAAAGATCAGAGAGGCCTGTAATTTTCATCATAGGTATACCTCAACTATGAGAGACAAAATGAGGAAAAAAAATCCAGAAAATCACATTGTCTGATTTTTAAAGAATTTATTTGCAAATTATGGTGGAAAATAAGTATTTGGTCACCTACAAACAAGTAAGATTTCTGGCTTTCACAGACCTGTAACTTCTTTAAGAGGCTCCTCGGTCCTCCACTCGTTACCTGTATTAATGGCACCTGTGTGAACTCGTTATCAGTATAAAAGACACCTGTCCACAACCTCAAACAGTCACGCTCCAAACTCCACTATGGCCAAGACCAAAGAGCTGTCAAAGGACACCAGAAACAAAATTGTAGACATTCACCAGGCTGGGAAGACTGAATCTGCAATAGGTAAGCAGCTTGGTGTGAAGAAATCAACTGTGGGAGCAATTATTAGAAAATGGAAGACATACAAGACCACTGATAATCTCCCTCGATCTGGGGCTCCACGCAAGATCTCACCCCGTGGGGTCAAAATGATCACAAGAACGGTGAGCAAAAATCCCAGAACCACACGGAGGGACCTAGTGAATGACCTGCAGAGAGCTGGGACCAAAGTAACAAAGGCTACCATCAGTAACACACTACGCCACCAGGGACTCAAATCCTGCAGTGCCAGACGTGTCCCCCTGCTGAAGCCAGGACACGTCCAGGCCCGTCTGCTGTTTGCTAGAGAGCATTTGGATGATCCAGAAGAGGATTGGGAGAACATCATATGGTCAGATGAAACCAAAATAGAACTTTTTGGTAGAAACTCAACTTGTCGTGTTTGGAGGGGAAAGAATGCTGAGTTGGATCCAAAGAACACCATACCTACTGTAAAGCATGGGGGTGGAAACATCATGCTTTGGGGCTGTTTTTCTGCAAGGGGACCAGGACGACTGATCCGTGTAAAGGAAAGAATGAATGGGGCCATGTATCGTAAGATTTTGAGTGAAAACCTCCTTCCAGCAAGGGCATTGAAAATGAGACTTGGCTGGGTCTTTCAGCATGACAATGATCCCAAACACACCGCCCGGGCAACGAAGGAGTGGCTTCGTAAGAAGCATTTCAAGGTCCTGGAGTGGCCTAGCCAGTCTCCAGATCTCAACCCCATAGAAAATCTCTGGAGGGAGTTGAAAGTCCGTGTTGCCCAGCGTCAGCCCCAAAACATCACTGCTCTAGAGGAGATCTGCATGGAGGAATGGGCCAAAATACCAGCAACAGTGTGTGAAAACCTTGTGAAGACTTACAGAAAACGTTTGACCTCTGTCATTGCCAACAAAGGCTATATAACAAAGTATTGAGATTAACTTTTGTTATTGACCAAATACTTATTTTCCACCATAATTTGCAAATAAATTCTTTAAAAATCAGACAATGTGATTTTCTGGATTTTTTTTCCTCATTTTGTCTCTCATAGTTGAGGTATACCTATGATGAAAATTACAGGCCTCTCTGATCTTTTTAAGTGGGAGAACTTACACAATTGGTGGCTGACTAAATACTTTTTTGCCCCACTGTATGTAAAAGACCCCAGCTTTTTGAATGGATCTTTTAGATAAGATGAAAATTTGCAAAGAAACAAGATTATTGAAAATGTTAACGCTTTTGGAATTTTTTTTTTTAATTACTAAATCTTATTTGAAACTTAAATCATTGTTTACTGCCTGATGTTATTTTTTTAACAACATACATTAATATACTTTTAAATATCACATAGATTTATGTAAACTCTATATACAGTCTATTCTGATAGACCTGCAGTTACTACCAATAAAAAATGTCATCATCAATTTTCCATCCATGAACTTTTCAAAATAAAAGCTTGTCAGTATGAAACAAAGCAACAAATAATCTGTTAATTAAACAATAATTTTTTGCAATATGACCTAAAAGCTAATTAAAAGAAGCATGTTTGTAGATAAATAGGACTTACCAGCGTCCATGATGCTGTTGAACAGAGTGAAACTCTCTCCTCTCTTACACACACATACACTGAGGCCTTTCTGTTTGTCTCTGCTGTATTTACCTACAGTGGTTCAGTCCCACAGAGCAGCATCATAGTGAGTGGCGTGCCACTCAGGTAGCTTTAACCACACTGTCAGGAGGGCAGGGACTCATGGAACATGCCACCTCACACTGCTGTCATGTGGAGGCAGCTTTTCAAAATGACCTTTTATCTATTTGGTTAAATGCAAATATTTGGTAGGGACGTTTTTTGGCCTATTTGCATTTGTAGACAAGATTAGGGGTTGGAAGCACTGGGAAATGAAAGAGACACTGGGAAGCTGCCTGGCACTCCTACTTTGACTCTACTATCCAAAACTTAACAAGATATATTATTTCCACATTTTTGGTTTAAAGCAGCAATTATTTTCAAAGGTTGAAGTCTTTTTTAGTTTCAGTTTGAGTTTTGGCATCAGTGGAATAACCAAATAAAGAAATCCTTCACCCAGCCAGTGTGAATGTTCCTAAACATTGTTTCTGTTTTTAGGTTGAGTATTAAATCTTAGACAGGGGTGTCAAGCTCCAGGCCTCGAGGGCCACTATCCTGCATGTTTTAGATGTTTCCCTGCTTCAACACACCTGATTCAAATGAACAAGTCGTTAACAGGCTTCTGCAGAACTTATTGAAATGCAGAGGATTTGAATCAGGTGTGTTGAAACAGGGAAACATCTAAAACATGCAGGATAGTGGCCCTCGAGGCCTGGAGTTTGACACCCCTGATTAGATCAAGCAGCTAAAAAGACTTTGATGTGACAAAATAATTGTTCTAAACATATGGGCATATTTTTGCATAAAGCACATTATTGTGCCATTTTCCTCTAAAACAAGTTTTTATTATTTGAGTAAAACACTCTGAGCAAAGTAGAAACAAATGAGTCATTGTAGCTTTGTGTTTAAGAGTGGCTGTAGCTGGAGTCACGCTTCACTAAACAGTTTACGCCTGCAGCTGTAACGAACCTCTCATCGGACTTTTTAATTGCTTTCTGCCTGAAACTTGGTGCCTCACCTTCTGATGAAGACGCTCACAATTTATTATAGTTTAAAAACTGGTCAGAAAAGTTTTGATGTTCATATGCTAAATACTGACCCTGGTTACTTTTTGACACACAGAATTTGTGTGTGAGATAAATTAGCTGAACATTAAAGTAGAGTTACTTATTTCTGCTTGGATTTGCATGAGAAGTTTTATTTCTGCTGATACCAATCAGACGTCAGACTATAGCTAAAGAAACTAATGAGACAGGAGGACGTGTGTCTGCTTCTAAAGCTGATCAGTTAGAATAAAATTACATTTTAAGAAGCCACTCCTACAATTTGCATTTACATTTCTAGTAAATCCAGACGCAAAGAGCAAATGTTATAAATGAATAAGTATGAATTCCATTAGCACATAATCAAAGAATAAAGCAGTTTAATTCAGTATATGATGATGTACTACATTTGCCTCGGAGATGTGAGCAGAACGTTTCACTCCAGAAGGTCTTCAGATTTCCTTGTAACCTGCTCAGATTCAAGACACCCTGAACCAGATCCAGGAGAACTAAACCGAGTCCCTCCATGTTTAACAACTCTGGTGTTTTTTTTTCTTTTAAAGCTTTTTTTTTTCATTCGTAAATAAAATAATTTTATTTATTTAATTAACTCTATTTTTAAACGTGTGTAATGATAAATTCTATTGCATTGTTTTTCTCATCAGTCCTTTGTGTTTGTCAACATGGAGTTTTTCTGTCAGTAGTTGAACCTCCTGGATCTTCTTCATGGAGTCCATCATGGTTCATCATGTGACTGATGGAGGATCAGAAAGTGATGGATCTGGATCTTGGAGTTCATCTTGATGGTTCTGGATGTTTCGTCTGTTCCCTCCTCTCTCTCCATCTGATCCAGCTGGAGTTGTGTCTCCTCTTGTGTCCACGTCCTAGACGTCGTCCTGCTACAGTTACATCCTCATGATATGATCAGCTAATCAGAGGAACATGAAGCTGCTTGGAGATGGTCTGTCTTTAACATGGAGCATCTGGTCTTTATCTGGTCCATGTTCAGGGTGGTGCACACAGTGATACCAAACTATTTAACAGTGTATTGTTTTTTTCCTTCAGACAGTCGGAACAGCTGATAAAATGCATAAATACATCTGGGATCCCAATAAAGGTTAAAAACTGGGGTCACAACATGACTACAATGCAGGATTTATGGTGTCTATAGGAGGAAGAGCCGACTCTGGTAGGGGGGCCAACAAATCTGTTTGGACTTTTAAGCAGAGGGCTGCACACTGGTGCAGTGGGTAGCACTGTTCCCTTGCAGCAAGAAGGTCCTGGGTTTGAAACTGGTCGGGATCGTCCTGCATTGAGTTTGCATGTACTCCAGGTGCAATAAAAATGTATGTGGGTTTACTCCAGGGGAATCCAGTTTCATCCCACAGACCAAAAACATGCATGACGTTAATATGTAGCTCTAAATTGCTCCTCTGTGTGAGTGAGTGTCCAGGTGTAGCCCTGCCTTTCACATAATGACTGCTGGAGATAGACACCAGCTCACTGTGACCCTGAATAGGAACAAGATAATAACTGACTGACTGACAAATAAACAAAATGCAAAAATCCCTTTTCATAAAAAATAAAATCTGTTTCTTCATGATACAACTTATATTCCTCAAAGTAGATGAAGGATTTTTAACACATAGTACAGCACAGAGTCTGTAGATTCTTTAGCAATAACCATCACTGAATTAAAACTCTAGTTTTTGGTGTTAAAATTTTTGTTTAATGTCAGTAATTAGAACAATTCTGTAAATAAACACGTCTGTCTGAGCAGGATCTTTAAAGTGATGTGAAGTTTCTCATGCCAGAAACAGCAAAACAATCTTCATATTCCTTCACAACACAATGTTAAATATTCAAAATACTTTATTGTCCCACGGGGGAAATTACATGGAGATACAGAGAACAGCTTGACCTTCATTCTCCAGTCTGCCAAAGGTCACAGTGAACCTGGCGCACGTTGCTCAGGCAAGCCAAGATCACACAGGAGAATACATACATACATACTTATACATATGTGTTAGGAAAAAGAAATATGAATAAGACTACATTGGGGTCTGAGGAGATAAAAAAAGGTCCTTACACCCAGTGCCCACCAGGGGGCGTGCGCTGGATGCAAGCACAAAAAAACTCCTTAGCAGGGGGAGAACAGATACCACACACACACGATGAGGTCATTAAGGATGTGAATGCAATCAGTGTTTGTGAAATACGTTAAGGAATGTAAACACCGTCGCTGAGCAACGCTCTCAGATGTTTTTTTGTCAGGAAGTCTCTGACTTTGGGAAAGTCTGTCTTCCAGCTTGAGTGTTTGGAGTGAGAAGTGGAGGGGGTTTTACACATCACACTTAATGAGATGATAAGACAGAAAACAGAGAAATAACTTGGTTTTAATCTACAACCATTTTACATGAGCTGCAGAGATGAAATGTTGTACGAATATTCTGGTGTGATTTAAAAAAGAAAGATTATTGAAAATATATTCCATCTTGCTTTTCAGGGAAATGTGGTGGAGATCAGTAAGATCAAATTTCAATGTAGTGGCGAATTTACTCAAGGATTTATTTGGAATTTGCAGCATCATACTTTCCATGAAACAGTCAGGAAACGTATTTACTTCTCTTGACATGTTGAAAGAACATTTATTGAGTTTTTGTTTGTTTCTCTTATTTGGCTTTATGAGTTATGTTTATATTTTGTCACTTTATTGATTGTTTCATTTCCTCAAATTTGTAGTTTAGTATCATCATGTTAGTTCTTCCTTGAATCATTAGTTTCTCTTTGTGCTCTAGTTGTGCATTATCACACCTGTATTTCATCTTGTTAATTAGTTCCAGTCTTCACGCAGTAATCACCCTGTTCATTGTCAGATCTTCATGTTTCCACCTGGCCGGTTCTTCTCCCAGTGGTTTGTCTGTGTTCTCCTGCACGGGAGTTTCATCAGCTGTTTATGTTGGTTCAGGGTCCGCCCACGCCAAACTAACTATATTTTTTAGATTTACTTTCATGTGTAAAAAGGACTTGCATACCATAATTACAATCTGAAGATCTCTAAACTCTCATAACAAAAACCAGCTGAGTATTTTCACTGTTTGTATTTCAAGATATAATAATTCCTAAATTCAATTCAGTTTAATTCAGTCATACTTTATTAATCTCCAAAGGGGAATTAGATGTTGTAGTAACTCATCAATAACTTAACATCACCTCCAGTGACTCACCTGCTCTCGTTCCTTCTTATATTCTGCATATTGTAGGAACTTCCATACATCATTTACTTAAGTTCTTACACCAGAGTCAGATTTATAATCATATATAAGAAGTCAGGAATCAGAAGCTGAAACATTTCTTCAGCTTCCTGGAACCACCTCCTCACAGGTTCCTCAGAACAATGATTTTATACACAGAACAGAGAAAGACCTGTATGCATCCCTGACGTGAGGTTCGTGTGGAGACGTTTACTCTGAAACCTTTATGTGAATTCATATTCATTATAAACTTCAAACTCATGATAAACTAATACACAGAATTTTCATTTTGACCCTCCGTTAAATTCCAAGTTATTTTTAAGAATTTAAATTTTGTCACTTTAATTCAGAGGTGAGGCTCGTTGCTGCAACAACATTTGCATAAAACAAATCCCAAATCCTGTGTTTTATTTTAGGAGGAAGCCGAGTGAAGGCAACTGACCCAAAATAGAAAAGTATCTAAACCTGACCAAGTTCAGGGTGAATGAGTTTGCAGGGAATTGGACCGACTGCTGTTGTGATGCAGTTTTCAGTTTGTTAGTCTGAGTCACTTTTGGAGATCTTGAATGTCACCTGATTTATTTATTCACTGCAGTCTAATACTGGGTGTCATATGCATAACTGTCCTGTTATTTAAATAAGCTTTTTAGTTTATATTATGATATTATCATATAAGTGATAATTTGTAGTTAATTTAACGAGGTCAAAAATCTTTATTATACACCAAGAAGTTTTTTTTTTTAAACTGTTCAACAAACTTGAGCTCCAGTCAGTTTCTAGTGAATTACAAGTGCACGTTTCCTGGTAACTCACTATCGGCACTCCCTATGTGTGTATGTTTTTATGCAACAAGGTGAGATTATGTGTGTAGACCGCTGTGTGGAGCTTTTATCAGTTAATGACTCAGAGATAAGAGGAATGTACAGCTCTCCTCTGCAACGGACACAGAAGAGGAAGGAAGAGATCCGCCTGTTTCTGACTGGGATTGTATAACGTCATTATTCAGATGTGTTCTTATGCTACTTTTTCAAATATTGTCCTTGTACAGTTAACAAAAATACTTGTTGTACTATCAAAGCCTTTACTTTTAGTCTAGTGGGTTCAGTTGGTCTGGCTGGGGAATTCCTTTAGAGTACAATATGAAGCTTATCTTCTGTTTACAGCTGTTTGACGTGTGGGTCCAACACCTGTCTGCCCGAGTGTTGCTGCTTTCACTAAAAGCATTTTGTTCAGAAGGATCACAGTGTCGTTTGGACAAACCAGCCAGCTCAGTAAAACATGCACAGAGTCGTGGACACTGATCTCCCGCCGTGGACACGGTCCTCAGTGACAGACATCATGCCGTGCAGCAAAACTGTGTTCAGATGGAAGAAGATAGGACACAGCCTGAAGCACAACGGACAGTGAGCGTCCTCACTCACGTGACTTGTCTCCAGAATCAATGGGACTGACTGAGTTTTAGTCTCATGTGTCCCTCTTTGACCACGTCCTAAAACATCTCAGATTTTATGAAACCTTTTGTTATGTTCAGTGATTGTTTACATTATTATTGAACTCAATCTGTAAATATATACACATACACATGGTCCATATGCTGCAGAGATGAAGGAAATAAACACATTTTCTGTATCGTCACTGTTCTTTTTGCTGCAGTAGGACAGTATTGTCCACTTTATTGATGTCTTCTGGGATTTATTTCACCTTGCAAAAAATAAAAAATAATAATAAAAAAAAGTTTCACCCTGCAACATAAATTTGCTTCATATGATAGGAGCATATGAACCACTTAGACCCGGCTTCTGCAGCCTTTATGACTGAAAGAGACATTTTCTTATCACTATAAAATAAAGATAAATCAGTTTATACAATAAGTCACACACTTCTAGTTAAAGTAGGAAGTTCCACCTTTATGTTTATAAAAACAAACAAACAGATTGTTGTTCCTGCTGCAGGAGATAAACACCAGCCTCCACCAGGATCCTGCAGGAACAAGATGTTATAAAACTGGTTGGTTGGATGTAGTTTGATCATTTATTAATTAAATGAAACAAGTTTTACTTTATTAAAGTGTTTCAGGTCTTTTATCAGTTTGTTTCTATTACATGAAGAATCTATTTAATCCAACAAGCTCTTATTCTGAAAACTGAACATTTTGAAACATCAGATCAGCTGTTGAATGTAATTAGTCTCCAGTCTGATGTAACATGATGGTTTGTGGATCAGGAGAGTCAGACTGCAGCTCAGAAACTGATCGCTGCATTTTACAGACATTTCAGTCAAACTCAAGTCTGTTCAGTTCTGGTTCTGGAACCAGTTCATACAGACAGAATATATTCAGCATGGTCATGTCTGTTGATGGGCTTTAAACCCTTTTTAGTGATGAAACCTTCATTTTTAATCTGTTAATCTCCTGGAGTTACAACTTCTAATTTAGTGATGGACTTTATATTATGCTGTCTATAAAGACATGCAGCAGTTTTTTGTCTAAAGCAACATTTTCTAAATTCAAAAACAAACTATAAAACTATAAAATACGTAAACAAAACATCTGGAATTATGCTGAAAGGACAGAGGTTAGTGGTGAGAGACAGAACTTTGAACTGTTGGTGTCACAGATTAAGATCCTTGTTTAAAAGTTTATCTCTTTCTGTGAAACGTTTATGTTCTTCTTTTCCTCCAGATCTTCTTCTTGGATCTTCCAAAGACGTGCACACCTGTTACCTGGAATATTCTGATTCATTATGAGAAAGAAGTGAGTGTGTGCAGGGTTTTCTGTCCTTGTTGTTGACTTAACTAGACTGAATCCAGAACAAAAGCAGGTACTGAAAAAGACTTGATAGACAGAGGATAAGGTGGGGAATTCCCATCCTATTATGTAACAACGTCCTTATCACCCAAATTTATGTCTGCATGTGCTTTACCTTTTTCTAATGGCTTCACGGCTAATATAATGAAGATTATGCATTTATAAAAGACATTTGTCCCACAGATTAAGCAGCTTTTTTGTGTTTCAAAATGACCTCCAGTGGAAAATTGTTGTTAAAACAGTTGAACTGTAAACTCGCTGTTTTTCTTTTTATCCACTAGAGGGCAGTAAAAGACAACTGAGCAGAGAGGAGGCTGGAGAAACATCAAAGCTTCGATAAGCAGGTAAATAAACTGAGTAGAAGGTAAAGTAGGACAAAAAGATTTAAAATAATCAATATATAAAATAGTAATGGGTCAGATGAAAGGAGCTGACATGCAGACTGACACAGAGAGAAGACTGTGGCATGTGTCTGCCATGCAGGCCGTGTTGCTTATCATGCTACACAGCTGAGTCATGATTTATCCCAGACTCAGTCACACATCTGTGTTGCTACCGAGTCTCTACCATCAACAAAGAACACGCTGTGCTCACGTCTGGCTCGCTTCTGTTCCTATACCTTTATTCCCACCACTTTTATTTATTGCCTTTTTCCAAAGTGAAAATTTGATCTTTATTGGAAACAATTTGTTCTTTATAAAAACCTTTTGGTTTAAAACGAGTTTATTCATCCTGCATTTTCAGGTTTAAGTCAAAGATTCCAGTAAATAGTTGTTTCATGTTGGTATTTCTGCAGGAGATCTTCTACATTCATAATTATCTTTCCCTCCACGTGTCTTACAGACTCCTAAACCGAGTCTAGGTGCATGTTTGTGCATGAGTGTTTGTTTTTGTGTGGCACTGGGATGGATGGATGGATGACCCACCCTCTGTGTTATCCTTAAAATTAAGTAGATAAGCCTTTAGATGATTTGTAGACACATTATTGAAACTTTTATTTAAAAAATAACAGAAAATAGATAAAATGTTAATAACGACAGTCATTTTGATCATATTAGTTTTATTATTATAGTTTTGCTGCAGGGTTGCAGAGAAACAAGCAACAAGATGTTTGAAATGAAGGGCAGATGGGAGGATGCAGGTCGATAATCATCTGGAAATCCTGGATCAAGATCTGGTTTCAAACATAATGTTTTAATTATATATCTATTGATTCAATATATCAGTTTTAATATGACAGTGTCAACTAAATAAAAATATAAACTGTCCTTAAACATGTGTGTAAACCAAATGAATCACAGGTTTAAATAAAGTTATTGTGTTAACTGGACCAAAGCCTTCTAAATACAAACTGATTCTAATGCTGCTTCATTGGATCATGAACCAGAGACCAAAGTAAAAAGGGTTTTTAGGCTTATAACTTCTGGGATAGGCTCCACCCCCTAACCTAAACAAGATGGAGAGTAAATTATGTTTATGTTTTCTTTTATTCTGTATCTTCATGTTGATCCGTGTTCACTGCGTGTTTACAAGTTTGTGTTTTTGAGTCCAAATATATTTTTACTCCTTCATTTCAAGCAGCGTTCAACTCCAACCTGATACACGAGACACAGCTGATGTTGAACTCATTTAGTTTAATTTGGTTCTTCAAAAATACAAATGGAAAAAAATCTTTTTCTTATAATCCAGTGAAAATTTGAGTTTCTTCTGAAAGCATGAGACCAAACCTTGATGGCTTCTATAATGTACCTCAACTCTGAGTTTATAAAGTCAAACCAGGTTTAACGAGAAAAACTAAAGAGCTTCTTAAACTGTTTTACTCATTTGGGATTTTCAGCCTAAAAAAAGAGTTCTTTTCCCTCGTATCACAAAGAATTAAAGACTTTTTTACTTGGAAAACTAAGAGGAATTTTCCAGAGGACACTATATTCAGTTTCATATGAAGAAGGACGGATGGGGTTCTTATTGGGTTCCGTGTGCATATCATGTACATATATGGATTATGCTCATAAAACTGGCGTGCAGCTTGTTAAAACTTTGGTATGTCTCAGCAACTCAGCCGCCGGCTCTTCTTGGAAACTACAGCGCTTCGTCACACTTGAGAGAAATACTTTAAATTTCTCTGAGAGTCTGATGAAGTTATTTTGTGGAGTGAGGTAAGATAAATGTTTATTTAATAACTGTCTGCACAAAGATTTGCATCATGCTGTTGTAAGATGGACAACACTCTTGATCTCAGAGGAAAACTTCATCCTGGTTGTTTCCATCCAGAGTCCAAAGATGAACATTGAATGTGATTGTTTTATTAGCTCGTTACTTCAGACCAGTCATCTGAAAACATTTCCAAATCAACAACAGAACATAAGAGCTTCCAGGCTCTTGGTTAATAACTGATTTATTCTGGTGGACAGTGTTTGGGTGAGCACATGGAAATATATTGGAAACTAATATCTCATTTAGGCGCCTAAACACTCAGTGACAGTGAGCCAGTTGTTTTATTTATTCATCAGTCTATTTTAGTGGATAGTTTTATTTGTTCCATAAAGTCTGTGTCATGCAGGAGTTGTGATATAAAGTGATATAAACTCTTCCTGGAAGGGATTACAGTGGTAGACATTCAGCTGCTTTGAAGTTGGAATTTCTATAAAATTAATCTCTATAAAAGTCACACACTTTATTTTTTATTAGTCACAAAAGTAAAGTAAATTTTACATAAACGGCCATGTTTGGGACTAGAGTCTAGGAACCTGAGAGACGGATCTGAAAGTCCAGTCCACTCACACAACGATGGATGTGGTTGTGTTAATATCTAAAAAACTCCCTGAGGTGGGTTTTTACATTTTAACTCATCCAAAATCCAATTTTTGTTTTGGAACCAGTCAGTCCAGAGGTCACATGGACCACTTCGACTTCTGGGTTCTGGTTCTGGAACCAGTTTATGTTGATGCTAATCCCACAAACTGCATTCAGTTTCTCAGTGTGCTGCAGCCAGAGGTCACAATGTGTTGCTGCTAGACATCAGCATCATTATCATCATCTTCATCATCAGCAGCAGCCTCATCATCAGCATCATCGTCATCAGCATCGTCATCATCATCGTCATCATCATCAGCATCATCATCAGCATCATCACCATCATCATCATCATCATCATCATAAACATCATCATCACCATCATCATCATCACCATCATCATAAACATCATCATCACCATCACCATCATCACCATCATCATCATCATCATCGTCATCAGCATCATCACCATCATCATCATCACCATCATCATCACCATCATCATAAACATCATCATCACCATCAGCATCATCATCATCATCATCACCATCATCATCATCACCATCATCATAAACATCATCATCACCATCATCATCATCATCATCACCATCAGCATCATCACCATCATCATAAACATCATCATCACCATCATCATCATCATCATCACCATCAGCAGCAGCATCATCATCATCACCATCATCATAAACATCATCATCACCATCATCATAAACATCATCATCACCATCATCATCATCATCATCACCATCAGCAGCAGCATCATCATCATCACCATCATCATCATCACCATCACCATCATCATCGTCATCAGCATCATCACCATCAGCATCATCACCATCATCATAAACATCATCATCACCATCAGCAGCAGCATCATCATCATCACCATCATCATCATCACCATCATCATCGTCATCGTCATCAGCATCATCACCATCAGCATCATCACCATCATCATAAACATCATCATCACCATCAGCAGCAGCATCATCATCATCATCATCATCATCATCATCACCATCATCATCATCATCATCATCATCGTCATCATCATCAAAACTTTGCTGTGGTTCACTTGTTAATTGTTTTATATTAAACCCACAGATGTCAGATAAATGAAAAGATTTCATCCTCAATGGAAAGTTTAACTTGAAAGTATTAGTGCAAAAAAATTTAAATTAATTTAGTTAATTAATTATTTTTTTAGATCTGTAATTAGTCTTTTGACAAATGACAGATCAATACAAACATAAAGAGAGACACAACATTGTGCATTTGTATTTTCAGTGTAACGTCTCTTGTTTACATTCAGATATCAGCTCTCACTGAACGGGTCCAATGTTCCTCAGGGACGGGTCAAATGTAGAGAAATCCCTTACAATATCTGTTATTATTGTCATTAGTTATTTATTTGTTTATTCTGTTAAATAGATGAAAATGTTTGAATAATATTTTGCATAATTTCTTGTAAAACATGTGTTAATAAAATCAGCTGATGGAATTTGTTCTTTTTTTTTTGCATCTGATTTATCAGTGAACCTAAAATAAAAGAGATTGGGGAGATTTTCTGGTTGTAAACAGGAAGATGGGGGGGGGGGTTATGCCAACTTAACACCTGACAAAATATTAAATAGACAAGCGATGGGACACCTGATGATCTAAATAACACGATCAGTTGACAGCTGTGGGCCTGTCGAGTATATTTTCTTCATTTGATGCTTCGCAGAGCAAAACAGAAATTAAATGTGGAAAACTATGACACAAAATTTTGCTTCAAGACTGAAAAAGAAAATGTAAAAAGCAAATTGATGAACAACGTGTGGTCCTGTAACCACGGGCCCTCTGAGGTCTGATGTTGGAGGAGTTGATTTCCAGATGTGTCTTCAGGTCCTGACTTATATAAGGATGGAGTCGGCCTAGTGGGGGGGGGGGGGGGGG
>SSNP01000052.1:2841299-2938067 GCA_006937955.1 Pachypanchax playfairii
CCCCCCCCCCCCCCCCCCCCCCCGTCCATTTATCAGTCAGGACAACAAGCAGAGCTCCCTGCAGAAAAGCTGATTGATGGACTGATGTGAGAATACGTTCATGCTCATGGCAGATGATTTATTTATTATATTTCTGACAGAAATTAAAAGGTACAGTGGTGTATTTTTATTGGAAGCTTATTTTTAAGAAGCCAACAGAGACCAACGTGAGTCCGAGGCCTCATGTAGAACACAAATATTTATGAGGTACATCTGCTGTGCAAGAATCCCAGATACAAACATGTTTGAGTAGTGAGCTGGTGCGGAATGTGAATTATCTGCAGTATGGATCAAGTTCAGAATGACTCATGGTGCAAAACCTTTGCACTGAGCTTATTTATAACCCAGCTGTCCTGGTGAGAATATGTCTTTAATTCACTAAATAAATCCTTCATTTATGTTGTTTTTGTTCTTTAGACATTGTGAATGTTGCACGTTCAGTCGCTGAGCTGCTCATTTGCAGTACAGCACGTTGTTTACATTCCTCTTCATTAAGTTCCATGACAAACTTTTACCGTTCTCATTACAAGACTTGTAAATTTGCTAGTAAATATTTTTGTAAAAGCCGTACTGTGCCTCCACTGTCTCTGACTGGATACCACATGCTGTAACATTGTTACTTCTCTCTGTTACTACAAGATAAACAGTTACTGAGAGCTTGAGTTAACGGAAAAAGGAAATATTTTGTTTGCATTTTAAACTCTTATTACTATTTTCACAAACTGTCTCATTATAGCATATGACACGTTCTGTTGGTTAAAAATGAACTAGGCTGAAGTAAAAACAAAAAGGAATTAACTTGTAGTTAAACACAAAGTTAAACCAGCCCAGAAACCCAGTTACTACATTAAACTCTAACAGATAACTGAGGAAACAGTCTGACTGCACACAGAAATGTAAAAATATGTCAAATCAGACAGTTTTATTCACTTATTTGTTTATTAACATTGAATGTTTCTCTGACATGGGCCCCTGGGCCTCAGGGTCACTGAGTCCTGGCCTGACCCTGTTCCGGGTGGGCGGGGCTCCTCTGCTCATTCCCTCTGCATTGGGCTTGTGGTCTGCTGTGTCCCTGGTGTTGTAACCTGGTGGCCTGGTGTTTGGGTAAAACCACCTTCTTGTTTAATTCATTTTTTTTCTCTCCATATTGGAGGGTTTTCACCATGAACTGCCTCTTTAAGGTCGTGCCACTGCATCTCAATCAGATTCAGGTCAGGACTCTGACTGGGCCACAACAAGACCTTTATTTTCCTAATTCATTCACAGGTGGACGAGTTGTTCTGTTTGGGATCATTGTCCTGCTGCCCTTCAGCTTGAGGTCACAAACAGCTGACTGGACCTTCTCCTTCAGGATGTTTTGGTAGACATCAGAATTGGGACTCACACCTGCTAAAAAGTTCAACTTTTTTCTCTTCAGTCCACACAGTATTTTACAGTCTTCAAGATGTTTTCTGTTCCTCTTGCTCAGCAGTGGTTTCCATCTCCTTCTTCCTCCTGGGAAGGTTCTCCTTCCACTGTTCTATGTTTTCATCATTTCTAGATGATAACTCTCACTGTGGTTCCCTGAAGGCCCAAAACCTGAGAAATGGCTTGTCACCTTTTCCAGACTGATAGATCTCAAACTTTAACCCTAAATTTCCTTCACACCATTATTATCACCATCATTCATAAGAACATTTTTCTTTAATCAAAAATACCTCAAATCCATTCATATTTAAGTTTTTAATTAAAAAATGTACTGTAAATAAAAAAAATATATTGTGATTGATTATAATGTGATAAAAATAATAAAGATGATAGATATTACAAGTAGATTATTATTTTTATGATAATATCAATATTACTGGTTAATAATGTTCCAAGTCATAAAATGTGTCTTATTTATATTGATTATTTTCCTTAATAAGGGATAGGGATAGTTGGGTGGGGGACACAGAAAACATCTGGTTATTATTATTAATATTATTGTTATTGGTATTGATACTGTTACAAATAACAAACCTGATTGTTTCTCTTTGCTGTTTGTTGGTTCATATTTGTTACTATCTCTTTGGTCTTTAATAAATAATTAGTATTTAATTAACATAAATTTGGTGATGAATATTTTAGGACTCATGATCAATGTTACTATAAAACAATGTCTTCTGTCTCTTTCATCATTAATGCTGTCAGTTATGCATTAATCTACAATGTATACATATATGTGTGTCTATGTCTGTGTGTACAAAATGTGCACATATACACTAACATGTTCTGATTGGTAAACAGGAAGAAATTTGTGATTTCCTTATCGCCTGTTTGTCTATTGTAGCTGTTATCTATGTTTATTGTTTACTATAATCATGGTTATATTGTGCAATAAATGAAGTTCAAAAAACTCAAATTGATTTTAAAAAGTTTTAATGATGAGAATGTTTATCCATGTTTCCTAAGACACACGTGCAGGTTCTGGCCTCCACACATTTGGCCACATGTGCTGACTGAGATCAGGACTACTGGAAAATGTCATAGGTGTCGCAATACTTTTACTGTCACTGCTGTCATGTCGGCTTTTCCATGATTCTTCATAAATGCAATGGAAAGATTTTCCCCTGAAAGAATGAAAACAACCTTTCCAGACTTTAGGATGGCTGGTCTGTTCACTGGAAATCACAGCTCTTCATTTCAGAAATCCCCCATAAGTTATAATAAGTTTTAACCCTCTCTTGGTGAAATACAGTCATTGCAGACGTTGGATCAGAAGGAAAAAGTGAAAGCATGGTTTTAATTTGTGTAGCACGTGCCTTGTGTCATAGATCTGTCATCTTAAGAGCCTCCTTCAACACATCTGGCAACCTGTTAAATCATTCCCAGCCTGGGTAAGTAAACGCATCACAGAATGTAATAAAACCAAAGAGCAGCTACTTGTTTTGTCATTCAAGCTTGTGCTGGATGAGCCATCTGGGTAAGACCTTCGAGATCGCTGGAAAGATTACTGAAGAAGGCGAGACTGATGTCTGACGTCAGATTCTCTGTCTGACAGAGACGGTGTCCTTAGTAACAACCAAAAACAGTGCATCACAAAAATGATGTGAGAGCAGAGCAGTCAACAAACTCACTGGAGAATTGTTATAATTATAACACATTCTTGGAACTTGCTTTGAAGAGTTTGGTGCAGATTCATTAGTTTTTGTTTTATGTCCCACAGTTGGAGTCATGTCCAAACGATGTCTTTTCTACCCTGTTTGTGCTCGTCTGATTTTGCTCACCTGAAGATACAGACTGTGATGCGAAACCACGTCTGTTCTGCTGAAGTCTTCTCATCTAGTGTTGAAATCTGAAGGACTTCAGTATCCGAGTTAAATATAGTCCAGAAATGGTCAATGTGGACGACTTTTCTATGTCAAATTTCAGCTCATTTTAAACAGAATTGTTCTACTGCTTCTGGGCTCTAGTCCCATTTCTGATGATACTGTTCCAAGTTATTTCCCTATAGCTTCATCTGATAACTGGAAACACAAACAACATGTTTCCATTTTAAACCTTCTGTGGAACCAAACAAACCCGATATTAACTAGTACAGGAAACGGGTCCTCCATCAGCTGGACACATGGGACTACAGTTATGTACAGACAAGTTAAAAACAAACAAAATAAAAAACTAAATTCACTCTCATGCATCTTTATTTTATTTACTGTTTTCTTAGCAACAGCAGCACAATTAACTTGTCAAAAATAAATATACAATAAAATGTTAAATTATAAATTAAAACACAGAAAAAACAAAGAACATTTCCAACCAGCACCACCTGCAGCTGTTTAAAATAAAATGAGATTAATATGTTATCAGTTCTGAGTGATTGCTCTGTAACTTGGCTTTAGGTTTAGAACCTACAACCAACCAGTTTAGAACCTCCAACCAGATAGTTTAGAACCTCCAACCAGACCGTTTAGAACCTTCAACCAGACAGTTTAGAACCTACAACCAGACAGTTTAGAACCTCCAACCAAACAGATTAGAACTTACAACCAGACAGTTTAGAACCTGCAACCAGACAGTTCAGAACCTATAACCAGACAGTTTAGAACCTACAACCAGACAGTTCAGAACCTACAACCAGACAGTTTAGAACCTACAACCAGACAGTTTAGAAACTCCAACCAGACAGTTTAGAAACGCCAACCAGATAGTTTAGAACCTACAACCAGACAGTTTAGAACCTCCAACCAGATAGTTTAGAACCTCCAACCAGACCGTTTAGAACCTTCAACCAGACAGTTTAGAACCTACAACCAGACAGTTTAGAACCTCCAACCAAACAGATTAGAACTTACAACCAGACAGTTTAGAACCTGCAACCAGACAGTTCAGAACCTATAACCAGACAGTTTAGAACCTACAACCAGACAGTTCAGAACCTACAACCAGACAGTTTAGAACCTACAACCAGACAGTTTAGAAACTCCAACCAGACAGTTTAGAAACGCCAACCAGATAGTTTAGAACCTACAACCAGACAGTTTAGAACCTACAACCAGACAGTTTAGAACCTCCAACCAGACAGTTTAGAACCTACAACCAGACAGTTTAGAACCTACAACCAGACAGTTTAGAACCTCCAACCAAACAGATTAGAACCTACAACCAGACAGTTTAGAACCTGCAACCAGACAGTTCAGAACCTATAACCAGACAGTTTAGAACCTACAACCAGACAGTTTAGAACCTGCAACCAGACAGTTTAGAACCTGCAACCAGACAGTTCAGAACCTATAACCAGACAGTTTAGAACCTACAACCAGACAGTTTAGAACCTACAACCAGACATTTAAATCCTACAACCAGACAGTTTAGAACCTGCAACCAGACAGTTTAGAAACTCCAACCAGACAGTTCAGGACCTGCAACCAGACAGTTTAGAACCTACAACCAGACAGTTCAGGACCTGCAACCAGACAGTTTAGAACCTACAACCAGACAGTTTAGAAACTCCAACCAGACAGTTTAGAAACTCCAACCAGACAGTTTAGAAACGCCAACCAGATAGTTTAGAACCTACAACCAGACAGTTTAGAACCTACAACCAACCAGTTTAGAACCTCCAACCAGACAGTTTAGAACCTGCAACCGGACAGATTAGAACCTACAACCAGACAGTTAAGAACCTACAACCAGACAGTTTAGAACCTGCAACCAGACAGTTTAGAACCTACAACCAGACAGTTTAGAACCTGCAACCAGACAGTTTAGAACCTGCAACCAGACAGTTTAGAACTTGCAACCAGACAGTTTAGAACCTACAACCAGATAGTTTAGAACCTACAACCAACCAGTTTAGAACCTGCAACCAGACAGTTTAGAACCTGCAACCAGACAGGATGTCCTTCACTTGGAAAGGGATGTTATAAGAAAAGAACTGGAACATTTGCAGAGACATTTTCTGACTTACTGTGCACATTTCATGTGTTTTTTTATACATTTGGATACCCTGCTTCATATTCTGTATGTACATATTGTATCATAATTATAGGACACTTCATTTTCCGTGCTGGTCGTCTCTTTCATTGTGCCGCAGAGTTTCAGTAAAGCCCTCTGAGTTGCTCAAGCATTAGCATCCTTGTTCGATGTTCCAAAAGCAGGTCGACTAGGAAACACATGTTGTCACAGTCCACTTGGACCCTGTGTACTATAGCCTGTCATCATCCTGGCGATGTGAAGAGTTTAATGTTAGAGTTTAATGTTGAACTTTATTTAATTGCAGCTTAACACAGGAAACCTCACCTGGCCCAGACACTGAAGGGATTGACAGATTATTTGGGTGGTGGTGCCTCACTGTTCTTAGCTGATGGAGAGATGATCATTTTAAATAATAAATAATCTTTTTTTATATATGAAAGTACCTAATAGATACCTATTAACTACCTCAGCAGCTCCAGTGAAAGGCAAGACTCTTTAGTCCCTGCTTCAGCAATGAAAGACATGTCAGCTGGGTTCAAGAGAACCTCAAAATATTCCTTAAACTGGATGCTTTAATCTTAAATTGAGGTCAACAGCATCCTGTTACCACTGTTCCCCTGATTGAAGTGCCAGATTTGCTTTGATACCTCCAACACTCGTGTTCTTGGCTCTAAAACAGCTAAAGGTTCAGTTGATTTGGCCTGCCAGTACATATCAGAGGCTTCCAAAGTTCCACAAATCAGCCAAGGAGCAGTCGGACACACTCTTCAGCCTGACGTCTCCTTTTACCGCATGTGCCCATTAGATGTGTTACCACCACCTGTGTACACAATCAGCTCTTGTTTGATGTGATCTATGTAAAAACACAAACACACGGAACAATTTTCCTAATAGAAACCACAGTCAAATTGTAAGAGCCATGCAAGACTTCCGAAATTATAATGTGAGTCATGTTCAACAAAGTTTCTCGTGCAGCTTTAAATAGATTTCTTTACAACTATGAAGTTGTTCCACAAACTATTTACTGTGCCTGCAAGTAGCTGCATTATTAGATCAGATGCTCTACCTTCTGTTGGTTCTTCTTCCATAGGAATCATTTATGTCTCAGAAAATGAAACTACTTTCCACTGAGTTAAACTGCAAGTCCAGGCTACAAACATAAATCAAGCTGATGAATATAAGCATTAAAGTTTGGTTTTATTAGACCTGCATGGATTAAAAAATGTTTATTTTTCTGCTTGAGAATTATATAGATTCAGTTTAGCAACAAATTCCTTTTCTAAGTCAATATTTGGAGTGTTTTTATAGAATAGGTAAATTTTACAGCTTATTATCACTCAACACTGACTGACAGCTTATAAATTAACTGGTGCAAATTCTCGCCATGTTGTTAAGATGTGGAAAGCAAAATATCTCTGTGCCAGGCTGCATAGCCAGAACTTATTCATTACTCAAAAAAGGAAACTTTAGACAGAACCAGAGAATGCAGCAATGGAAGTGGATCTAAGTGGATCTTAGCTAAAATAAAAGTATCTAATTTCATCCATAGGAACATAAAAGCAAGTTAAAGATTATCTGTCATGAAAATAAAAGCCAGAGAATTAAAATTAGATTAAAATTGCTTCAGTTTGTTTCTTTTTACTTGCTCAGGATAGATGATTGTTGTGGTGAAGATTTAACACCATCTGCCAGTTTTCTTAGATAGGAAACTTTTTACTAATTGGCAATTCATAATTCATTTAATCTGACAACAAATACATTTGAATTAAATTTCATAAGCAATGATACAGCTCATCAAGATGAAAGAGAAAGCCCTGTTTGAATCCAGTGATGTGTGGTGATGTTCTGATCTAGTGAGTTACTCACTTCTTTGGAATCTGATTTACAATGTAAGAACTCAAAAGAGAATGTTGACTCTGTTTCATAACTCATTAACGTTCCTCTCTCACACAGTGAGTGTCCTTTGACTTCAGAACACACCGGGTCCGAGCACCAGGGAGCATAACAACCACAAGCAGACCGGCAGCCACGGGCCCAATTCAGAGAGGATGTCTACAAAACAGCAGAGTAGCCCCGCCCCCAGCATAGGACCAGGTCAGGATCCAGTGACCCGGGGGTCCATGGACAAACAACCCCTCTCACCCATCCAGCATGAGTCGTCTGTGTGTTTGTGTGTGCTGTGATGGTGGTAATGATGTAAAAACCTTGTTAAAAACATCACTCATCACCTGCGTGCTGCATTCAAGTCCAGCCTACAAAACGTAACAGTTTCGTTACTTTTCAGACTTCTTGTGTCATGAATTTAATTCAACTCATTTTTTTTATACTACACTATATTAATAAAGGGTTTGACATTGGGAGAGAAGACATCACAAGTTTTACATGGACACAACCTTCATCCTCAAATCTGCTGCTCAACCCACAAATGCAGCACCATGTAAAAAGGAAATAAGCAGGATTTCCAATAGTTTAAGATTTTTACTAAGAAGTATTGTTCAACAAAGAAATAATCCATTAAACATATGTTTCTATATATTTTGTGCTCAGAGTGATCAATATTCTGCATACAGAGTCAAATCCTTTCATGCATTTTAACTAAGAAATAATTTGTCTGCAACAATATTATTAGTAATGGAGTGAAGGAATAATGAGAAACACTCTGTGGAAAACATGACCTTAGTTTTAATTAAATAACCAGAGCTGCAGAGTTTATAATACTTGAAGTTCCAGTTAAATAATGTTCTGGCTATTCTTGGAATTTTTGCAAATGGTAAATTTACCTTGATGTAATAATCTGAAAGAATCTTTAATAAAAAAAAAAAAACTAGACGTTCCACTGACACTGTTCCAACATTAGAAAGCAGAACCAACTGTTAGAAACAGAATCCAACACTGGGAGGCGCTGAGAAGCTCATTAAACAGAATCAAGACTGACATCCAGTTATTGGAGGGTGAATAAATTGGCTCATTACTCGCATCACACAAGCAGGGCTCAAGAAGAAGAAGGAGGGGTCGATACTGTAAGTATTTCAAACTGCAGGTGAAATCAGTATCATTCCTGAAATTCTCAGGTCACTAGTGAAAATTCCAAACTTAAAAGCAGATTATTTAGATACACAAGGGCCATGAATCGGGTGAGAACAGGATATGTGGAATATTCCACTGAATCAAACCCCACCATTGATTAGGAATGTATGACGACTGTATTAGTCATGCAGTGTGTTTTGTTTTTCCTGGCAGTGCGGCTCACCGCAGCATCATCACTGTCCTCAGAAATGACAACATTCAGTTTGTCTAAAATCTGCTTCTGGCTGTCGCGTCAATGGATAAGCAAAGAATGTAAACAGAAGCTCACACATCTGCACACACTCTTTTAGTTCTCTAGATAAGGGTTAAATAAAGTAAATATAGGAATTATGAAACACTTTATAATAAAATTCATGCAAAGTGTAAAGGAAGAGATGCAAGCTGCTGTTAGTCTCCTGGTAAACTGTAATAGATATAGAGCTGGTGTGCATTTAGCATTCAAGTATTATTCTTCAACGTGTTACCAGTGAGGTCATCAGTAAACGTGTCACTGCTGTTCCAATGGCGGAGGCGGGGGGGGGCCAGGGGGGGCCGTGGCCACCCCAAGCTGCAGCCTAGCCACCCCACTGGCCACCCCATCGACTGCCTGCCCCCCCCTAACCCTAACCCCCCCCTCCCTTCACCGGCGCACCGTTCTGCGGATTCTGAGTAAAAGCCGATCTTGGATCAGTTCGACTTCAGTGCAAGTACTACACTAATGAGCACACCTCAAAGCTACACCAGGGTGCCAGCTGTGCAGACTGGCAGACTCCACACGCCAAACACAGGTAAGCTAAAGTTGGCTGTGACCGGAGGCGGAGGGAAGGGTGTTCGTTCCTTTTTTTTTGTCCCACATGCTGTTTAAGACACTTAGCACGCTACTTTGCGGGTCCTGCAAACTGATGATAAAGGTTACCTGTAGCTAACATTAGCTAACTTTATGCAGCAAGTTTTGTAGTTATCTTCCGTAAATTATTCAGTAAGCTTTTATTTAATTAACTGAGAATGTTAATAATGATGGTGGTGGTGTAGTTGATAATATACTTGGCATTTTGCTTTGATTATGTAATGTCGGAGCAGATGAAGAGAAAGACACCAGACATAGCTTCCTTCTTCAGTAAGAAGAAGACGACACACAATGACAGACAGGGTGAGGCTCAGGAAACTCAACTATCAGATTCAGAGAAATATTGAAGAGGTTTATAGTGATGTGTAGGAGACCTATAATATGGAAACCCTGTGTTTTCTTGGACATGTATGCCACCCCAGAAATATGACAGATTCAGTGTGGCCACCCCACTAAAAATTTCCTGGCTCCGCCCCTGTGCTGTTCTAATTAGAACGTTCTAATTCAGCAGCTGTAAGAACTTTCTGGTCATTAACACTGAAATGTTTTGGTGTGTGAGATGTGAATACTGGATGTTCTCTGTGTTTATGTATAAACTGGACCTCGGTGTTGGTCCATCATTCTGTCTTTATGTTTTAATATGATCATGTTATTTCTAGTGTGAGGTGGAAGGACACTTTTAGTTTATTTCTGATTTATTAGAGATTTTACGGGATGAGACAGAAGTTCTGGGTGATATCACAGCTTACGAGACACACTGACTTCATTAATTTACAAAATTAACTCTTTAAATAGTGTTTAGTATTTTTATGTTTGTTTTTATAGTATTTTTATTTTTATCTCTGTATTTGTTGTTTTTATTTGTGTACAGCACTTTGGTCTGCGTCACTGCAGTTTTTAAATGTGCTTTATAAATAAATTGATGATGATGATGATAAATACAAGATTGATTTCTGCTACACAGTGTTACTGCACTCTCAGAAATAGAGGTACGAGACAAGGACATTTTTGTATCTATAGGTAAATTGTTTTAAAATGTTCCCTTAAAAGTACAATATTGGTCTTTAAAAGGCCAGAAATGTCCCTCTGAGGGTTCAAATTGATATAAAGTACAAATTTGTACCATTTCAACTGCACCTGCAACCTGGTCAAGGCTGGTTAATCTCCATTTTATTAAGTTTCATCCATCATTTTCAATATTATGTTTCAGAATGTTGGTTTTAGACTTCAAAATGTGGCATAATTTTACTGTTTTAGTGGAACAACTTCAGGGTACCCCCCCAGCAACAGGAATGTGTACCCTTCTTTTTAAAGACCAATATTGTACTTTTAAGGGAACATTTTAAAACATTTTACCTATAGGTACAAACATGTCCTTGTCTCGTACCTCTATTTCTGAGAGTGTGAGGAGAAGGAAACATTGGCTGTATACCATCAGTGTCAGTCTGATGCACCTTCATACAGCTGTGGGCCTGATGTTGTTGGTTGCTGCTGTGGCAGTAGCCCTTCAATCATCAGGAGTCTTCAAGCAAAAGGAGCTCAGAGATTAAAAAACATTGATATAAGTGCTTTAAATGATGTTCCAAACAAACGGAGAGGCTGCAGGATGAATCTGGACTTTACACAGTATCAAGAACAAATACTGGACGATGTCCGTCGGTGGCGTTGCTGGTGTGGGAGTCATGAAAATAATGGATGTTTGATCTTTGACACACGTTAAAACATTTCACACTCTACAGAGTTTGGATTTTCTGTAGGACTCCAGCAGGCCAATCAGAGCCAGCTGAGGTTGTTGGAGAGACAAAAACTCAGGTGTGAGAACAATACTACACCTCCAGTCCAGGAAGTACTTTACCAGTATTATCTTTGAGGTTCTCATCAACATGACTGTTACAGCTTTCACTGTGGAACCTTGAGGAGACTCTATGTAGCTGGAGCAAACATCACTGAGGTTCTTTAGTTGAAAACCTTGTGCAGTATTACACTTCTGTTCTGGTCAGAACACAACTTTATCAACCCAAACAGTCTGTTTGGGCTTTTGACACATTTTCATGAAATAAAACAATAGAAAAAATGTCATCATATATGCACCGTTTTCTAACAGTTCACCCCAATGGACAAAATAGAGAAGAGTGCAGATAAACAATCAGCTCGCGGATGCTGCAGCTGATTCTCTTACACACATCGCTGGTTTTATCTTTATGAACAAACTGAGGAGATCTTACAGGTCTCTGTTTACACATGCATTGCCATCCTACAAAGCTAAACGTGATGAGTACTGGTTGTGCTCATGGACACAGCATTAATCATTAATATTACCCATAACTCAGCTGAGAAAACAATGAAAAAATATGAGTGGGTGTTTTTAATTTTTTTTTATAATTTAGTTTTTTCTTTTATGGAGGAATGTTAAAGCTTTACCAAGGAGGGGAGTTTGTTTTTAACACAGACCAGATTGATTTGGTTAGATTCTTTCATTTCACAACAATGTGGTGAAGATTGAAATATCAGTCGTTTCCTTTAACCACCTGTTCCTGTTCAGGGTCGCGAAGAGCCGGTGCCTGAGCCGAGTGAGAGGCGGGGTCACACCTGGACAGGTCACCTAGAGATAGACAACCACACACACACCTAGAGCCAATTTAGAGTTGGTAATTAACACATTATGTATGTTTTGGCTTTTTGGAAGGAAGCCAAAGTCTCTGGTTTGGAACCAAATGCACCCCACAAGTAAAAATGTCCATTTTATATGATGTTCTCTAATTATATTTGTCTTGAAAGACAAATGTTATTTTTTTCCTTAAACCATAAAATACTAAATACAAGAAACAATGTTCAGATTTTCTACAAAAACTTTCAATTAAACGTCTTTCTTTATTCTGAGCTAAGTTTATTCTCACTGGATATTTTTGCAAAACAACTCTTTATATAAACAGCAAAGTTACAAAACAATCATAAACCCTTTTTTATTTTACTACCAACTGCAGAAAATGATCTTGTTCAAACACTCAGAACTGTCTGTAATTATCTGGAATGTTTTTAGTTTCTCCAAACTAGTTTAAATAAAACATCAAAGAGACTAAAGACACAATTCTTTTAAAATAAAGAGTTCATCAAGAAATATGAAACAGAGTATGAGTGTATATACTGTACATTTATTTATATTTATATATACACACACAGCAGACAGTCACAAATTGAAGATTACCAAGTTCCTCCAAAATCCAAGACTAAACTGCTCTATTCACATTTAACAAGAATATCCAAAAATGCCATGAAACAGCAACTAGAATACAAAAAATCACCAAAAATAGATATCATTATGTGGAGCTACCAATTTGTTTGTTTTTTTTCTTTATTTTCATTTTAAATAAACCCTATGGACTGGAAAACATATACAACATCAAGTGTACAATGAAAAAGGCATGTCCAGTATGAAATCAAGATTTTTCTAAACATCGTACATAAAAAAGATTATGTACAGAAAAGAAGAGGGCATGCTGACCAGATCGGAGCTACGCTGGATGAAGTTGTAAGGCCTAGACAAAACTCACCACCAACTCAAGACATGCTCTCCGTCACTTCACAGAACGATATGAACATGCAACCTTTAAACAAACACCGAGGAGCCGAACACAATCAGTCATCTGATACTAGAGTCAAGTTCCTCGTTTCACACATTAAACAGGATCCTCAACTTTAGGAATCATTTTCAGTCACATTTGATTAAATCTTAAGTATACATTCTATATATATACACATATATATGTATATATATATACATATACATATATATTCCAAAGACAAGATCAAAACTTCGAAACAACACCAGTTCATTATTGCACACCATCAGTTCACAAAAATATTTTGGGCACTTTTGCGTTTGAACAAAAAGCAGCATTTCATGGTAAAAAAGTTGGCGACAGACACCAAGCACAAGAGATGAGAGTGACATACAAATGGAGAATATAAAACTGCTTTTTATTTTGACATTGTGCAACTAGAGTTAATAGGTCCATTTACTAAGGCTAGTCTCTGAAATGCACAATATCATACAGTGGTTTGAAGGGGCAGAACAGCAGGACCCCTCTGCTAAACAGCATGGACTACTTAGAATGATTATCTCTTTCTTTAATCATGTGCAACTACTGATTGCCATGGCAAATCCCCAATGAGACAGAGAATATTTGGTCCTGTATTAAAGTCTGATTTGTACCCAGATAAAAAGGGCAAATGGCACATTTAAAAAGGTGACAGGAAGGATGGCACAGGGCAACACCAGCTCTGGTTAATGTCAATGATCAGGTCAGGTGGGAGGGGCTTTATACCCACATCAAAGCATTATTTAGGTAAACATTTCCAGTCAACACTGTGTGTGTGTGTGTGTGTGTGTGCCTCTGTCCTGCTGGAATAATCCTAAAATCAGATGGTTTGGACAACAGTCAGGGGCTGAAAATACAAATAAACAACAAACAATCACTGTCAGTAGCTTTCAACTGGTGGATTATTACCACGTTTCATTATCTTCTCAGACTCCAGACACAACAACACATATGTACAGACATGTAACCATGTTGGCACAACATATAAAACCAAAACCAAAAGAGAAATGACGTGTTGTTGTTGTTGTTTAGGTCCTGCTTCCTGCTGCGTTTCACAGCCGTCTGATAACTCTTCAGTCTTCTGACAGCCATCTTACTGGGTTCCACTAGATCAGGGCTATTCAAATCCAGTCCTCAAGGGCCAGTATCCTGCATGTTTTAGGTCTTTCCCTGATTCAACACACTGGAATCAAATGATGGCTCGTTAGCAGGCCTCAGAAGAACTTTGCCATGCTGAGGAGGAAGTTGGAAAAATTGAATCAGCAGAGACACATCTAAAATGTATAGGACACTGGCCCTTGAGGCCTGGATTTGAATAGCCCTGCACTAGATCCTTGAAAACACGATGTAAATATACAACAAGCACTTCCTGTGTCAACGCCAGTGCAGCAAACACAGCAGATTCCACCAGAAATACAACCTCTGTGGTATAAAGTTGGATAGATGTTTCACACTGAGGTGTAAATAAGATATAATCAGTGTCTGGCAACACAAACTAACAGCTGTGACACCACTGCAAACATCTGGAGCTGTATTCATGGCAAAGTAAGAGTAACTGGGCAAAGAGGGAAATGTTGATTTTTTTTCTTAAACCATAAAAAAGCTAAACAGCCACCTGGTACCAAATGAAAGATCACGCCAGCAGTTACATAATATCAGCAGTGTGGAACTCCAGAACTGGAAAGAAAAGGTGTGAAATACCAAACTTTAAAACACAAGTTGACTCATTTGAACTTCTCCATCAGGCTGGTTGAACTTCACGTGGGATGAAATGCTACATCAACATATCTTACAATCCAGGAATAAAGAGCCCGTTAGGAGTCAACCTTTTTTTTTAAAACATAAGACACTTATTATTTATCAATCAACACTGATTTGAAATTCTGAAGAGCTTCAGATTTAAGTTAACCCTTTCATGTTTGACCACAGCTGCTGTTTCATTCAGCTTTAAGAAAAAATAAAACCATTTACATTTTTAAATATATTTTTGACAGCAAGGGTCTTAAATTAGAAATATCTGAAAAACATATGTGGATATCTGAAATAAGAATCTGCACATCCTCCCAGCGGACGGGAGTCTTTTCAGTGTCATCATAGAGTCCTAAAATGTAGCTTTTGTGCAAATAGATTATTAACATGGAACTCAGAAGACAGCTTCTGATTAGCTGTCAGCTGCAGTGGCTGTTACGCATGACAGGGTTAATTTAACTCTAAGAGTTTAGCTTCTTTTTTCAGCTAAAAAAAAAAAAAAAGACTTAACCTCCCAAAAAGTTAAATAAAACCCAGAAACAGATTAAAAAAACCTCAACTGCACAGATATCTTCAGGGAAAATGTTATGAACATATTTCAAGTTTTACATATTTACCTAAAATGAAATGCACTGTGTTCATACTGGTCATAGAAATGCACACACACACACACACACACACACATACGTGACTCATCAGATTTCACAACATCCAACATACACAGCATTCATTTAGAACTACAGTACAAGCTATTGCAGTATAGATTATATTGACATGTAATAGTTTGCCAATAGAAACGGCACCAAAGAAATAACACAGTCTCTGCCCATACAAACAGTTATCTACAGGTTTATTACAGTTTCAGCTGAGTTTGATTTGTCACTTGGAAAAGTCAAGTCCTTTTCTTCCTCTATATGTTAACTTTGAACACACGCAGGCACTTTCTAAAAGTAGAGCAAGGCTTGGAGTTAACAGACCTTGAGTTGGCTAAGACATGAATGCTGCATTCACGTCATATGGGATAAAAAACAACCTTGTTGCTGCTCACTCACATTTCCAGGTAGTAATAATGTTTTGAGGCCTTCGTAGCCTGAACTTGTGAAATCTGGTGTTTAAATTAAACTCAAATAAGTGCTTCTATTTTATGAGTAGAAAGAAACTCCTGAAGCCAACGGGAGTCTTCAGATATCTTTAACCACTGCACAGTGTCCACGTGTGCATGTGGTCTCATTCAGCCATCGTTACAGCAGGTCCCATATGACATGACTGCAAAATAAGACAGGATGGGGTAGCTGAAGACTTGAATCACTCTATGGTAATGGAAGCCACATCCTCGGTCTGAACATGCTGCTGCTCCTCTTCAAACTCCTCTGGGGAACTGCCTCCGACACCGTCGTCCATCTTGGTCTCCTCCGTAACAGCTGCTGTCTCACTGGTGTCCATCTTGAGGGAGGTGGGGGCTTCCAGGGGTTCAGGTGAAAGGAAGCCAGAAGAACTCTCACAGTTCTGGGTGGAAGAGGAGACCTGGGAGATGACGGACATCTGGACTGAGGAGGAGGACGAGGCGACAGTAGCGGTGGAGGTGCTGCCTGGGTAGACTGGGTGATGTTGGGACTCCTCCAACTCATACTGGACTCCCAACGCCTCCTCCTCCTCCTGTACCTGGCTCAGGTAGTCGGGCACGAGGAAATCACTGCGAGGACCAAAAGAACATGTGAGCTCAGCATTCTTCACACGTCAAGTTATTATTATGGTTTTTATACGTAAGGAAAACATTCACATCTGGTCCCTGTCCACAGATCTTCAGCCAATAAAACCAAAGCTTAAGTCACATGATCACACGTTAGCTGAGCAACAGAGTATTAACACACCAGCTGCTGTTAGAGGAAGAAGACAAACACATTCAATGATCTGAACTTTTATTCATTAGTCAGACAGAAATCTGTTTAGATTCGTCTTAATAACTTTCAGAAATATTTCATCGTGAAGCTTTTAGAATCAAAGAGTTGATCATAAGTCTGAAGAAAAGCTGTAAACATATGGTAACAATAAACTTTAAGCTTTCTTGCTTTAAAATATTCCTCAGCTGTGGGTCCTTTTTAAAGCATCACAACACATTCCTCACTTGCTACAGCACTGTTAAGTTAAATCATCAGTTCTGAGGAGCAGAAATATCCAGAACTTGGCTCAGAATATTTAGGGCAAGGCACCATAAAAACATGTCTGAGGACCAGCAGCACAAATCCCAAACTTTGGCACTATGACAACAGCTGCTTTGCTCATTGTCGGTGCTGAAATGAACAGAAATACAAGCGAGATTTTTTTGTTCTGTGAAAAGTTCATCCTGTGAGTTCAGACAGAGAAAACATCCCAGCTTCTGTGGAGTCAGGTGGGACGGTGGTGCGTCAGTGTGGATCAGGATAAATCTGCTTTTAGTTTTACACACGCTGGTTCTACTGAGCAGCTCTGAATGTGGCCTCAGCATCTGGTAGGATTTTATCTTTACAACAGCTGGTAATAAACTGTGAAAAACAGATTTAACTATGAGTAAGCAGAAGTTTACATCTTTAGATTCTGAAAACTTACATTTCTAAAAAGTTGAACAGGAGTTCAACTAACAAAGTTTTTCTTTTTCTAAACATCCAACCACAATGAGGTCATGACACTGCTCAGCTAAGTCATCCTGACTCATCCCCACCAATAAAACACAGAATGAAAAAAAACAAATGTTTCTAAACACAAAAAGTGCAGTAGTTCAAATATTCCAACAAAACAGGAGAAATCATCTAGAACTCCACAAACAATCAGTTACCACAAATTCCTTTACATAAACAAACATGCTGCATTTCACAGTTTTAATACACAATCTGCTGTTACCAGATGCAGATTTGGTATTTACTCAACTTGTATAGTTTCGGAGGGAGACTGAACAGGACGACAAACGCAGAACAGCTGTGTAACTCAACGGTTACTGTGACTATAAAACGGTTTACCTGACAGGAGCAGGAACATTCCAACCCCTCGGTGTGAAACAGGATCCACATCATCATTCATTTATTTTAGAGAATGAAACTTTGTCAATAAGATTTTGTTTATTTGACTCGACAGTAAAAGAGGAGACGGGTCACACACATGGTTGTGTACCTGTTAGACAGTCAGATGAAAACTCGGGTACAACACGAGGAGAAGAAGCAGCAGTGTGCGCTGAGTCACTGGCTCGACCCGGGCGCTGCAGCCAACTTCAGATTATTGTACTTGGGAGCAGTACATAGAACGACACGCGGCGCCGAACTGTTCAGATCAGCATACTGCAGCTCTTTGTTTATGCTGCGTCCCACAATGCACTGCTGGCTTATCTCCAAAGACTCATAACCCAATTTAACCCTCGCAATGACGTTTTAGTGAATTATTAGTTTTTACACACACTGTTTTATCTAAACAATATACCTGACATCCCCCCCCCCTCCAAACTCATATTAACAACTGTAAATGTTTAAGAGATGACAAGTCACAAGAAAAAAGTATTTCTACAAAAAGAGTGTGAGTGCATGTGAATGTTAACGAGCATGTTAGTATGAACACGGTCACGCAACATATTAAACTGACTGCACAGTCTGAAAGTTTTCTATTTTCGAAAACTCAAAGTTTAAAAACTTCAAATAAATATTTAAGAGTTCTGTCAGGCTCCGATAGCAGCTGATGTTTCCACACGGTTCTGATCTGTTGGATCAGAATCAGCTGTATCAACAACTTTATATAAACTTTTGGAATATAATGAGACACAATGAGACAAACACTAGTATAAAACTATTGACTATAAAATCTAACATTTTATAGCAGCACTTCAGAGTTAAAAGCCCATTTGAGCCCGGTCGGCCTGTGAGGGCTTGAGTTGACTGGAGAAGCAGAAAGTCTGGAATATAAAACACTCTTTGTAAAGACATTGTCTTTTGACTTTGGTTCAAGTTATTTGTATGAAAACAAACAGAAAGAACAAAGTGGGGGTCTGTGCTTGGTGAGACTGTTCACCAAAACAACCTTAATAATTAGGATATTCTTTGGTCAGAGCATTACAAGACAAGCTGCTGCATCTGCACATCCAAACAGAACTTTTTAGAGAACAGAACCTACATTGACCTGTTTTTCACATAATCCTCTCAGTGATATCTAAATAAACAGTTTGACATTTTAATATTTACATCCATTTGTTTAAATCTTAACATCGACACTAGGCTCATATCTGATAATAAATTTGAAAATACTGATTCGTTCCATTCAATCAGCTTAGGTATGAAGAGAAACTGGACAAAAACAGCTAGTCAGGTTCAGTCCAAAGCTGTCAATCATCATCAATCTGCAGATGTAAAGCTTGTTGAATGTTACTTCATAAGTCATTTGTTTAGTTTGTGCAAACATTGACGTGTGAAAATGGCAGTTTTTCTTACACATTCAGTCTTAATGTAGGATTAATTTATGATTTATGATAGCGATTTGAGAATTTATCTCTCACAAAAAAAAAAAAAATTTTTGATACACCTGATGTATCAGCGTCGGAATTAAACTGGACTCCAAACAGTCCGCCTCCTTATATTTTTTTCCTTCTCTTTGATTTCTTGCTTGTATGTTCTCTCAATGTAAGTCGCTTTGGATAAAAGCGTCTGCTAAATGACAGTAGTAGTAGTAGTAGTACATATAATCATAGTGGCTTCGACTTATTTGTCCTTTCTTGACACTAACATTTTATGTTAGTTGACGGCAGTAAACAAGTAAAAATCACAATCTTTGCATTGATTGGATTGTTTTCCTTTAGCCAGACGGAACAGAAACAAATGGGACTTTTCTTATTAAAAGAGAAAAAAAGAATCCACTGAGGAAAACTGAGAAATTCATTTAACCAACTGGATTAAAATGAACCAGACTGAATCCTAGTCACATATTTAAATAGAGACAGACAGAGACAACAGATTTAAATACATTTATCATTTGAAGACTAAATAATTATTTTAAAATGGATAAAATGTATTATTTTGTTGTTTTTTGACAGCAGGAAATGCTACTTGGATTTTATTGTGGCTCCACTTTTGTACCAAGTGAATAATTTTAGTAAAAGTAATTTAATTATCTTATTTAAAGCAACAAAACAAAATGTTTGAAAGGGAGCCGGAAGAAGCCTTTTGCTTATTTAGTCCTGTCCCTAATTACACAATAAGTGCGTATATAACCATAAACCAATACATATACAATTTATACTAATGTATCACAACTATGATAAGAGATTTAAATAATCATTCAACCATAATCAATCAAGCAAGAAGTCATTATTTACAAAGCAAATGCTTTTTTAAATAAAGTGGGTGCTGGACGATCGTACAACGTACATGCGCTTATGACTCGACTAATTACATCCTCTACAAAGTACTTCCACTCTGACTGAGGGACTAAAAGGAGTCTTTATACAAGAAGTTTTATGAAACTCCTGTCCACTGACCCAGAGCTTCTGCAGTGTGGACAAGTAAAGAACAGTTCCTATGAAAGTGAGTGAGGAAAACACGTCTCTACTTTCAGTTAAATTACAGACAGATATTAAACGAGAATTCTAATTAATGTCTGGTGTAACTGCCTCAACTTTTATTTCAACTAACTTGTCTCATCCACATGGCTGTTTTGTTTTTAACAACCAATAGAAAAATCATAAGGCCACACTTGATTAATTATATGTAATCCCAGCGTGTGCTTCTGCTGCTAGTCTACAAACTGCACTCATGTTAGCACCATTCGTTAGCGACATGAACCAGTGGCAGTACAACTGACTAACAGGTCAGTACAGTTGTTGTTTTAATTTTGAAAAACTATTTCTAACAAAGCTGGTTAACTTGTTGAGATGTCAAAAAGGAGAGATTCCTGGATAAAGGATATAAAAGTTAATAAAGACAGGAAAAACACCTGCTTGCTACATTAGTGCTGAATATTGCAGTGGCAGCATTTACTTCAACAAACTCATATTTTTCTCAAACTTATCTTTCTGTTTTTTTTAATACAATGCTCATAACACTCTCTATGCACTTAACTATCTCAGCCACTACCATCTAAAGTGAGTGTGGGCACCACAGTAGAGAGAGAGTCCATCAGATTGGACAAATATTCTACCTGCAAGAGTTGGAATGTAATTGTCTATAATTTGTCATAGTACAAATTATCCCACGCAATACTCATGCTGTGCACATAAGTCCAAGATGATGATGAATACTCAATATATTAGGCAGATATAAGGGGGGTATAATCATTAATTTCATTGTTTTTAGTATTTGAGGTCAAATGGGATAAAAGAACATAAGATGACCCTGAATAAGCACATTTTATTGTCTTAAAAATAAGATCAAACAAGTAAGAGACCTAATGTCACAGTTGTTTTCTGTGACTTGTTTCCCTCATAGACAACCAAGCAAGAGGGGCAGGTCTACTTCCTAAAAACATTCAACTGTTTTTAACAAATTTTCCAGGAAAGGTAATCAAACACTTCATCATCTCAAAAACCGTGCCACACAACTGAAGTCAGGACAAGGATCCATTAAACTCCCACTATTACAATGTAAACTGAAGTTATTTTCTGATCCAGGTGAGATCTGAGTAAATGGTGGGGGTCAGCGCCCCCAGACTCCTCACCTGCTCTGGAAGTAGTTTGCTAGTTCGGATGCCTCATGGTTCAGACTCCTCAGGTGTACAATTAAATTGCCAGAGTTGGTGAACATGGCGCCGCATGTTTTGCACTCATAAATCCGCGGCTTGCGGATTATGTGTCGGGAGACCCTCATGTGGTGCTTATATTCACCGAAGGACGTGAATGTGGCGCTACAAATCTGGCACCGGAAACAGCGTTTACCTTCGTGCTTCAGCCGATGCATCTTTAGGGAGTAGGCCCGTGTGAACTTTTTCCCACAGCGGTCACACTGGAAAGGTTTAATGCCTGGAAAAAACAAGAAGACAAGACTAATTCTTTCTGTCATTTTCATATTAATCATAGGCTTATAGCATCTATAAGTGAGTGAAGGTTAATCTAACCATGACTTACTGCACAGTCATGCTGCACTATTTTCTAAATCAAAGCTGCCCAGAAAGTCTGTGGAAAAAATAAACCCAAATCACTTCTCCCTGCTGCTATGCAGCTATCAAGCTGCTAGTCCTGCGTTTAACCCTGTGAAACTAGTTCAGACAGACAGACAGACAGACAGACAGACAGACAGACAGACAGACAGATCATTTAAAAGAGTAAATGAGAGGCAGGGGACATCAAGCGTTCTCACTCAGAAACACTCTAATATGTGTGTATGTTTGCATGTAATAAATATATCTATATATCTTTGTGTCTGTCAGGGTCACGAGGGTGACGGGGTCCGGTGCCTGGAAGAGTGGTGGGCTACACCCTACACACTAGCATCACAGGGACCACACAGAGACAAACACTCACTCACACTGAGGGCCACTTCAGAATAACAAATGAACAAGATGTGCTTGTACAACCCAAATTCCTAAACTGTTGGGTCACTGTGTAAAGTGTAAATAAAAATAGAATACAATGAATTGCCAATCCCGTAAATACATTTTCTATTCTATTTTTCTATTCTATTTTATTTTATTTATTCATAAACAACATATCAGATGCTGAAACTGAGATATTTTACCATTTCAGTGAAAATACCAGCTCTTTTTGAACTTGATGTCAGCAACATGTCACGAAAAAGGTTGGAACAAGATCAACAAAATGTTTGAAAAGTAACTGGAACAATTCAGAAACAAATGGAGGAACATTTGATCCTAACGAGGTTAATTGGCAACATCTTTCAAGAGAGATTTCAGAGAGGCAGAACATCTCAGATGTAGAGATGGGTCAAAGTTCACCAATCTGAAAAACTGAATCTAAAAATTGTGAAACAATTTGAGAAAAATGTTCCTTAATGTCAAATTCTGAAGATTCTGAGGATCCACCATCTACACGTAATGAAAGCTACATGCAAACACCATCCAGAAACATCAACATCTTCTCTGGACAAAGTTCATTAAAAATAGTCTGTGGTAAAGTGGAAAACTGTTCTAGGGTCAGATCTGCTCTAAATTAGTTCTTTCTGGAAACCTTAGATGCCAAAGAGTAAAAAGCTGAGTTGTGCAAATTTTTCCTTGACAAAAGTATGTGACCAAACAAAACTATTTTTAAATATTCCTTCAATGCATTTCTCTTTATTTTAAACAACAGATAAAACAGACTCAATCAAATTGTCCAAAGTTTATCTGAATGGAAGTGGAAAACCAACAAAACTTCCACTATTATGCAACATACGTTTACATTTATTGCACACCAATGCAGCAAGCTGAACAAATCCCAAAGCAACTTCAGAAAGTGCAGATTCAAATCTGGCCAATTTCTTCAAGGGATGTTAATTTAATCAACGCTGGCTCAGGGTGAACATTTTAAGTCTGAAAATAAAATAAACATGAGCATGTGGCATTGGAAAGAAGCAGCTCCTGTTGCCCCCTCATCACAACTTATGACCAGAGGTTACATCAGCAACTGCTTGCGTAACATAAATCTCAGAACGGAGTATTAGTGATTGAGTTTCAAAATAGAAATTTGGGAGAAACAGAAAAATATATGTGGAATCTGAGAGACTCTCTGGTTCTGCTGCACTGATTTTCACCATTTTGATCCCCAGCTGCTCACAGTGATTCACAGCATTACCAAATGTATTGGGATATCTGCTTTAACACGCACGTTACCTTTATTGAAATCCCCTTGTTAATCTGTAGGGTTTATTATGGAGTCAACCCTTTGCATATTTAACAGTTCAACTCTTCTGTAAAAGCTTTCCACAAAGTTTAAGAGTGTGTTTATGGGAATATTGGAACATTCTTCCAGAAGCATATCCGTGAGATCAGGCACTGATGTTAAACAAGAAGGCCTGGCTCACTGTCTCAGCTTTAATTCATCCCAAAGGTGTTCTATGGGGTTGAGGTCAGGACTCTTTGCAGGCCTATCAAGTTCCTCCACACCAAACTGACTCATCCACATCTCCACGGTTCTAGCGTCCCATGGCAGTGTGCTTTACACCACTGCATCCAACACTTGGTGATTTAAGACTTAAATGCAGCTGCTTGATCATGGAAATCTGTTCCATGATCACTCTTCTCAGTGTTCTTCAGCTAATCTGAAGGCCACAAAAGTGGGAGGTCTGCAGCTTTTGATTCTGTAGCAATTGAATGAGTTTTGCACATTGTGTTTGTCAGCATGTGCTGACCTCACTCTGTGAGTCTAGATGGCCTATCACTATACGGCTGAGCTACTGTTGTTCCAAACTGCTTCCACTTCATCATATTACCATTAATAGTTGACCATGGATTCCTATCACAGATCCAGGCGTGAAATCATTGAGCTCATGAAAGTGATCCACTCTTACAAATATTTGCAGAAGCAGTCTGCAGCCTAAATGATTGATTTTATACACCTGCGGTCTTGGAAGTGATCCAAACACCTGAGCTGAATGATTTGGAGGAGTGTCCCAGTATTATTGACAATAAAGTGGAATGGAAACACAGCTTTGAATAAGCTGAATACTATATTAAAGATCTGTGTAACAAGCACACATCATGAATTGTGTCATCTCAGTTTTAAAGCATCAAAAAGGTGTTAATGTAAACAATAACTGAACTGTGGTAGCAGCGGAAGTGCAGCAGTATCAGTAATGACACAGGATTATCTCTGACTGACATTATGTTAATGATTATAAAATACTGTGTGTAGATTTCAGTTTCCCCATTTGACCTACCGGAGTGAATGAGCATGTGCTGTTTGAGGTTTTGAATGCGTGTGAATCTGACTCCACAAGTTGGACACTGGAACGGCCGATCAGGGCCGTTGGTACCAGGTCGAGCTGATGGACTTATATAGAGGTGGTACGGATACTGAATACCTTCCAACCTGAAACACAAAGAAAGAAAGAATCTGAGCTACAATCACTTAGAAATAGACCTATAAGATTGTCGACTACTATTTTGATTAGTTAGTAAGATATTTAATTATCTAATTTCCCCCTGGGGGTAAATGAAGTATAACTGAATTAAACTTAATTGAATTGAGTATAAGACTTTCAGGAATTTCTTTCAAAATAACTTGAGCCTCTCTAGGTTTCAAAACACTTGACTTGCCTCTGGCCTCTTCTACATAACTCTATATTTTTTAAATCTATGATTTTCTGTTGCTTTTCATCTCTTTGATTTTTTTAAGACTCTGTTTTGTGTGAAGAGCAAAACAAATCAATACAGTAGCAGCCAATATTAAGCAGTTCAGTATCATTTTATACCTTAGAAAATGTACAAATCAAGTTGTTTTACACACCTGGCTGGCTTTACTTCATCCAACTCCCTTTAAATACTCATCAACTGTTTTGGTTAAATCTTTAGCCAAGAACATTCTATATTCTTACATTTTATTTTGATACAGATTTGATGTTGTTGTTCTTACAGCTCACTACTGTGGCATGGAGGTTTCAGCATTTTTGTTAGAATCATTTGAGCAAAGACATTTTTATGAATAGAAGAAATGCACATCATTCTAAAAACCTATCTAACGTAGACAAAGACAGACGGGCCTAAATAGTGGGTGATGAGACGTGTCAGCTCTTTAATGTGGGATGTTAGATTTTCCAATACAGTTAAAGTTATTGCTCACATATAATTTATAACAACTTGAGGCTGTGACAAAATAAAAACCACCTGTGATTATATCACAATGCATCATCTTAACGTCAGAATTCATTACCTAAACAGGTGTGGCCCAGACACCTTGTCAGGATGTTCATGTTTGTTACTGCTTATGACGTCTTTACTGCAAGTTCTAACACATGATTAAGACACACTGTAATACCTCTCATCTTCTTCTGCATGTCCTCCAGCATTGGAAGTATTCTGCATTGAAGGCAAACTGTCCGACACTCCTTCATCCATCGACCCTTTATTAGAGGAAGAAGAAGAAAATTACCAAAAACGTCTGATTTTTGAGAGGAAATCCTAAAGCATTTATTTTTGGAGGTAGTTTATTCTTTTGATGGAAATTCCTCTATTTAAGGGTTAGGCTTCAGTGAATTATCACTAAGCTATTCAAATGATTAGGGGGAGTTAAAAGTTTCCACTTTCTTCTTACAAGGATGAAAAACTTTTCAAAAGGCTTCTGGGCCACTGGACAATAGAATTTTCCAATGAGACTAAGACAAAATAAAATCCTGCCAGTTGGTCTGAGAGCAGATGGAAACAGGTTTAATAGCATGAATCTCTCTGTCTCTCTGAAATGTATCTTAACATAAAACATGTAAGTAAATTTAAGGGTAAAACTTTAACATAACATGACACATTTAGTTGTTTTAAAATGTTATCACACATTTAATTAAGGCTAATAGTCCTACCTATAGAAGAGGACTGTGGACTGATAAGGAGTTCCTCCTGGACCTGCTCACTCCCTGGAACTGTCTGCTGGTCACTCAATGAGCTCTGTGAAGCGCTGACTGGCTGTGAAGATGCTTCCTGGACCTCTTCATCACTAAGACGCTCCACTTTCACCCTCACGTCTTCCTCCTCAGTTGCAACTGGCGAGGACACTGCCTTGGAGCTCTCACACGTCAGGAAGTCACTAAGCCGGTGAGTGACCACCCCATCTGAGGTCCCTGGAGCACCCTGCTCTAAGCAACGAGGGCTCTCAGGCAGCTTTGACTTGTCCGAGTGGAACCTTCGATCAATGCCAAATGGAAAAGTCCAGGGAAAGGCCAGGGAAGACTCAACAGGTTGGGCTGGGCCGTCTGAGAATGAAGGGGATGGATTGGGGATTTGAGGGGAGTTGGTGACCATCTGTGTAGTGCATTTGAGTGGACTCTCAGGTGACGCCATTGTCACAAAAGTTTTACGTTTCCGCCGAGATTCACGACAAATGGGAACATTTCTCTCCATTATGCTGCAGTCAGAAGACACTGGTGACACACTGCCTTCCAATGGCGTCAGCGCACAGTTAGATGACGCGCTCTCAGGTGCTGCTTCATGTGGTTTATCTGTTGTTATGTTGCCATTGTTGTTGTTTGTTGGGCTCCACAGAATACTTGATTTCATAAACTCTGAACATGTGCTAGCTACTGCAAACATCTGCATGTAACTTGCAGCTGCCAAAACATCAATGATATTCTCTGTGCTGATGGACAGAGTAGAGGTGTAAGCATATTCCAATAGAGGGGCAAAACCACTAACAGTCACATGATGAAGGTCCAAAACAAACTTATCATCCTCCTCTGGCCGGCCTATGAGTTTGGAGCGGAAAAATTCACTGCAGCATGCCAAGACCACTTTGTGTGCTAGGAAGAGCTTGTCTTGAACCCGGATGGTAACGTCACATAAGTGACCCTCATTGCGCAAAGCATTGAGCTTCTCGAGCATCTCCTGACTGTGGGAGGTTGAACTGTGGGTGAATGTTTTGACCCCCATGTTGGACTCCCACTGACTGTGTCCAGAAAGAGTCCTACAAAAAGATGGTTTACAAAAAAAATCAGTCTGTAAAATGTACTTTTATGTTATGTACCTCACATCATTGATATTTGTACTGGACAACATAAATTCAACATAAATTAGACAATCAGTGCTTACAGTCAAAACAATTCAGATTAAAAACAAAGCCCAAATCTCCCTGAATACAGAATAGCAAATGCTAGGCATCAACTTCAGAGTATCAACAGGTTAAAAACGGTTCACAGTGGAGAGAAAAAAGAAAGAGCTCTCTGAGGAGAAGGCAGCCTCAGGGGACTTGAAAGTAGGATAGGGAGCATGGAGGATAAAATGCCAAGTTACGTAACAACAATCAAAGCAGACACGCAGTGATGCGAGCCAAACCCACGTGGAGGCCAGTGTGCTACAGGACACTCAGCAGCTGTCTGCGAGACATGTGGACTCTCCGAGGCATGAGATTTTCCATCAAACAAAAGCACGAGTGAGGGGGCTCGCGCAGGGGAAGAGCACACACAGACCAGAGGACAATACTCTTGGGCTATGCTGGCCCTGTAAATGCAAAGTGAATTATGGAACTGGGCTGCAGTGGTGCAACAAGAGAAAGTCTAGTCCGAATCACCAAACAGGGCAAATAAACTAATATGCTGGTTATAACAAATGTCTCTCAAATGGTGAAGATGTGTCACATTGAAGAACATTTTTATTTTCTGGCAGAGAAATGCTTTTATTTCTCAAAGCAGGTAATTCTAGTTAAGTGCGTTCCTGTTTGTTCTTATCATTGTCCAGTCCTCTCACATCCAAACTGGTCAGCAGGGCAGATGGCCTGGCCTTGAGTCTGGTTCTGCTAAATGGCAGTACTCTTCTCCACTGGCCCCTGCCAACCCCAGAGGAGCTGGACAACGTAAGATAGATGGATAGATCGATAGATAGAGAGAAAACATGACAATAAGTGGTCATTAAAGTGAATCGATAACAACTGGATTAAACTGGCATTTAATTTATACTTTCTTATCTGGTCTACAAGAATTAGTAACTACAAAACAAAGTAAACTAGACTGATTGGAAAACAAAGGTTATGTAAAGAAAGTGAAATTGAAGCAATAATGATAAAGACACATGGAAATAGAAACAAACTATTCTATCAATAAATACATTATTTTAAATGACAATTAGACTCTAAAACTAAACTAGTGGCATTAGTAAGTAGAATGACCTTATCAGTATACATCTATAAGGCACGATATACACCTGAATCAGCTGATTTAGTGTTTATCGTTAAAAGTCAAAAACAGAAGTTGGTTTAAAATCAGTAGGCGGGCCCGTTAGCATGGCGATGGATTAAACTGCACGGGAGATTGTTCAGACGGCACACAAACAAGAGCAAGACGAGGGGTCAGTGTCTACTGGACAAACCGCTGAACAAACATCATGTTTACAATAACAACAACTAAAGCAACCGCTGGCTAACAGGCTCGCGTTAGCAAGTCAAGTCTGACAGGAAGTTAAGGCATTTTCCGGTTTCAGCTGTCAAAATAAAACGCCGCATAAGCCTTCGAATAATGATACAGTTTTTGTTTTTGACAAGCCTTGCGAGATCTCTGATGTTGTGCTGCTTCCTAATATATCTGCCAATTAATATGTATATAAAGATGCAATTGTTCCCAAATTATATAAATTGAATTTGAAAAGTGCGATTATTTTGACTGGTTTGCACACAGAGAGTTCAGGTAAAGACATTCCTGTTATCGTACCACGTCCGAATTTTGCAAGTTAACACCAATACAGGTAAGGCAATACAAAAAAGACAAAGTGATAAAAGGCTTAAAACAAGAAACGTAATTGACTTTATTTCTTTAAACTTTGTGTGCTTCCGCTCTGGTCGTGACTAACTCTTTACAATCTGATGCTGCTGCTAACCATTAGCTATCAAGCTACGCTAACTGGCTCAGCGCGCCTTGATTTAAATAATTAGCTCTTTACAAAGCAGAGACAACAAAGAAGCTGGGCGGCTGTATAACAGACAGAGTTCGCGTTGTCAGGAGTAGTGAACAAAGTAACTGTACCTTCCAGTGCAGACCTGTAAATAACGGCGGGCCTTGGGATGCGAACAGCTCAGCTGACAAAGCAGTCGGAGACAGCGATGCGCCCTGCTGCTCTCCTTCACTCCCTCACATTCCCTTGTCTTCTTGGGCAGTTGTTAGCCCGCCACCCACCTCTAGTCACTGTCTGGTTAACCCTCTCATCAATTCACATGACAAAGCGCTGGTGCTACAAGTTGTCGAGCTGCCGTTTTCATTCCTTTGTGTTCCCTTCTGTCCTTTCTGTGGTGTATTTTCACCCCCACAATGCAACGCGCACCCCTCACTGTACTGTAATGTACTGTAAGAAACAGGAAGTCTCACAGTTAGTGACATGTCCATCCACAGACAAATTATATATGTTTATGTGTCCATTCATAGACATATTTATGTTTATATATGTCTGTGTCATCTACAGGCATCAATAACACACTGACATCTTTATTAAAGTCTGTGTCTACATCATCTCAGAAATCCTCACTGTGTTAGATGTATTATTTTATACAAAATATGCTCTGAATATTATGCAACATATTTTTATCATCAATAAAACATTTTAATGCATAATGTTTGGGGTCTTAAAATAGCATAGACTCTAAAAGTTTAAAAGTATCTTTTTTTTTTTTTTTTTCTCATTGCTGATTCTGATCCCATTCTGATTCTTGCATGTTTTAAGTTTGTACTTGTAACAATATTACATTGATGAAAAATTGTCTCTGACATTTTTGAGCTTCACACGACTGCCTCTTAGCAAGGACATTCCCAGGTGCTGTCATTCACACATACACTACACAGTAGGTAGTTGTGGGTATGGTTTTAAGAACAGAGAATGGAAAAGGTATGCTGAGATATTGTTATTTTAATGTTGGGACATCAAAATCAGTAGAAAAGGTTAGTTTATTGATGATATCAGCATCATATTTGCTTAAACACCTTAGTTTATTGCAGTGACTCTCAAACTGTTAGGCAATGTGTCACGAGATGTGAGGTACTTCATTTCATTTTAATGTTTAGTCATATGTAGCATGTGAGTGTCCAGATCACACGTCAACATTGCCACCATATTGTGAGTGGCTTTGCTGAGTAAAATTCTTAGACATGATTCCTGATTCCTGGTAACATTTCCTGGATAAAACAGTCTCCTCCATGTGCTGCTTTGACATGTAGCAAATCATTGTACGCTCCAAGTCAGATCCTTTTGAATCACCTTTCAAAGGGGAGTCTGAATAAAGATGTGTGGTTGCTTATGGCCATCATAAGAAAATGTTTACAGCTGAACAGCTGGCATTATGCACACAATTTCCACTCAAACTCCAGAAATGATTTTATCTCCTTATCTGTGATGTTACAGTTGGGAATTCATAGATTTCTACTACAGTAACAACAGACAGATTCAGAGAGCCATTAAGAAGCAGGTGGGGCCAAATTTAGACTCTAATAATATTGCTAAGTTTGATTCTCTGCACTTACTCCACCTGCTGCATCATAGGGTCAAATGATGCTCAGCTCTGTGGTTCAGATGTGGTTGTGCTGTGGTCTTCCTCGCTTTTGTTGTGTCTTCTTTCACAGATGAACAAAAATAAAAGCTGTACCAAATTACCAAACTGAATACTTTGGGATTACAGAGAAGCAACAGAAGTCCTGTTGCAAGGGTTTTCATGACTGTAACATCAAAACAGGTTGTAAATGTTAACCACTGTTGGAGCAGATTATTTCTATAATAATAATAATAATAATAAACTTTATTTATATAGCACCTTTCACAGATAAAAAATCACAAAGTGCTTCACAATTAATTCAATAAAACAGCATAAACAGTAAAAAGATAAAAAGAATAATAATCACACCAAAAGTCCAGTCAACCAAAAGCTCGCCCAAATAAAAGTGTCTTCAGCTGCCTTTTAAAAGAATCAACAGTGTCAGCCTCACGAAGGGGCAAAGGTAGGGCATTCCACAGTTTTGGAGCCACGGCCTGAAAAGATCCATCTCCTCTGGTTTTAAAGTGAGTTTTTGGAACCATGAGGAGGTTCTGGTCTGAAGATCGGAGCGAGCGACCAGATATGTACAAGTGAAGGAGATCACAAATATATTTTGGAGCCTGCCCATGCACAGCTCTGAAGGTCAAAACGAGAATTTTAAAATCAATTCGAAATTTAATGGGAAGCCAGTGCAGAGAAGACAACACTGGCGTGATATGTGACCACCTGCTGGACCCGGTTAAAAGTCTTGCAGCAGCATTTTGGACTCGCTGAAGACGATCAATAGCATTTTTGTTAAAACATGTAAAAAGAGAATTACAATAATCTAAACGAGAAGAAATAAAAGCATGAATCACCAACTCCAAGTCAGTGTTTGATAAAACTGTCTTCAATTTTGCAATATTTCTTAGATGGTAAAAACAATTTTTGACCAAAAGTCTTGAATGTTTGTCCAGAGACAGAGACTGGTCAAACCAAACACCAAGATTTCTGATGCTCGACTGGACAGAAGAGCCCAAAGAACCAAGGTGACTCACAATAAAAGAGATTTTCTGCTCCGGAGCAATTATCAAAGTCTCCGTCTTATCAGAGTTTAACTGAAGGCAGTTTTCTGTTAAAAATGATTGTATGTCATGTATGGTTGATCGTTTTACTTGACTTTGTTATTTTAAACGTTCTTAGCTGTTTACATGATTTTCTGGCATGTAAATTATACAGTTAATGTCATTGATCAAAGTGCTTCATTCCAGGCGGATGTTGTTGGGTTTTGCATGTAACCACTGTTAAGTCACTGTTGTTTTTTAATTCATGGTTCCCTCTTCGCCACTGCTAAGTAGGTTTTCAGAGGTTTCATGGCTTTTTCCAGAGTCGCACTTTGCTGAGAAGCTTTTTCAGTGTGGTATGATTTGTACTGAAACAAGTCGTAAAATCTGCCTTGCCCAACTTTAAAAAGCTGCCAGCTCTTCTAAAAGCATTCCGGTAGTCTGGCCATGGATATTTTAAGTGTCCTCCGACAGTCAAGAATTATGCTCTGGAAATTCTGGGGAAAGGGATCAGTTTAGAAGTATGAGTGCTATCTTTTGTAGTAAAAATGCTAAATTATACTCACCAGTTTGCCCATATGATTTAATAAAGTTATTGTATTTGAGGGTTTAATACAGAAAGAGGATGATTTACAATTGGTGACCTGGTCATGATGTGACCCTGCTTCTTGGATGGATGAATTAAGAATTATCTACTGTATTTTGTAGTATATTACATAAAAAGTTTCCCTTAGCTGTCAGAAAAGATGGAATAAAAAAGAATAATATGCTTATATAAATGTGTTTATTAACCATTTTATAGACAACAAAACTCAGACAGCAGCTTCTGCTGTGATAATTACATGTCCAAGGTAAAAACTTTACAAAAAATAAATACCCTAAAAAGCTGCAATAATAAAATAGCATGATCCTTCACTGAAGGGATATCAGCCTAAATATTCATCTCTTTTACATTTTAATATACTGCAAATTAACAAAGGAATGAAGAAATCAAATATACATACAGGTGTTAGAAACCAACTGTGTTTACATACAATGCATCTAAATGTAACACAAATCTGAAAATCTTAAATTTAATACTTTTCATACTTTTCTTTTAACCTTATAAAACAGAAAGATTTCTTGCAGTGACAATTGTTTGTACCTATGTCCCTCCAAAATACACCAAAGAAAAGGGTCAAAGATATTGGATGGATGGGTTCTGGATTTCCCAAAAAGTAATAGCTTCTTTTGTTTAAGGACAAAAATACAACATTCAAAATTTAACAAATCAATGATTTATAAATTCTGCACTGCTAGTTCTACACTAGGAAACTCTATATAAGCCCCAGGTGTAAGGGGATCTTAACGGTTGTCCATCTTTGTGATGGACTGGTGGCTTGTCCTGAGTGTAACCACTACTGGAGATAAGCACCAGCCCCCCCCATGACTCTGAACAAGAACAACTGGGTCTAGAAAATGCATGAATGGATCATGTTACACTAAACCTTTTTGGTTCCCTCAATACATTATTTTTTTTTTTTTTCACAGAAAGGGATATTCCTAAGCCAGTACCATAGGCATCTGTACTAACTCACTTAGTGCCACAAAGGAGAATCCAAACTAATGAGAAAGAAAACGTGGCAACATGTCTGCCTGCAGCTCAACAACCCTATGTCTTTTTGCAAAAATATAATAAATATTTAACACATCTGTATGTGATTAAAAAAGAGAAGCAATCACACATGAGCACATTTCCCAGAGGCTTAAAAGCTTAACGCCGCTATCTTTGTACCAACCTCAACAACAGGTAAATGGCTTCATCAAAGCTTGACATAATGTTGGGTTCTGTAGACGAGTGTTGGAGGTATATTTACACTGTGCTGGTTTCTGACAGCAGGTTTCATGTCAACATTCTAGGCCCATTGCAAGTGTCATCTAACTCTGAAGACTGATGGCAGATCATCCAAAACTAACTCCAGAGAGTTAGTTGTTTCTAAAAGTGGACTAAAAGATACTTTTTAAGAAAGCAGACACCAAATGTTAACCTAGCATCTATACATAGCATCACATGTACATAGTGAGGTAGATTTCCATTGACTTTTATTTCAATAGTGGTTGTCTAATTTTAGTTAAAAATACAATAAAACAAGGTTGATGTAGAAATCTTTGTTGTGAATTGACATGGACAGGTCATAAGATAATGGGCTCAGGGTCACAGAGATACATAAGCCCCCCAACTCTCCCACGATCATAGGAGCAACAGCATGATCGTTAAAAAGGACCAGAGAGAGGACTCTACTGACACATGAAGTTTTGCAGGATAACAAGAACCTTTAGAACCACAGAGACACAACTGAGTTAGTTTGTTTGTTTGTTGTCATTGTTTCTTTGATTGTTTCTCTCTAGACATTTTGGGTTTTTAATGGATGATTTACAACTTATTTTTGAGTGTTTTAGGTCTCTTTGTAGTCATTTGCTGTCATTTTTGCAGGTTTCTTTTGTGTCTGCTCCAGGTCCACCCATTTAACATTTTATCCATGATTGTATATGCAGACAAAAAGGTCAATTCCTTTGTGAGCTTGTTCTTCATAAGCAGTCATGGTTGTTACAATCATCAGAGATTGGCTCTGGGATTTTGTTTGGATCACACTTCTCTGGCTCAACAGTCTTCCCAGTGTAGTCTATGCAGAAGATGCTGCGGCGGCGCTCCCCCTGGCCACAAGTTCGTGAGCAGGTAGACCAAGGCCCCATCTGCCATATGGGACATGGCAGGTCCCCACAAGGCCTGATGTCTGTGGGCTTGAGCTTTTTGTCACACTGGCCAGAGAGGAAGCCTTCACTATCTCTGCATTCAACGCTCCTCCTGGACCATCCAGAGCCACAGGTCTTTGAGCACTCAGACCACTCTCCTAGCACCCATTCAGTGACACTATTGATCATGTGCAAAGACAGGTATGAGCCTTTTTTCTCATTGGAATTGTTAAAAGTCAAATTTTTAGGGATGAAAAATGTATATTTAATTTTTGGGGGGTTGTCATCCCCCCCTGTGGCCAGGAGCTGAATGGTGATGGCCTCTTTCAGTTGCCTGAAGCTCTGAATCCTCTCTAATGTGGTGGAAGAGCCGCTGTATTTTAGAATGGCACCCGGCACTGGAATGTCCTGTTCCACTGTAGACACAGAGAAGTTACCATTGAGGATGTAAGAGCCACGCTCTCTTTTCACAGCAAGGTAGTTCCCATCATGTTTGAGTCCTCGGTGGCTGCGCTGCTTGATGTCAATATTGGTAGCACCAACTGGAATTGTGACAATGTCACTGTATCCATATCTGATAGGACAAGAAACAAAAGGAGAAATGGAATTAGATGATAGCGCATGGTGATAGATGATGGTGATTTTTTGGGAGAAATAGGTAAACTTGTAGGACATGTTTGAGTTTTAATGATCTCTAACATGACCCTGTTCTTAATAGCTGTTAGTTTGACTTCTTCGTGAGGATTCTTCCCTGATTTCTGAGCTGTTATGATTCTGACTGTTGAGTGTAAGACCTAAAAATGCATAAATCAAAATCATGAGAAAATTCAGTGTCCCACCATCTGCCATAATTACCCACCTCCAGCATGGCTGGCCACTTTAGACCTTTATATCTGACAGAAAATGTTCAGTTTTAAAAATGTTAACCCTTTAACACTGAACCTGTCATTAGTGATATGTCACACAAGGGCTCTTTAAATTACTGTAAATCTACAACATTTGTGGGTTTGGAAAGAAAATAAAACCAAATTTATAGCGTTTTTTGGGAATATTGTAGTAGCACAAAGCATTCACAAGTTACTGCTGTCTGAACACAGACAGAAACATGAGCGCTCCCTAGATTTTATGTGCATTTCATCACTGTAACACCTCGACTATTTGGGAGAGAGAAAACATTCAAATTGTTCCTGAAAGATGAGAAGAAGAGCACACACAAAGAAAAGACAGAGTTGTTTTGATTTCAACATTTTACTCTAAACTGAGAGAAAATAGAAAGAAAATGTCTGTATGGAACTTTGGTGTACACGGTTCAGTTGCATTGTTCATCCATCAGAAGTATTTGCTCATTTATGTCTTGACAGAAAACAAAAGCTCCAGTTTACACTAACTTTGTTTATCTGCTATACAGCAGATAGACTGGCTAGATGGTGCATATAAGCTAGGTTGACAACCCTCACACTAAACAAAAGGAATGAAAATGACACAAATCTTCTTTACTGACTCATAATAGTGAAGCTCATGCATTCTGACTAACATTTGTCATGATAGATTTTTTATTTGTATTACAGATTTATGTAAAATATAGTTAAAATTGGTAAAGAGGATTTTGCCCCTGAATGAGAAGCTCAACAGCTGTTTGTCGTTTTTCAAGTAGTGCGCTTGCGTTGCAGCCCCCCCCACCCCCCACCCACCCCTCCTTCTCTCCCCCCAACGCCAAACGCCTCCGTTAGAAATTTGTGAAGAAATCCCTCTTTGTTTGTTTACTTTTGATATCACTGGAGTTTTTTCTGGAACTTCTACAACTTTATTTCTTAGAACATGTCGGACTCATCAACGGCAAAAAGCTGTTTATTGTTACTCTTAGCAGTACAAGTGTGATTGACAATCCAACATACGTTATTTCAAGGTCTATGCTTTATTAATATTAATATTTATTAATATTATAACTTTTTCTTTTGGAAACCAGAAGTACAAGACCTCTACAAGTCGATAAAATGATTTTTAAGTAAATTTGACATCTGAGTTTGCTACAAAATCCTCTTTACCCCCTTTAACATACAAACTTGCCTTTTTAGACATGTCTCAGATCCATTTTAGTGATTGGAAGGTTTGAATTGTAATAGAAGAAGAAGCCTTACATTGCTTTGTTGTAGGAGCCTGTGATCTTTCTGCAGCTGAGTCCATTTCCTCCACACACTCCACACTTATCCACTCTCTTGTTAGAGCCAATCACCTGGTCACAGCCTGCTTTTACACACTGGCCTTGAACACAAACTGAGGTTGTGTCAGGCCCACATGTTGTCCCATCAATCACCTACGGCAACAACAAGAATCAGTACAAACGTTATTGTAGCAGAAGCAACTTTCACATAATTTTTCACATAATACAATTAAACAACTGTTATAAGAGTAATAAGACATTAATTGTGATAAAAAGATCATTTGTGTTGAATGTTTGGAAAGCTCAGTGTGATTTCAAGTACTGTACCTTAGATTCAAAGACTTTGAATTCACTGCTGCCCCTGGCCCTGCAGAACAGTTTACATCTGTCTCTGGGGGAAACTCCAGCATACTTTGGTATCCACTGTTTCATGTTCCCACTGTGGTCCAAGTAGTTAGGGCTGTTGTATTTCTCACACTGCTCTTCTCTGAAGCTTTTACCTACAACACAGAATATGGACCAGCTCAGTCTCCCAATGAACAATGAGGCTACTTTATTTTTTATATCAATATTTGTAATGAATGAATGAATGAAAGGGTTTAAGTTTCATCTTCTCTTTTGTCTTCACAGATTTTTTAAATTGATTTTGCAATCAGTTTATTTTCTATATCTACAGTACATGAACATTTTATTTGGAATATTTCTAATTTGACAAAAGTGAAAATGTTTTTCTACTATAAAGTTTTAATGCACACTCAAATATAGCTTTGAGGTGAGATGCAAAACATGTCAGCATCACCATCTTCACTCAACTGAATGTCTTTTCAGATTAGAAATATTCTTAAAGTTCTTCTAGTCTGGATTTAAACCCCATGACAGCACAGAGTCAGCACTTGTTGTTTTTAATGACACTTTATTTTTCCACAGACTTTAGGGAGACTGTTCTTATAATGCTTTTAGATTTAATAGCAGCCATTTACGCAGTTATTTCTACAATCTTATTATCTCACCTGGAGTGCTGTATTGGCATGCAAAGCTCTGCCCTGAGCTGTTTTAAGTCCTATTTAACTGAAAGAAGCTTTTCTCCATGTCTTGAAGATTTATCTGCAAACCTTATCTCTGGGATGCCACAGGGCTCAGTTCTTGGCCTTCTTATTTTCACTCTGTATTTATATCCCTTAGGCTTCATAAGCTTTATAATATGCAAATATGACATCTCACTTGTTCTGGCCTTGCTCTAGTGGCTTCATGTGTCTTAGGGTGCATTTTAACACATTAACTCTCTGGGACACACTAATGGACTCCTTGATTGTAAGTTAGTGGTTTTATCCTCAACTAAATATATAGAGAGAATTTAATGCACTGCTCAGATGTATATCGGTGAGTAAATGTGACCTAATATAGCTTAAAGCACTGGAACGAATTTCAGTGGTATTGAGGCAAAAAATGTGCAGAATTAGTTTTAATGTTTAAAGAGGCCATTCTATCAAAAACGAGTTTTCTGAGGTTTCTGTTGAATATTTTAGCTCCACAGGTGTTCTTACCTTCATAGTGGGTGAAAACAGGTCAACAACTTCTCTTTCAGTTTTAATCTCTCAAACTACGCAGGTGGTGCTAAAACCCGAGTTCTCCCGCGTTTGAACGGCCTGTATCTGTTTCATCACAACTCCTTTGCTCATTAGTATTGAAACCACGCCTAGCGTGCTGCTGGCTAAAAGCTTTTAGTATAAACACATATCAACTGGAAGAGACTCTGTGCGCTGTTGCCATGTGCAGCGGGGCAGGAAACAGTATGCCGTGCTCTCATAGGCTAGTTTGTTAGCCAATCTGAGTCCAGTAAAATCACATAATGAATATTAATGAGCTGCTGCCCGAAGTCTAACGAAAGCAGACGAATTTTGATAGACTGAAAGGTCTGTTAATCAGTGTTTCCTAACGTTTTTTAGATATAAAATGTTTCATATTACAGGTTAATACTTAAATTTCATGACTTTGTGGTTATTTCATGTGTGAAATGACCTTTTTAAGAATAAAAACACAGAGGAACATTTGATCTTATGCACCATTATGCCCATACTATTTTGAAGAATGATTTTTTTTTAGTGTGCAAAGACATATTATGACATTATTTATAGATTTAAATAGTTGTTAAAACATTTTTAAAGTCCAAATAAATATAAATGAAAGACTAAGGACATAAATTATATTTGTAGCATATATTAATAGTGTGTAAATCTTTTCTTCATTGTATTACAGATTAAGAAACTGATTTTAGTCTGATGTTCCAAGCAAAACATTCTGCAAAGTCCTCTAAAGAATCTCAGCCAGTGAATAAAAGCCTCTTCTGTTGGGAGTCCTTGAACTCATCCAAACAGGTATTCACATGATTCTTTTGTTTTGAATACAGGGAAGGTATTGTTTCATTTATTTATGATATAACTTCCTTGGTGCCAGTTACTCACCTTCAGTGTTGACACAGGGCTGGATGTTGCAGGACTGGTACCTGGCCCTCTGGCCCTCACAGTACTTCCCTCCGTTCTGAGGCATCGGGTCAGTACACTCCCTGTAGGAGAACTCCACCCCTCCTCCACATGTTCTGGAGCACTGCTGCCACGACCCCCAAGAGCTCCAGTGGCCATCCACAACTATCTGTGGTAAAACACAGAGAAAAACAAGAAACAGTTAGGGTAGCTGGTTAGAGCCCAGAGCCAAAGACAATCTCAGCTGTGCAGCCTAAACCACAGTTCTGGATTCTGGGTTTGAGGCCCATCAGTGTGTTGGCGTGCAGCAGCTCAAAGCTAAATTTGTGTTGAAGTTCGGCACGCGTCTCCTGTCTTTCTCTACCCACATTCTTGCCACATGTGTCACTTACTGTGGTTTGAAGCTGCCATGCTGCAACATTTTATGGCTAAACTGAATGTGTTTTTGTTTGCTGGAGTAAGTTTCCTTTCCAGAAGTTTAATGAGTTTGGACCAGAAAACATCAAAAGTGCCAACACATCTGGATCCATAAAGGATGTGTATATATAACACATGGGGAATATATCAAAACAGCCAAGCTAAAATGGAACACTGAGATATGCAAATGATTTGTAAAATAAAACATAAAAGGCCCAATGAAGTAAATACATGTATACTCACCTGTGTGGATCATTGTTGATTTTGTTTGTTTGTTTGTTTGTTTTATCAGTAATTCATGTGCTCTATTCCATCCTAACAAGTGATAGGTATACTTAACACAAGACTTTAAAGTCTGTTAGATGTTCAGAAGTTTTTGATGCACTTGTTCTGATGTAATATCTGTTAACATGAATCTGAAACACAGCATGTAGGAAACAGCCATATTTTGCAAACTAGCTAAGTTAGTGATAAAACACACAATTATGAGCTGTAAACAAATTTAGAAACAGGTCACGACTAAATTATATATATTAGATTCAGTCACTGAGAAAACAGAGTGACTTAGAAATAAAAGCACTCAGACTTAAATAAAGTAAGAAACTTTAGCATATTCATCAATTTCTATTATATTCCAACTTAATCCTGTACAGACTTGCAGGGATCTGGTGCCTAACCCAGAGGAACAGCCCACTGTGGGCTAGTCACCAGCTATTGGGAAAGACCCAAAGAGAATCACACTTTCACTGATGGCCAATTTAAATATGCCAATTACCCAGAGGTGCATGTTTTTTGACTTTAATAAAAACAAATGGAGTGCTGAGAAAAAGCTTTGACAGGTAGAAGGAGAACCTGTAAACTCAACAGAGAGATTTGAACCTGTGACCTTATTGATGGGAGGTAACAGAGCTTACCACCTGCACAGCTCTCAGCACGAGTTGTACCCAGCTGTCAACTACTGAGTTTAAATAACTGGCTGCAGACACAGAAGTCATTCTGTAGGCTGCACGCGTGACTTGAATTTGGCAGCCAGTGGAGGTCAGTGAACAGTGAAACGTGCCTTTGTTCTTGCTAATCAAACACCAGACACACTGATACATTCTGGATCATAATTAGGGGCTTAACTGTTAGAAGAACAGAAGTTATTAAAATAAACAATAGATGTGACCTTTACCAAAAGTTTAGCGGTAATCTGGGTCAGATCTGAGCTTTTTATTCATGTTGTAAAGTGAAAAGATGACTGACACATGACATTCTAGATAAATGATAGTTGGTCATCAGTAAGTTTCTTAAAATTTCCAGTACTGTTTCATAGAGACATAGTTGACTAACAGGGTTTTTACACACTCACATACTTATTTAAAGAGTTTTTAAAAATAAAAATAATAAGTGTTGCAACAGTATTTTTTTTCTTTTTTTTAAAAGGCATTGTTCTATATAAATAATGCATTACGTGTTCTATAAATAACATAGATCTTATAATATAAACTAAACCCAGCAAAGACAGTCTTACCAGCGGCTGTATGACTTCTTCAGTCAGCTTGCAAACTCCATTGGAGCAACTCCCGGTGGGACTGCAAGGGGTGCCGTCAGCCCAGGGCAAGCTGCCATTCTTGGTGGAGCATTGCGGCATACCATCCTCTCGACACCACAGCTGGCTGCAGATATCGCTGTCTGAGGTGTTGGGGCAGTGGATAAACTCCTCTCCAAAGATCTGCTGGCACTGTTGATCCAGGCTGTATTTGGTGCCTGGCAGTTCCCTTGGTAGAGGCATGGTACTCTCTGGGACATCCAGCAGGCAGTCCCCTTTAGTTAGAGCAAACATCAATTATGTTTTAGATTTGGGTTTATGGAGACAGTTCTAAATGTGTTGATTTTATTATAGTATGACATCATTACATAAAAATTTAGGGCATGTTCTGTCCTGAAATAAATTGCTTAAAATAAAATAAAATAAAATAAATGCCATGTTCAGAATCTGTTTGACAACTAATCTAAATCAAAATTTATCATTTATTCCTCTAGGTTTATTACATTCAGTGTGGTTTGTCTGAAGCTGACGATGACATCATAATTTGGACTGAACATCCTCAGCCACATGAGTTTTACTGAAGACGTTTTCCAACAGATAAAGAACTTTGTGTTTTCATCACTAGCTGTTGCTTTTGGTGATAAAAATGGAGAACAGGATGAAGCCCATACCATGACTCAGTGGAAAGGTCACTGACAGATCCAGCAAGGTACAAACAGTACAAGACAGACAACATGAGTCAGGAAAAGGGCACTGGAGACAAGAAGAAAAGCAGAAAGCTGGCGAGGGAGAAGAAGAGGATGTGGAAATCTAGTCCAAGATAAAGTATCGCCACAGCCTATAATTTGAGGGGAGCAGCATGTTTAAACAGGAAACCCATCATTCCAAAGAGGATGATAAAAACAGTGTGTTTTATACATCCTTAAATCAGCCTCATAACAAAGCCACTGTGTTGTCATAGACATCTGCACTGGCAGCGGTTTGAATACCCTCAAGCAAAAACCTGAAATATTTCTCACCATGCCCGTTGTCAAAGAACTCGGTGATGTAGAGAGCGCTGCAGGGAGACCAAGGTGTAGTTTTGTTAAGGCTAACAAAAAAAGGAGCCATTAGGTAATGTCCTCCTAGATTCCCAAACAGCATTTCACATGTCTTTGAGTCATCATGAGGCATACTCAACACATGACCTGCAGGTAGGAAGGACAGGAAAATGCAATGAGGAGATTAAAGGTGCTCAAAACTGTGGTTAAAAATTAGAAAAAAATACTTGAAATCAACTTTTAGATACATTTCAATTGCACTAAGTTACAAGAGCTTCTTTTTTCAGAACTTACGAACACTTGAGCCTAATCAAGTAGCAAGTGTGACCCTACCGAGCTCATGCGCAGCCGTGAATGCAGCTTGCAGGCCGTTGTCCTCAACAACTGAGCAGCTTCTTTTGGGATCACACATCGTCCCGACATCTGCCACACCCAGTGTCTCACAACTCTTCTGTCCACAGATGTCCTGAAGTACAAGTACGAGTTAGAAGTGCAAGAAACAAGATGTCTACAGAGGTAAGGAGGATAAACTGGAAACATCATGATGCTATTAGCCAAACCTTAGTTAGCATGTATTACAAACTATAATCTGTTCAGCACTGATAAATCTGATTTTATGAACACAGACAAAATGCTAAAAACTGAGACAGTTTTAGGTAAAAATGCACAAAACAGAGTAAAACGGCTCAGTAGCATTAGCACTGAATAATTTGAGACTGAGTCTAATAATGTCTTTGTGCTACATAAATACAACATATCACATGTTTACATATGCCACATGATATAGAGTGTAATGTGTAACATTTGTTAAGAAGTTAAAGTGAAGATTCAATGGAGATCAGACATCAAATATCCTTTGTCCCCATGACATAAATAAATTCATGTCTTTAACAATATATATTTTATAACTATTCTCCATATTAATTTTTTTAAAAGAAAAATCATCTTTTCATGTCAAGCGCAGGTTACACCTGGACTTTAATCTTACTTGTCCCTTTTCCCTAGAGGACAGGGGTTGTAACATTTATGTTGTATTGGGAAAAAAATGGGGATTTATGACATTTACCAACCCTTGCATCCTGCTTTATTTACATTTACCACAGCATCCACATTTTTTGGGAATCAGAGTTGTACATGAGTCCATAAGATCAAGCTGAGTCATTATGAGGGACAGTGAAAAGTTCTTTGTTAGATATTCTGGAACTGTCAAAATGAAGTGATTAATAGTGTTTTTATAGTGTCTATCATAATGCCACTTATTTGTTTAATAAAGGATAAATGTTATCCAAACATTTCACTTCAAATATAAGGAGATTTGGAACAAAAAGGTTGAAATGTTGCGAATACAACAAACACATTGAATCAAATCCTTCTATTTTCATTTTAAAATCATGTTGCCCAGTGTGTCATTCAGCTGTAAAGATGTAAAGTATCACCAGCATGCAGCTGTCTAGAGCTGTGATACTGGAAAAAGAACACTGTGGTGCATCAGGAATCTTTCCTCACATGAAACCACGCCTGAGTGTATCCGTGGCCTCGCCTCAACCCTCTTCCTGAAAAAAATAAAGTTATAAGACAGAACTCTGTGATTCAAAAGACATCTGGACTTGGAGTAGCCGTTTAAACACAGCTCAACATGTGTTTGTACATCATGTTCTACAACACAAATGGTTCCTACCGTAAGCATGCAAATATAATGCATCGATCTACGGGTCAATAAAGTGCAGAATATTAGCAAAAAGCGCCAGTGGACTCAGATCACAACGTATCTGACCACAAAAATGGATGAGAAAATGTTTCCACTAAATGCAACCGAGAGTGTTTTACAACAGTAAGTAACCTTCTCCTGTTACTGCTGGATGCTTGGCAAACATTTTAAACCTTGAACTTGCAGTAGGACTGATTTGTGATGCCTCTAAAGTTAGCTGACGCATGACGAGTCCTCCATCCTCTTTGTTTCAAAGCATTTCTCAGCAGAAACGGAAAACAAACATAAATCTCGTTCACTTGAATGTAAGTTTCTGGTGATTGAAAGCCGAGTCAACAAGTCCAACACGCGACTGTAAATACCCATGTGTTCTACTCATCATTTCCTTCATCAGATTTACATCCTACTGTCATGAAATGGGAAGATAAGACCTGTCATTATATCCCATCCCACACTCAAGCAATTTGCTATAAAAATATAATAATAGAGGAGTATATTTCCTAATGCACTGTCAGCTAACACCTTGTCACCGTGCACATACCAGATAGAAGAATGAAGCTAAATGCAGCAAGTCAACCACATGTAAAACCCTGAGGACATATGAACCTGTTTCCTGTCGAAGCATTCATGAAGCACAATTTGTTTGCTCTTTGTTGACATTCCCTCAGCTTGGAAAAGATTACAGCTTTTCCATTTCTACAATCTGTTTTCCACATCCTTAATTGATCCAACTTGACTAAAAAGACTTTCCGTTCCATCTTCACTGTTTCTCATCTTCTTTTCTAATCCTCAGGGCTCCCCACAAATTAGGTTTTCACCGTGATTTCTCCAAAGAAAAGGGAATCCCCTGAACTCACTGAAAATAAAATGGACCATTGTTTCTACATAAAATCTGCACATTTTAGTCCAGTGTGCTGCTAGTGGAACCAGCAGGGACTGAATCCCAACAAGACTCATTCTGTGACTCATCCTTTCTTTTCAGAGGTTCATCTATCTAAATGTGACATTGTGAGAAAGTAAAGCTGCCTGTCGTCCCTCAAACAAGAAGAAGAGTCTCTATTGTGGACACTGTTACTTTTAAATAGCTGTTTCAACTTGCTCAACATTTCAGCTGTGGTGGTCAGAGGGTCCGATGGCACCTGACAGCCTCACCTGTGTCAGTGAGTCCCAGCTGTAGCTACAATATGTCTGTATTTTTATCACCACCAAACGTGTGTGAATGGGTGAATGACATAATTGTAGTCTAAAGCACTTTGGGAGTTGTCTGACTTAAAATGTTCCATATAAATACACAACATTGTTATAAATGTTGGTAAGCAGATACCTTGTTACTCAAAGACGAAGTACAAATAATATACAAGCTGAAAACATCAAGACAAACAGCAGAGATGGCAGCAGTTCAGGAGTAAGTGTAGCCTCCCACTCGTCCCCCGCATCCCTATCTGCATGTGCAAGGGCGCAGATGGCACTGGGGACGGATGGGACGTGTCCCCCTCAGATTCATAGTGAGACTGATCGGTCCCCCCCACTTTTACAGACAGCACGGACGACAAACACCACCAGTAATACAGAATACTATCGCAGCGCGCATCAAAAGCCCGGCGCCTGTGCTAATCAGCCAACGGTGCATTTCTGTTATACAGAAAAGTTGGAATTTCCAGAATTCAAGTAAGAATCTTTCGCCATGAAGTCCGATCTCTTACTCGGAAGTTGGATTAATCTTCCCATATGGTACCTGCTGCTTATGTACTGGTAAACACTAGCAAGCTTAGTTGCGCATCTGAAAGGCTGCAAAGTGCGTATCATTTTACCATGGCATTATATGTTGATCCGAACTCAAACTTCCGCCACACACGCCGTTCAATTGAACATACCACAAGGGTCCTACGGAGAAATCGCCACCTGCGCCTGTCGCGGGAGATTTCAAGTCGAGTGAGGCACAAAATGAAAAACCAAAAAACAATAACATCGTTTTTTAAAAATACTAACAATGTAAGTAGGTCCTACTCGTATTCTGCACACCTGTTGCCTTTCCCAAATGTGGCAGATAATCTCGTTTTAAACGTTGTAAAGTTGAGTAGCCTAGCTATTCTGACATAAAAAAAAAAATAAAAAATCCCAGCATTAATCTTCTCCGAAAGAATCCTAACTGTAAAGTAAACTTTTTTAGACTGGGAGATTAACTTTGAAACCTTTTTCTTAATTTATATAGTGACGCAATAACTGTTATAATATTTAACATTATGTTGGTGGATGACCGGCTTCCAGACAAATAATAGTTTCAACACATACTGCTATTGTTGATTATGTAGACCTTTGTTAACCATCATTGGCTGACAGCTGGGTCCCCCCCAGTCTCAAAATCCTATCTGCGCCCCTGTGCATGTGTCTTTAGACCCGTTTTACTGTCTCCACGTTGCTGCTGAAGTTAAGTCACTCTAGATTAAAGTGTAAACTTAATGTCAAGTATCTGTAATGCAACACGAATCTGTGTAAATTCTCAGTCACTCTTTTGTTTTACACGTTTCACAGTAAAATATCTTCTAGAAACAGTCAAATAAATCCAGTTGACTTTTAGGTATAAAACTTTTGGCATGTAACATGAAGCCGACTCTAAGCTGTAAACAGTCGAGTTGTGTTTGGCCCTCACCTCTCTGGTAAACAGCATGGCAGTGTCATAGTGCTCAGGATGCCTCTGGCTTGGTGGATTGAACAGCTGCTGCCAAGAACAGAAGTTTCGAAGCGCCACGCCTCCATTGCTAGAGAGCGCCGGTCCAACGTCCTCGTCTTCCACCACCAAGATTTTCACCACCACCATGTTGACTGAGTTTTTTATGCTGGGGTGCTTGTACAGTTGGGCAGCCATGGACATCAGGGTGAGAATATAGTGCTGTTGAAAAAATTAGACATTTAATAAGTTTGAATAGTGAACAGCTGATATTTTAGATGAGGTCAGAGTCAAACTATGTTCTTTTTATACTTCATGCTCTGCTGATCTCTCAGTGTCTTCAGCCTCATACTTTCAAAATAAATATAATATCTCAAGTCTCTCTTGTTTGTTTGTGTAGATTGTCCCTCTGCATAATACCGTGTCTAGATTTTTACATGTCTATTATCTTTCTAGCATTTTTTTCCCTGCCATGTTTATTCTAGTGTTTAAAAACCATCACGTCAAGCATAACATGTTTCCAATCTTATATATGCAGAAAACTATGGACTGAGCAGAGAAGTGCTACACCCACAGAACAAAACACATTTACTAGCTGGTTAAAAGGATCGTTTTCATTTCATCACTGACTTTGATATTGCAGTTAATAATTATGGATATTGATGGTATTTGTGTTGCTGAGTGAGAAGAAGACAGAGTCCCCTCCTGGTCCCAAACTGTCTGTGGTTTTTAAAAGGTCATGTGATCTGTCATTACAAAGTCTGAGACTGATATGAAAATCTTCTCTTAACAGACCTTAAAAGTTGCAAAACTAGCAACATCAGTATGACTCTATTTTCAAATAAATCTGGTGAAAGTTTTTATGAAATAATATTATTATTGTGATTTTGTAATGGAACAATTAACAGGAATTTCTGCAGATGAGTTTTATGGAAAACTGGTAAATCATCATTGTATAAATCTCAAAAATATTTCCTCCTTTACAGCACAAACACCCGTCTCCAACTATGTATCGCTTGTATTAAAAATCCAGTGTCTGATGAACATTTGTCAGCTGAGAACCTGGTGTGTAAGTTGTGTTTGAGGGTTTGGCAGCAGAAGAAAGTGGCACAAAGACAGAGACATGATCATCAGGTCTCTGCTTTTGTTTCTCTTTGAATTCACATTAAAAGATTGAAATTCATATTATACACAAATTGTTTGTATTAATATGAAACATAACTTGGTTTATTCTTTGGCCACTGACCAAGAGAGGACCTTTAACAATTCGCTGAGACCTCATAAGTCTAAACTTCATAAATCTTCTAGGATGATGTTAAAGCTTTGCTGCCAAATCGTGACGAAATTTCAAAGAATGTGCTCCAGGATTTCTTGCATTTTTGTTGCATGACCTCTTTTCTCCACCAGTGAAAGTCAGTGTGATCCCACTTATTTCCGCCCGAGCCCCTCGCTGCCAAAGCATGTTTTATGAAGCAGTAGAGAAAAAAGACAGATACTGTTTTCTAGTCTGGGAATTCAGACGTAACAGTTTGGGAAACCAAACGAGATGCGACTTGTGGAAACTTCCATATTTGGCTGAAGGTTTTTTGGGGGTTTGAAGAACTTATATCACCTGACCTTTATTTCATCTCCATAGAAATTGGTCATGCTCGCATCTGCTACGGCCAAGGTTTCTATGAAGCGTGGTGAAGACACAAAGCGTCTCCGGCGAGGTTCCCTCCGCGCGTCACTGTCGCCGCGCGTAAAACTTTCCGGCCCACGCTTTTCCGCCCGTGTCTCTTCCACAGAGCCATCAAACAGGACAGGGACTCCCCGGCTGTCGTTAAATGTCCTTCTTCTGATGACATGCAGCTGCTCTGTAGCGTCTGGTCCTTTGATGTCCCGGATTTTGGGCTCAATTAGATATTCTTTCCCTTCAATGATGAAAGAGCCAAAGATGCCCGAGCACAAACTGAGCGCCACGAGCGAGTTTTCATCTTCATTTACGTTCCCGGAGTAGAAACAGCTCCTCAGGTGTCCTTCGACCTCCTCTGTTGGGTAAATAAAGCTCCGGGGGTTCGAGCGCAGGCCAGTCTGGGCACCTGAGCTGCTGCGCAAAGCGCTAATATCTGCGGCTGTGATGCGTTGTATGGTGAAGGAAGGCGCAATGAAGCTGGTGTCTGGTATGAGGTTTAGTTCCATGTCCCTGCCAAAAGCTTTGATGGTAAACCGCGGATGCTTTTCACTCCTTTTCCAAAAGCGACCGCTGATTCTGTCGTTTATCCGAACAGGTACAACATCCTCTGATTCAAATGGACTGGCAAGAGCTGTGCCAACAAAGCAGAGAAGTATCATACACCCAGCGCTATACATCTCCTGCATCCTGTACTTAAACTTGATAAACAAAAAAAAATATATAAAGCAGGTTAGAACTTGGAAATCGCTTTAATCTCTCCAGTTAAAGTAGTTTCCATGAAAGTGAAGCCAGTCAGATAAAAGAGTCTCTTGTCAGTCCAGCCTCAGTCCTGTTTTACACTCTCCAGCACCGCTGCAGTCTAGACACATCGGGGGTTTTTATAGCCTACTACTTGCTCTTCCCTTGGACATGAGGGGGGTTATTTTTGATATCCTTGCTTGCTGGAAATTCTCCTCCCACTCACACTTCACAAGAATTCGCGGATAAAACGGATCCAATGAGAAAAGGCGGCCCCCCACCCCCTTTTTGAAATGCTTGACAACTCCGCACCTATTATTAACCCTGTGTGCCATATGGCTTCTGCTGAACATCTATACTATGCATAGTTGGAAGTCCGCCATTCTAGTTATTTTGGAGCCCCGCTCATACACACGTTTCCCGATCTAATTTATCATCTGTTCAAAGGACACCGGCTGCATCTCAGAACTCACCTCTCCTGAGAACCATCAATGTCCAATCACAAATAAGAACAATGTTAGCCTACTTAATTGTTCTGTTGAGGATTTCCTTAAAATCCCTGTTCTTCCACACTCATAATAAATTATTACCAATATAAATCCAGAGGAATGTCAATTCTTTAAGTAATTCGTATCGAACCAGCTGCACGGTTTGATGTTTGAGGCAGCAGATGGCAGAAGAGGACAACATGCTCAATCCAGACCTGACGCGTCATCACCAGCAGGTGTCGCTGTTTCTCCGCGTTCGGACGGATTTTAACTCACAAAACTCCATCAGTAAGAAGTCTGCAGAAACTATGTTTTGCAAATATTTAGTTAAAATTTTGTATGTGGATTTATTGTATTTACCTACTCGGAAGTCAGTTTTAGAATTCCAAAGTGCATCAAACAGAATGAATCCATGTTGAAGGGTCTTTGAGTGTTTTCTCTCCTCACTCCGGATCCGAGCGGTGGGTGAAGAGGGAGGAGGAGTGAAGGTGATGCTCCAGCCAGTGTCCCACATGCCGTACGGCAACAATAATATTTGCAGAGCAGAAGTGGCTGCAGCATGATCACAGAACTCTCTCTGTATTTTTAATTTTCCTCGATACCGTCATGAAGTATTCACGACTTTAAACAGAGCAGATTAAAGGAGTTGGTGTCCTAAGGAAACGGTGCAGGATGGAAATGAAGCTGGAAAAAGACTGGAGCGCGTAACTTTTCTTGAAAACGCGCGAGCGGAGCTCAGTGCGCAGCCAGGGGTCATTGCGCATAAACACAGCGCTGCCGAGTTGACACAGCGGGCTGTCCTGAAGAGGAGCAGGAATGGCTGTGCTTTTTATCATCTTAGTTGTTTTTTCACAGTATCTGTTCTATTTAAAAACAGCATCGTGCGTGGAGGTAGATTTCTGTGCACCCGTTCAAATTAATCACCAAAAATATGAAAAACATCATCAGGTGGAGGAGATGACTGAAAAACAAATAGTTTTAAAACTGAGTGCATTCAAACAGGATTTCTACCTGTATCTCACGCGGGACTCCAGTTTTTTTGCACCAGGTATCTTGATGTCTGAGCGTGAATCTGCGCCATCCAGCCTCATTGACCTCAGGGAATGCTTCTACTCTGGACTGGTCAATGCAGACGCAAACTCTTTCGCAGCGTTTAGCCTGTGCAGAGGTCTACAGGGGGGGTTCTCCTATAACGGCATGGAGTATTTCATCAGTCACATCCCTTCTAAGGATGCTGCATCTGCTTCTGAACATGGGAACCTTTTGGAAAGTACGCACATCATACGCCGCAGGAGAAGCGCTGCGCATTCAGGGAGCAACTCTACTAGCAGGTGTGGAGTTACACCTGACACCAACTTCAGCATGTCCCTGGATAAATACAAACTCGCGATGAATCAGATGGATAATTTAACTGAAACCGTCTTAAAATCGAGGTCCAAGCGGTTTGCTTCCGTCCCCATATTTGTGGAGGTGCTGGTTGTAGCAGATGAGTCCATGGCCAAATTTCACGGAGACGACCTGAAGCATTACCTTCTGACCCTGATGTCAGTGGCAGCCAGACTTTACAAGCACCCCAGCATCCTCAACTCCATAAACATAGTGGTGGTGGGCTTCATGGTGATAAATGAAGCTGACAAGGGGCCAAAGGTCTCCAGTAACGCTGCCTTGACTCTGCGCAACTTCTGCTCCTGGCAGAAGAAGTTAAATAAACACAGTGATACGCACCCTGAGTACTGGGACACAGCCATTCTGTTCACCAAACAGGTAGGAAGAGGACCAGTCCTCAAGTCACCCCCTTCTTTCCATGTCCCTATATGTCCCTTTAGGGTCTCACACTCTTTATCGTGTATGGATTATCTCACACTGTTTGCAAGTTTTATGCAAAACATTTTTAATTTTCTTCTTCTTTGTGTTGGTTTTAATGTGGTTAGTTTGTGTTTCCTAAATAATAATAACTGTGTTTTATCTCTTTAAAATCACTTCATATATCGGCTCCAGTAAACACAACCCCTGATCTTCTGATCCTTTGTGTATACAGATTTGACAATTTATGTGAGTGTGCGTGCATGTGTGTGCAGTTAATCACAATTCTGCACATTTCTTACTTCTTTTTCAGTCACAAAGCTATAAATGTTCCATGTTTCCACTAAAGAATTTGATTCTGATTTATTATCTGTATCTTAAACTGTTTATTAGTTAAAATGTGTTGAAATAATCCACATGGAATGTGAATGACATTGTTTTAATGTAATTTGTGTTCAACCAGGTAACAGCTGTCAGCTGATCTAATGTTGCCACCAGAGCTTGTGTCTTGTAAACCTTTCTAAATGTTTGATTTCCATCAGGTAAAGTTTGACATCTAAGACACATCGTCAAGCTCAAAAAGACTGTATCCTAGTGTAGATAAGGAGAGTTTATTCACTGTGATGGTTAAAACATGATGGAAGTTGTGTCATCTCCTTTATGGTGCACAATGAGCAACCTGCTGCGATGAAAACATCTCCCCTGCAAGTGGAGTGGAACATACAGAGGGTTCTCCTCATAACACTGGACCTCACTGTGGGAAACAGACAGAGTCGAATGATTCCTGAAGAAGAGAACTGAAACAGAGTAGTTAGACACAAAGTGGTACATCTGGGGACAGAACAACAATCCAGCTGTTAGAGTGAGCGCTGCTTTGAGCTACGAAGACTAAAACATGTAAATGTGCTGGAACTGACTTTGCTGTCATGTTCAAAAATGGATGAAACTTGTAGCTGCTTCTTTTTTGTAGCGATAATCAAGAACAATATTGACCAAGTTTATCATTTGTATTAGAAATGTTAGCATTTAATGTTAGCATGTAATCATTTTCTGAGAAAGTGTTTCCAAATAAGTCAGTTTATCAGGTTAAACAGGAATTTTGTTCAAGATCAGCTGTTTGAAGTCTTGTGCTGATGCATCACCTTGGAAACCAATAAAGCATTTCAACATGTCTCCACTCTGAACCATTAACTTTTAATGCACAACCTCCAGGGCCCCCAAAAAGTTTAAAGGAGCACTCTGAAACCACATCAAACATCATGCTGGGTATCTGTACTGATATAGAGTGACTTGTTTGAAATAAAAGATGCAACCTACAGAAAGCCATTTGAAATTAGCAAGAAGTTTAACCTGAAAAACTGACGCAGCAGGATGGTCCAATTTGCTGAAATGTCATTGCAGCGACTCAAAAAGGTTCCCAGTAGTTTCTGCAGACCCCTTGTGTTTGTATGTTGACTGACAATGCAGGACATGCTCCTGATGAGAAGATTGATGGTGTCCTGGAGTGTCTCCTCCCAGATCCTGACCAGGGCATCACTGGGATTCTGGACAGTCTGAGGTGCAACCAGGTGATGTCAGATGGACCTAAACATGGGCAGAATCATGTACCAGAAGGAACCCAGGACCCACTGCACCAGCAAAGGCTCTAAGAATTTCCTCCTGATACCTCAGGGTACCATCATTTATCCTAAACAGGTCTGTCTGTCCCTCCATGGATCGGCCTCCCTGGACCAACACTGAGGGAACTCAGAGGGAACCTGCTCTCATCTCTGAAAACACTGTTCTGGAAGACTCATCAAACCTTCTGGCATGTACTGATGTTCCATCCTGGTGGAGTTGGACACCCTTTACAAGCTCTGTGGGTCCAGGTATCACCTCATGCTGCCAGTAGTGACCATCAAAAAGGATGAGGAGAAAGAAATGTCTGTGTCTCCACCTGCAGCATCACTCCTGTTTTTAAAGTCGTCTCATTGTTTCCTCTTTAATGCAGCTGTTGTTAATGTCACTAAAACTAAAACAGTTGACAGTAATTAACATCCTGGTCTGATTCTGAACTGATCAGATCAGCATCCCTGAAGGTTCTGATTAAAACAGTTACTTTATTTTTATTTTTATTTCAGTGACTAAGGACAAACTGTGAAACATAAACACTGAGTGAAACTTCAAGATTATAGTGAGTGAAAGAGGACAAGGAAAAGGACCACAGCTTCTGATCCCAGTTGTACAGTTTTAACTGTAACATTGAACTTTTATTGATTAAACTGTTCAACGCTGCATTCAACAAAGTCACAGTTAAAACTTGTATTTATAGAGTTATTAAAGTGTAAAAACATAAACAACCAGCATGAGAGTTTGAGTGTAATATATGATTTAATTTACAGTCTCAGTAGTTTTAGTAACTCATTTGTCAGTAACTTAAAGTACATTTGGACAGTTACATATAGGTCGCTGCTAAAATCCAGTCAGTTTGTTTACACTTCCAGAAAAGTTTCTTCTCATTGTAACACATCTGACTTTGTGTCACCAGGATCTTTGTGGAGCAACGACCTGTGAAACACTGGGGATGGCGGATGTTGGGACCATGTGTGATCCACAGAGAAGTTGTTCTGTGATTGAAGATGATGGGCTGCCCTCTGCTTTTACAACTGCCCATGAACTTGGTAAGATAGTTCTTTGCAGGAGGAGCTTATTTTGGATTCACGCTAACATGTTGAGCTGCCAGTTGTTATTACCTCAAAGAGAGAGTTGAAGGCATCTTATAGAGGCCATTTCACACAGATTTCATGACTTGGTGGTTATTTCTGAAGTATTAACCTGTAATATGAAACATTTTATATCTAAAAAAGTCAGGAAACACTGATTAACAGACCTTTCAATCTGTCTGCATTAAAATTCGACTGGCTTCAGCAGCAGCTCATTAATATTCATTATTTGGATTTGCTGGACTCTGATTGGCTAACAAACTAGCCTATGAGAGCAAGGTATACTGTTTCCTGCCCGCTGCGCATGGCAACATCAGACGTAGCCTCTTCCTGTTTGTTACGTCTTATGCTAACAGCTTTTAGCCAGCAGCATGCTAGGTGTGGTTTCAACTGCAGGAGCTGATGAATACTAACGAACAAAGGAGTTGTGATGAAACAGATACAGGCCGTTAGAACTCAGGAGAACTCGGGTTTTATCACCACCTGCGTAGTTTGAGAGATTAAAACTGAAAGAGAAGTTGTTGACCTGTTTTCACCCACTATGAAGGTAAGAACACCTGTGGAGCTAAAATATTCAACACAAACCTCCGAAAAACAATTTTTAATGGAAGGGCCTCTTTAAAACTGCAAAGACACCATGCAGTCATGTTTTACCTGATGGCTTCTGGTCCAATCTCTGAATGAACCAGTGCATCTGGTATTAGTGTTTCCTCTGGTCAGTTTATATTCAGGTAAAATAAATTATAAATATGTACAACTGAATTCATTTAATCACACAATTTAATGTAAAGAGTAAAATTAATAAAGTCTGTGAATGTTTTGCCTTTTTTCTCGACTGTCTGACTCGATTCTACTGTGTGTAATCCAACTACACTCGACTGCAGCCTGGTCCTTCTTGTGTAATCCACCCACTGCATACACATGTTAACAAGGAGTCAATGGATTTATGAGCTGTTCAGGCAAAATGTAGGAATAATAGTGACAAGCTTGAAATGGTTTGCTGCTTTCATCACGTGCCAAAGTCGGTTGTTAATTAATGAGAAAACTACCACTGAATGTATTTATTATTAATTTATTACACATCAGAACTATTGAGGTCACAAGTAAACATGTTAAATCCACAATGTTCAGGAATATTTGTACCCTGCATGTCATTGTGTTTAGAAAAGAAAATTATTTCCTCAGAATCCAATTTTCAAGCCTTTTAACGTCTTTATTATCTTCTGCTGTGACATGAACAGACCATTGGGAGTTTGTGGTTCCTGGTAAAATAGTTTCTTTCTGGGTTTTCATATTTATTTGTCATCACCGTCTCTATTGTATCAACCCAGTAGCACTTCTAATCTAATTACACTGAGAAACAAGAGACTTGTATCTGCCAAAGACGTGACCTGTTGTGTTCCTTCCTGTCCTGCAGGACACGTCTTCAACATGCCTCACGACAATGTGAAGGCATGTGAGGAGGTATTCGGGAAACTAAAGGAGCACCACATGATGTCTCCCACACTGACTCAGATAGACCGGAGCCGACCCTGGTCTGTGTGCAGTGCAGCCATCATCACAGAGTTCCTAGACAGAGGTCACGGTGAGCGAACACTTCCTGTATATGTTCCTGAACTCACATGGTTGACTAATTCCAGCCAGGCTTCTTGCAACAGTCCAAAAACTAAACTCTGGCTCTAGTTTGTGATACTTAAACCCAACACGTCTTCTCATCTTTACAAAATTATATGTCATTTAGTCACACCAATAAATACCCTCATCTCAAAACTTAATAACCAAACGTAATGTTTTTACAATCTGTTAAACACAACTCACATGCTGTTTCTACACTAAAACAAATTTAAAATAAACCTTTCAACCAAAGCTGCACTATATCAGCTGTTACAGAGTTCTACACACTGTACGCCTCAGCATGAGTTTACACTGTCTAGCTCCAAGGGCCTTGTTTGATATGATATAATGGGGGGGTCAATGCGAGGCCTGAAGGGCCGAAGCACTAGCGGCCGGGGGTCGCTTGAAGCCAACGACTTACAGATGGCCGGAGGCGATTTTTGAAGCATTTCTGACTGCATATTTCATGATATATTTGCCTCTGCCACTCACTGGCAGAGGATTTTTATAAGAAACTAGCAAATTTCCACTTTTTACTTTGTTTTGTTCAGCAAAACATTTTGTCCCCCCCTCTCAAAAACATGGGGGGGACATGTCCCCCCTGTCCCCCCCATAAACAAGGCCCATGTCTAGCTCACATCAGGGTTGGTTTTTGTTGTTTTCTGTTGGTTCCACTTTGTTATCAATCAATCAAATCAAACAAAAAATACTTTATTAATCCTTGAAGGGAAATGGATGGATGGACACATAAATTATAAATCTAACAAATGTGTATATTCTGGTTTGAAGTCCTGAAAGAAGTTGTTTTAAAAGTTTTATCATTGTCAAGTCTTTACCATCAAAATGTGGTTGAATATTAATAACCTGAAAAGTAACTGTAGATTGTTGGTTCTTCATTAAGTGTCTGAAGGAAACATGTCTGATATTTACGTATTAAAGTGTCTGTTTGTAAAAAAAACACTGACATTAAAGATGTTAAAATCTCAAAAACCTTACAGAAGTAACATTTTTGGGGAGGAGCTGATGCTAATGGAATTTACTCAAAGTAATGAAAAAGTCAAATTGCATGTAAAAAGTAAAGCATGTTCCATCTAACGGGTTGTAATCTTGATGCTTCTGCAGGAGACTGTTTGTTGAACCAGCCTCAGAAGGAGCTGTCTCTACATGAAAACCTGCCCGGCTCAAGCTACAGCCTGCACCGCCAGTGTGAGCTCGCCTTTGGCTCAGGCTCAAAGCCCTGCCCATACATGCAGCCCTGCTCAAAGCTGTGGTGCACCGGGAAGGCCCGTGGACAGATGGTCTGTCAAACCCGTCACTTCCCCTGGGCAGATGGCACAAGCTGTGGCAATCTCAAAGTCTGCTACAGAGGTTCATGTGTTGATAAGAACAGCACAGTGCACACCAAGGTGAGACAATGCTCTATTCTATCTATCCTAATGAACTATTGTTCCATAATCAAATCCACATGAGACAAATTCAAAGTGTCATGGAACCTATTTTATTAAAGCAGTACAAAATAACTTTTACAACTTTAAGCTACAGTTATGAAACTTGTCTTAGTGGATAAAAACATGTCCAGCTTCATATGAGACACTCTGGACGTCTCTGGTCCTCCTATATTACACTTAATAACTTCAGTAATTCAGGTCGCAGCAGGAAGTGGTGTTCTGATGATTTATGCTGCCCTGATGAAAAATGCTGCCATCATACAAATTAACAACTTATTTCATAATGAAATGTCATTAGAAGTTTATACAGTATTCTTGTTTATGGTGAGTGTTCCCTGTTAATTATTTAAACATATTTTTATGATCCTTCCCTGATATTTTCAATATAAAATCCCTCTGGGTCCTTATCAGCCATTGTTGGGTCCTTCTCCTCTGGGTGTGTCCAAACATTTGCCTGTCGCTCTGACAATGTAAAGAAAGTAAAAATAACATCATATTTAGTGTTTCTGTCCCGGTAGAATTTATTTGATAGGTAAAATGTATTTATGGAAAAGTATAGAAACAAAAAATAAACAATAAACCTGTTTATTGAAGTCAAGACTGTAGAACGGTACATGTGCAGAAGGAATCGGTAGCACATCTCAATAGGTAGCATATTTCAACAGAACACCGGTTCCAGCACCGATTGTCTGAGACACGACTGTAGAAAAGTTATTTAGTACTGATTTAACTTCAACTTCAAAATAAAATAAGTTCCTTTTAGACTTAAGATTTCAATAATCTCATTACTGCAACAGAATCTTTCAGTAAAATATATTTCCTCTTAACAAACCACTTTTATCTGAGAATATGTTCATATTTAACTCTAACCCATTTAAAGCACTGACTGGGCTGGATTTTTCCTGATGCATTAGGTGGATGGCCGGTGGGGGAAATGGGGCACATTTGGAGACTGTTCACGAAGTTGTGGCGGTGGTGTTCAGTTGGCCAGAAGACAGTGTGACAACCCTGCTCCTGAAAATGAAGGGAAATACTGCTTTGGTCTTCGCATCAAATATCGCTCATGTAACCTCAACCCTTGTCCTGAAACAGGTCAGTCCATCCTAAAGCTCCTGTCCACTGATTTCCTGTTGTAATGCATGCACTGTTAGTATTTATGGGGTTTGGAAAATGTGTTTAGATCATTAAAAAGCATCAGTTAAATAACCTCAAAACATTATAGAGCGATGGTTCTCAAACTGTGATTTAAATAATGTTGGTGGCATTCAGGATCCTCTCAGGGAATTTTAGAATTAGCCAATTAAATAAAAAGATAAATAATAAAATTTTTAATTGACGAGTGTGTCAAACAATTTACGATTTAGACTCCAAATGTAAACAGTTCAAAACTAAAGAGAACAGAGTGAAACCCTGATGAAAAGTGTCGTGGATGATGTAAACCTCTGTGCTAATGGCTCCTGATGTTCTAACGTCACATCCTTTTAAAATAAACTTTGTATTTACCATCACAGTCTCTGAGTTTAGTTGATTTTAAGGCCACTGAGCCGGAGCACCATGATGACACACTGTGTCCCATTTATGTGGAAGTTTTTCTCTGCTGCGCTTAGAAAATTACAACAAAACTCAAAGGAATCCAATAAAGTATCACATTAAATAACAACGTCTTATCTTCATTCTAGACAAAAAAAAAAACTCTGGTGGAATAAATAGTTGTCAGTAAAAGCCTTTTGTCTGCGTCTGTCTGAGCTTAAACATCTAATTTCAATGTTGCAGCGTAACTTAAAGTTGTCTTTATTTCTCCAGGCAAGAGTTTCCGTGAAGAACAGTGTGAGGCGTTCAATGGCTTAAATCTTAACACAAACAGACTTGGCTCTTCTGTGACTTGGGTTCCCAAATATTCTGGCATTTTCCCCAAGGATAAGTGCAAACTCATCTGCCGTGCCAATGGAACAGGCTACTTCTATGTTCTTGCTTCAAAGGTATGAGGTCTGAATTAATCTTAACTAACACTGTGACACAGTGAATTATAGTGCTATTTCTATAAATTAGGATTTCATTAACTAAAGGAATAAAACTATCATCTGCTGAATCACCACTTTAACGTGGTTGAGGGGTCTGAGTACTCTCGTGATCCTGGGGGCGACTGTATGTTATCTGGGGTTTAATTTTCACATCCCTGTATATTTTAAGCCGGTCCTTTATGTTGTGTTGTTGAAGCGAAGCAAACACACCACAGTGAGTTCTGATTCTCTAAAAGAAATGACACGTATATTTAAAGGAACTTAAGGCAGCTTTACAAAATCTGACTCAGTGCTGCCGCGACAGGCGCTGTGGCTAACTGCAGCCACCAGCCAAGCCGGCACGGGAGCGCGCACAGACACTTTACAGACTGTTCGTCTTCACAGCACTGCACCGGGGAGGCTAACATACTTCACGTCAGGTCTCTCCACTCTGTTATTTGATTTGATCTCATCATTTTCATACTGTATCAGGCTCTAAACACGACCTATAATGTTTTCTCACCTGGTCACAAGGAAATGAGCCATGTCAGCATCCGTTTTCACTCCCAAATGCAGCTGAAGTTCCCTCCATGAACCGAACGCATATCCAATATTTATGCGGGTGCCTGCCCGGCTTCGGTCATGTTTTTTTTTAGACTCACGAGATGCCGCTGATAAAGTCTTTTTTTTCTTCGTGGTGCCACTTTTTTGGGGGGTGAGAGTGGATGCAGGTCGTTAGCTGGCTGCAGAAACATCCATAAGTATACCTTCAGTGTTTGAATCCAAGTCCACGGCGGCCATGTACTTCCTGTTCAAGAGCTGTCGGCAACGCGCATGCAGCGTCAATTTACGTCACATCACTACAACTGCGCGGGAAATTCGGACGTCGAACTACAGCGCATTATGTGGCACACAGCGTTTCCAAGGCAACAGACATATATGCGGATGGCCTCGTTATTTTGGGTTTTTAATGCTTCATGACCCATTAGCATTGAATAAACTGGAAATGCATGTGTAGTTTTTCACAAATCTTGCCTTAAGTCCCTTTAATTTGTATTTTGGGTCAAATGTAATTACTTTAGATATCTGGAGGCTTTTATTCGCTCGCTGTCTTGTAAATAATACTGTACATTTAGTAACATTATCAGTTTTGGTTATTCTACAGTAAATAAATCACAGTTGTGTCATAATTAGATTTGACTAAAAGGGAAAGTGGAGGAAATGTTAAAATTCTGTAAAGAGTTTGCGTCAGCTTCACTGACAGTCCATACAGTCATACTCCTCACACTGGAAATCTTGACTCAGAACACAGTCGTGAGCAGGTTGAAACATTTGGGTAAAAAGTTGTAAGTAATTTGTTTTTACAGCTGTTACTAACAACAGAGAGGCAGAGAGAGGTTGGAGGCAGTAGACAAGTGAGACAGGAAACAGTTTCACTTCACAGCTGTGGCTTCTCAGCAAGGAAACAAGCGTAACACTAGCTGATATCTTCAAATTAAAGTTCCCTGTACAAGCCCTCAGTTTTAACTTACTGGTGGACGTATCTAAAACTGTGAAGGAATCACACCAGTTCTGTGATAAGTGATGTGTTTATGATGTGACAGGTTGTGGACGGGACTCCTTGCTCCCCAGACACCTCGGCTGTATGTGTTCAAGGAAAATGCATCAAGGCAGGATGTGACGGCAAGCTGGATTCCAACAAGAAGTTTGACAAGTGTGGCGTGTGTGGTGGAGACAACCAGGGTTGTAAGAAGGTCTCAGGAATGTTCACAAAGCCTGTGTAAGTAGTTCGTACACACACATCTCAGATTAATGATCATTGTGTCTTTACAGCTGCCTAGTTGGCACTTTAGGTGTAATTAGGAACATTTTCTTTGGAATATTTATTTACTCTGTAACTTATAGATGTACCTTGTTTCTGTGATGTTTGCTCTCCAGTCAAAATTTAGCTTGAAAGAAAACTGATAAGTTGAATATGAAGCTAAAAAAAAAAGATGGTGGTCATGTTTCTATCTTTTGTACAGACACACTCCCTTTTCATCAAGCATTACAAAACCAAGTAAAGAATATAGATTTATCACTCTTATGTTTGAGAAAACGATCTGCATCACGTCTAACAGATTCATTTAACAGCTGCACGTTCAGGCTTCACTAAATAGATATTAAGATTAAAAAAACATTGAAAATTTGAACCCATTACCACATCTCTGTGTAGGTTCTCAGTCACATGTCAAAAAAAGTCAGCTTGACTTCCTTTTCCGTCTCTTGAAAATGTTCCACCTTCTATTCAAAAACCTTCTTCAGTCCTGGATCCTGGATCCTGGATCCTGGTTTGATGGTTCCAGACTTATTAATAGACGTGTTAATGTCACTGAACCCCCCACCGTTCCTGCTGAGAGTCATCAAGTTATTGTTAACTGTGACTTGTTTACAGTAAACTGTTTTACAGCCTTGACTGGTTTGAAACTGGGGACGAGAGTCAACGCAGCACTAGATGTTTAGATGGAACCCGAGACCAGCTGCTCTGTTAGGGGTCTCGACACACGGGAGGCGACATCACCTCTCCTTCATTCATTTCCAATGAGACATGCACGACAAAGCGATAATCACAAGTCTCCCTCGCAAAACTCATGCATGTGAAATTTCGTGCTTGTGCATGTATCGTGCACACGCACGCCTGCGACGTGATCCCAAAAAGTTGAAAAAATGTCAACTTTTCATCGATGTCTCTCAAACAAGGACCAATCAGTGGAGGTTTCATTGACTGACCAATGAGCTGACAGGATGCTACTCGGTCATCTCCAGAAAGGAAAAGCTGAATTGGACCAATTTACATTTTTTTGTCTCTTGTATCTCTTATATTTAGCATTTTTTCATCTCTGAACTGCTTTGATAACCAAAAATTCACTCCAATCTGTCAGCCAATCAAAACCACGAAAGACTCTCTATTTGCCCTGGAACAGAGCAGGTCGCTGGCTTGTGCCACTGCTGCATGTCGCCTCCCGTCTCCCGTGTGTATATATATATATATATATATTTATATATATATAGCCTTCATTCCTCTTGCAAACAGTCTTTCTTCTCTGTCCAAAATGTTTCTGTTCTCACAGAGTGTTCTTTATCTTTAAGATGTAGGTTTACATCTGAGTCTGGACCCAGAGAGCCGGCTCTCCTGTGTTCAGCCATGAGTCCAGTTGCCTTTTTTGGAAAAAAGTTTTAAGGAGACATGTCTCCCTCGTGTTATCTGTAACACTTCACTCCAATCTAAACATAGAACTCATTGATTAAGTCATGAGTTGTATCACCTACAACCAGCGTTAACCTTCAGCACAGCTATATACTGAAAATCAGCACAAAATTTCTAAAAAGATCTAATGAACAAAACTCGCCAATAAAAACAATGAAAACCTGCAAAAATACTGAGGAGAAAATAAAAACAGTCATCTTGGGATGAGAGAGAGAATGTCTGACAGCAGGAGTTAAAATTTACTCACTGAGGAATCTGTTACATTAATAAACATGTCAGGAGGGAACAGGAAGAACCATCAGCAGGATTATGGTCTGTCCAATCAGTGTTAAGACAATATCCACTTTTAAAGTGTGTTTTTTTCCCAAAACTACTTCAAATACAAATATTTTAAAGTATTTAATTTAATTTATCTATAGGTGAAGGTATAAGGTTTTTATTTAAGTGACATAATATTTATAATAAAGATATTAATTTATTATCTCAATTATAGTCCTAAATTCTACTGTTTTAGTTTAAAAGTAAAAACCGTATAAAACTAACATTTTGGAATTTTATTCTAATTCTGACAAGTCTCTGTCACCCAAAAATGTAAATATAACTTCCAGCATTCCATATTTTCATTTCCAAAAGTTGGTTCTTCTGTATGTTACAACAAGCTCTCATGCAAGATGCATCGCTGTGAACTGTAAAACACTTTTAGTAAAAATGCATCATGAAAAGGGTTCAATTAAAAGCCCTTTTAGGTGCAAAAATAATACAAAATTTTAATACAATATTTGTAGGATATGATTTTTTAAAACCAGGTTGAGAACAATAAATGTATCTAAGAGCCTCCTGAGATAAACAGCAGTTTGGTTTTAAGTGATTATTATTATAATCTCCAACTCTGCTTTACCTGACATATAACTGCATACTGTTAGTAACTGTTGGTTTTCTTTCCCTGCCCAATGCAAGTTTGTGATTCAACACTCAGTTTCACTAAGTCAAAGTCATGTTTCAGTTCATGATAAGATGTGACAACAACTGAAATCAAAGATGCAGAAAAGGGTTTATAAAAGGATTTAATTATTTCTAAATTCATATTAACTCTGTTAAATGTGAAGTATTTCTCATACATTCTTGACTTTGCAGAACTTTCTTTAAACTTCTTAACCTACTCAAGAGAAAATATATTTTTATTGTATTTTTAAATGAAAATGCCCCATTTTTTGTATTTATTATAATGAAAATAACATGAAATGTGAAACATGATTTAATCCCTTCTTGTTCCTCAGTCACGGTTACAACTTTGTGGTGACGCTACCTGTTGGAGCCTCCAACATTGACGTCCGTCAGCGGGGATACCGAGGAATGGTCAGTGATGAGAACTACCTTGCTGTGAAGAATCGCCATGGCAACTACCTCCTGAATGGCAACTATGTGGTGTCAGCTGCAGAGCGTGACCTGCTGGTTAAGGGCAGCCTGCTGCGCTACAGCGGTACCTCCACATCTGTGGAGATTCTTCAGGCCATCAGACCCCTGCAAGAGCCTCTGACTGTGGAGGTGCTCTCGGTAGGAAAGATGACTCCTCCCAGAGTGCGCTACTCCTTCTACATTTCTAAAGAGAGCAAGGAAGACAAGACTCTTCAGAAAAAGGAGAAATGCCACAAAACGCAGAACAGTGTCTTGGTGGACTGCAAAAATACAGAAATTAAGAAAGAATTGATGGTTAAGAAACATTTGAGTCACTGGGTCACAGGAGGATGGGAGTCCTGCACAGTAACTTGTGGTGATGGTCTGCAGAAAAGGCTGGTTCAGTGCCTGAGCATGGAAGGACGTTCTGCTGTGGACTGTGACAGCAGTCAAAAGCCTGTAACAGTAAGAGCATGTGGGGATCCGTGTCCCATATGGGATGTAGGAACCTGGTCTCACTGTTCCAGGTCTTGTGGGCGGGGCTTTAAAAGGCGGCTAGTGCGCTGTATGACTGACAATGGTCTCAGTCTTCCCAGAGATCACTGCTCTGGGAGGAGGAAGCCTCAGGAACTGGACCTTTGCAGTCTGGCTCCATGCTAGAGTCTGATGTCAGGACATACAGAAGACTTATTTAAAGAAAAAAAATGGCTTTATAATGATTCTATTACTGACTGATGAGAGAAACACCTATTGAACTGTTACTGTGTAGTCTACACTATCGGTTTCAGAGACATTTATTTAGTCAAGAGAAAAGATTTAGGAAAAATCAGAAGCAAGTGAAGCTTGTTGGTGAACCAACAGCTGGTGGGTCTCGAGCGATCTGTTACCCCTTCTACATACTGTAACAATCCCCCGTCCCGTCCTGAGAGGGACAGTAAAGGTTTGTATTTGTCTTTTGTCACTCTTCACTTCAGTCTGTTTCTTTGGTGCCATGAACAAGTATTTGCCCCCTTACAGATTTATTCTGTTTTTGTTGTTGTTGTTTTGTCACACCTGATTGTTTCAGACAAATTTTAATATCAGACAAAGAAAACCTTCAAAATTAGAAGCTGTAGTTTCCAATCTAACTAAACAAGCCTGGCCATGTGTAAAAATAGTATTTGCCACCTCATCAAGAGCAGATGAGAAACAGTCATTTATGTCTAGAAGTCTGGAAGGGAAACAGAGACACTTCTAAGGCTCCAAAGAACTACGACATTATCCCCAAAACATCAAACAGTGATGAACCATCACAGGAAAGACCAACTGACTAAAATTACCTCAAAAACTCATCAGCAACTCATTCGGGATGTCACAGAAGAACCCAGAACAACATCTGAAGCCCTGCAGGCCTCTCACCTCAAGGTCAAAGGTCACGATTCAACTAAATGAAAGAGAAATGAGCCTCCAGAGGATCAAAAAGAACTCAATCTCACATTCACTAAGAATCGTCTCGATGATTCCCAGGACATCTGTGAACTCATCAGACAGAAGAAGAACATTTAACAAGGTGTCAGTCTCATTACATCTAGAGTAAAACTCAGTCAAACAAGATGGTGGTTGGGTTATAGCTCGGGTTTGTTTTGCTGCTTCAATGGCAGGAAATCCTGAAGGATAATGTCTGTCCACTTCTTTAAAACACACGTATCCAAGGCAGCTTGATGCAGAGAGTTTACTGCACGTACTCTTCACCTTGTGCATCATCTATAAAAACACCAACTAACAAACTCTGTCTGGTAAAAGGTTGTGACTGTATGTGCTTCTGTTCAGTGAGGCGTTGACCCTTGGCTGACCCTTGGCTGTGTTATTAGATATTAACTGCATATATCAAGAAATCTTTTCATGAAACATTCTGTCAAGCTGTCAAAGCAACAGACATTTAAAATGGGTTTCGTTTACCGGGTCATTTGTTAGACATTCCAAACATTTGACATGTGACATATGGGACGAGAGGTCATATAGAACGAGACCCTGTGGCTTTTTATCTGAACAATGAACCTCACTGCGGTCAGAAGGAAACAAATTCTAATCACATTTTAAGATTTTGTTGGTTAATTTGCAAGAAATTAGATTAAAATGTAAGAAAGTATATATTTTTTAGATTTATCTATGTTTGGGATTTTTATTTTACTGCGGTTTGGGGTGTAGGAGAAATGTTCTGGCTGGTGGTGTTCAGCACTCAACTCTCTGTTTATTGTCATTTTCAACGTATCAAGTTCAAATTTTAATTCTAATAAATGTTTATGGTTGTTATTCTGTGTAAAATACCTGTTAAGAGTTTACTGGCATCGACGTCTGCTGCACTAAACTGAGCCTCCATGTTTCACATTTGTTTGTTTTTTATCTTCTATCTGTAAACAAAGATCTGATCTGACCTGCCAAAGTTTTGTCTCATCTGTCCAAAGAATATTCTCTCAGAAACCTTTTGGCTTGTCCATTCACAATTTATCAAACTCCATTTTGGCTTTTTTATGCTTTGCTTTGAGCTGTGGTCTCCTCCTCAGGCAACTTCCATTAAGTCCAGTTCAAAGTTCAAAACAGTTCGTTCAACCAGTGACAGATGTTCGATCTGATACTGATGCAGCTCCACCTTGAAGTTCACCTTTAATCTCTTTAGAAATTGTTCCTGACTCTTTGATTAGCATCCGTTTTATCTGCCTCTTCAATTTGTCAGCGTTGTTTCTCTTGTTGTCCAAGAAGGTTGACTACTGTCCAACTTCTGAACAACAAGCTCAGCTGTAGTTACTGAACATCAAGCTGCTAGATTTATTTACTTTTATTCAGTTAGCTCAGTTCTGTTTGTTTTGAATTACCCTGTGGAACCACATCTGTATACAGTATGTATAATGAGAGTGTCATAAGTGTACAGATGTGTACGGGTTGATGACCTGCCACAGTAAACAGTGTTACATTTTAACCAGACACAGTTTATCTATGCAGCAGTTCTGCTGTGAAGTCCGTCCATCTGTCCGTCCATCCATCCATTCTCTATACCTGCTTGTGTCCCACTCGGGGACACATGGCGGGACTTATGTATTTAAAGTCAAGGTAGTTAATGCTCATACATTTTACATTCAAACATTTTAGCTAAAACATTAGGTGTATTTAACCATTTGATGAACAGAGACCAGGATGGAATCCTTCAGTTTTGTACAGATGCTGTTTTTATTAGTTGCCTTTGTTTGTATACTATGTATACATTTACCTGGATATATAAATTAAAGTATATAAGATCTTCCTGATGTAGTTCAGTCTCTCTTGTTGTTTTGCTTAACCTGCTGCAGAGACATTGGACACTTGTCTCAGATGCGACACCATCATCCCAACACTCTGATTCATCAGTTATCAGTTTATGGTGAGTTCTTTGTTTTACAAGATAATGATACCGAAGGTTTTAAGAATGACACAATGTTAATTATCACACTGTTTCTCAGCTTTTATGATTTGAATCTGCATAAAGATTTCAGTACTTCATGTGGAGAAATGTTGCAATTCATTGCAAAGACCCTTTTTTCCATGATAATACAATACACGACTTGCGACAAAACAAATTTGACCTTTCTTCTATAAAATATTTTAAGGTATTTTATCTGTTCTGGGTACTTGTTTAGGATGTACACCATGTCTTGCTCAGTGACTGTTGGTATAAGCACCAGCTCACTTCCACATGTCTTCCTTTTGCAGCTGAGACGTCTACAAAAATAATTCTGCTGGTTCTTCAAACCAAATTGAAAACTCCTCCATCTCTGCTTCAAAAACATTATCTGTGACGTTCAGATTGTTTCAAGTTCTGATCTATTAGCATGTTGCTCTGAATCAAAGGGATGACTCACTTTTCTCACTTGCAGGAAAATTTCACACAAGTGCGCCGAGTAATCACGTCAGTTTAACACTGATCTGAGTAAAACATGACTACACACAACCCTTCAAAAGGATCTCTTTATGGCCGTCTGGTTTCAATGTGACAACACAGGATCAAGGATCGTCAAAACATATGAAACACGAGACGCTGAAGACGGGATTTGATCCTCTTGCTTTCAAACGTTTTCAGGTGTTATGCTGAAGAGAGTGAAACAGAGAGTGATGTAACCATTACAACAGAAGACTTTCAAACAGACCATTCATCATCAGTGTCTTCAAAGCTTCTACTGTCATGTCAAAAATCAAGTCCAGCTTCTTTCAATTTTGAAGTTTTACCCATCAGGAAATGATACAAATCATGTGTTCTTTGCCAAGTTCAAATATTGTCTGAATCTGACTTTAAATGCTAAAAACACAAAATATTCCACCATGTCTTTATCTCAAAAAGAAGCTAACGTAGAAAAGCTGTCCGTCTCAGTTGATTCCATAGAATTTAGGAGTCTGACCACCTCTATAAAAACAGGAGTTTTGGCAGAAAGAGGATCTGAATTAGGGTTGTCCAAAAAGTCAATAAAACAAAATAATTAAAGGTACAATACTCAGAATGTTACAGGTAAATACTCACACAACAGTTTAATGTTCCATCGATGTTGAAAATAAAGTCACATTGCAACAGATCTTGATCTCAGCCAGCTGGGTGGTCGTCCAGACTTCCTGGTTCCATAACGAATCACATGTGAGTCTGCAAGGCTGCCAAGTCTTCAACACAAGCAGCTGGAATTCCACAACAAGCAGCAACAAAAAGTAACAAACCACCACATCCTTCTAACTGAGCAGCCGAGCTGCACGTGATGGGGTGTTCAAACACACTTAGGAAAACTCAACGCTGAACAAATAGACCTTCAGATATTCCCCAAAATTAAACAAATATAAGAGAAACAAAATGTGGATCAACATCAGAACTGGCAACCCAACAGAAACATCAGGGAGGGGAGGGGGGGAGGGGCTGATAGCAGATGTTTGTTTTTCTACATGAACTGCAGGATTTGAATTTGACAACAAAGTTTCATTCTTACATATTGTACCTTTAATATAAAAATGCTATATTTAATTTGAAATTTACTGCAATATTATTAATACACAGTGTTAGCTGTCAATTTTAACATCTAATACAGTTTTCACTAGTTTGACTACTAATCTCATTGATTTGACATCAGAAGACTCTGATAGCCATTCCAACGCTTTAATCATAAAATTGTGCTAAAATATGAAATGTTATGGAGGGTAACATGTCAGCATTTCTCTTAAGATTCTTACTGTAAATAACATTTGCTTTTAGAAATCAAAGTTTTTTTCTGTTGCAGGGAATTACTTACTGCAATGTTACATATTCTCATTTACATACTTCAACATTGTTCAGGCTTCAAAAAAAATATCATATCAAGTGTGAAGTGTTGATGGTCCAGTTGGACTAACGGAGCAACATTTCAGTCCAGATTCAGGAAATAATTTGTTCTCTGTTGCACATGAAAACACATCAGCAGCAAGACGTGAGTTTATTAAAGACACTGTGGCTGCATGTGAGAAATAAAATGTTTCACTGTAATAAATAAGGAAGTTTCTTCTTTTACGTGAAGTAGTGCCACAAAATAATCAAGTCTCATCTCCTGGTTTTTGTGTTTTCAAGATAAAAGTGAAAACTATTGAAAAGAAACAGTCTTCTCTGTACCTGCAAAGACAAACACAATAAGAAGAACACACATCAGAACAACTCCCAAAGAAACAACAACAATCCTGGAATCCTGGTTTCTGACTGTACACCACAGTTAAAAAACAACAATTCAACTTTGTTTATAATAATAGAAACTAAACGCAACCATTTGTGTCTGATTAAAGAAGTAACACATATAATACAGTCCAGGCCTTACTAGTGAGCATCAAGTGTTTGTTTGGTTTTGTGCAAGTTAACTGATAAAGGGGTTGTTGTCAACTTGTATTGCTAACGATAGCTAACCTGCTCAGTGAGTTGACTCAAAAAGAGTTTCCTTTGGTCATGATTTAAATTCAGACAGTAAAATTCAACAAAAGATTGAAATTACCACAATTGTTCACTTTGTTTACTTTTTGTTTTTTGAGTTAGAAAACTACCAGTCGGGTCCTTTCTGCATGTAGTTCACATGTTCTCCTGTACATGTGAAGGTTTTCTACAGCAGTGTTTCCCAACCCTGGTCCTCAAGGCACACTGTCCTGCATGTTTTAGATGTTTCCCTGTTCCAACACAGCTGAGTTAAATGAGCAAATTACCAAACTCATTTAACTCAGCTGTGTTGGAACAGGGAAACATCTACATGCAGGACAGTGTGCCTTGAGGACCAGGGTTGGGAAACACTGTTCTACAGGGTCTCCAGCTTCATCCCACAGACCAAAAACAGGCTTATGGTTAACTGGCAACTCTAAACTGTTTCTAGTATGAGAGTGGTTTCCTGTTTCTATGTGACCCTGTGATGGACAGGTGACTTGTCCAGGTGTGACCCCGCCTCTCGCTGCTGGAGATGTATATCAGCTCCTGGAGACCCTAAACAGGAACAGACTTTAATGTTTACTCATGTATATTCATGTATACTCATGTATACTCATGTCTACTCTTATTACCTTTTCTTGGAACTTACAGCTGTTTTCACCAGTGCAGGGTCAGGAAATTATATATAGATTGTGTTACTTTTTATAATAAATCTATGAAGTTGAGACACCTCGGAGCACAAAAAAATCCAACTAAAATAAACTGTAAACAGATTAAGATACTTTGTGATCAATGAGCCCAGAACATTAGCCCAAAATTCCCAACTGTCTTTCTTTACTCTGGCTGCCTCTGAGGAGGATGTATCTCTTCATCTATCTGCTTTGATTGTTACTGCTGCCATTAACTGTTTCTCTGTTTACCTTTCTATAGACATGACGACTGGCCCAAATCCATCGATGTTTGTCTCTTTCCTGTCAGCTCAGACCCCAGTCGGCATCCTGAGCCCAGTTCTGGTTCTGGTTCTGGTTCTGCTAGAGGTTTCTTCCTGTTAAAAGGGAGTCGTTCCTTTCCACTGTCGCCAGTCGTGCTGCTCAGGATGGAGGATTGTGCTGAAATAACAATTCAGCCCAATCGGCTGGTTCCTTAGATAGAAAATGTTTTATTATTAATTGATTGATTTTTCTGTGAAGTGCCTTGAAATGACTTTGTCATTTTTTTGAACTTGAATAACTGTGCTGCTGATCACCTGGTCAGACATACATCTCTTCAGTCTCACAAACTGTGGTCTGTTTGTCAGGTAGTCTTTAATCCAGGTGATTGTGGAGGCACCCACCTGTGTCTTCTGGAGGTTTTTACACTGTAAAACAGGTTGAATTGTGTTAAATACACTGGAGAAATCAAAGAACATGATCCTCACAGTGCGTCCTGCTTTGTCCAGATGACAGTGGGGTTGTTGAAGCAGGTGTATTATGGCGTCTTCTACTCCAACCCCTCGGTGATAAACAAACTGCAGCGGGTTCTGAAAGGTTTGTTTCCTTACAAATACTTTTTAAAGAGACCTCATTTTTTGTCCCATTCAACAACAGCAAAAGAACAAAGATGTGGCCGTCTATGTAACATCTGCTTAAAACTTACATCTGGAAAAGGGAGGAAAACCTCTACACTGACTCATCCACTCTTATTGCTCTTCCTCTCCTCTTTTTTACTTCTCTATCGTCATCCACCTCTGCATCTGTTTCTGTACACTCCACCCAGCCTTCTCTCTATCCATCCACACTCCACTCTCATCACGCTCCTCCTTCTGTCTGTTATTTTCAGGTTTATAGTGGTTGAGTCATTTTATGTGACATGAGGCAGCAGCGCTGTGTGGAGCTGCTTTCGTGGTTTTCACAGACAAAATAAGAAGTGTTGTGGTAAACCCAACAATAACACTATGTTACTAAAAATGTTTCCTGACTTCAAGTTTTCCTCAAACCAAAATCAATTTAAGACCAATCTAAATCACTCTCGCCCTCCATTTTCCACAATTTGTTACATTATTGAATAAACACACTCTGGTCTCGGTGACCACTCAGAAATGACATTAAATCATTATAACAGAACACCGTGATACAACACAAGGTATTAATTTTTAGTTTATGTTTTCCCAATGTAGTGTTGAAGGTATTTGTGGATATTGTTTATGACATGTTGGTTTAAAAAAAGATTCTGTATCAAATGTTTTTAACAATTATCAAAATCATAATAAATCTTTTCACTTGGAGTTTTATATTTGATTGAAAAAGCTGCAGCAGTATAAATCTCATCCTCCTCCACAGATTTAACTTGTGTATGTTGGAAATGAAATGATGATGAAATGATTGATTTTATTGCAAAATTACCTGTAATAGTAACATAGTTTAGCTACTAAATGCTCCTCCAATATATTTTCTTTAAGTTTTATTGCTTCTAATGTTTAGGAAATACAACTTTTTCCATCATCCAAATGTAGAGTCACTAAAATTTAGAATTGTGAAAGAACAAATTGACGCATTTGAAAATTTTCAACAGTCACATGGAATTATCAGTTATTAATGGTGCCACCTAAAACATAACACAGAGGAATGGACCAACAAAAACCTTTCAGTTTAATTTGTTTTCATAGAAGAAATATTATTCCAGTAGGTTGTATTGTTTCACCAGATAACTTTTCTTGTGTGGTGTTTAAACAACCTGGTACCATTTAAATACTTGACTCATCACATGGACGTAGTTTTAGGGGGGGGGACAGGGGACATGTCCCCTGCACTTTTTCAAAAGGCCGTTTTGGTCCCCTGTACTCTGCAACTGTCCTAAAACAATGTTTCGCTACATTAAACAGAGATGGGTTGAGCACTAGGACCAAGCAGAAAACGGCCGCTCAAGCTGAAGCCCGTCTCCCCTAGTTTAGCCCGCCTACCAGTTCCTCTTGTGTGATTGGCTGTTTCTGCTGTCACTCCCCCTTGCCTGTTTGCACACTGCAGACAGACAGACCGGTGTGGTGGCAAGCTAACCTGCGGTCAGGAGTGCTGTGCAACTGTCGTTTGGCCGGCGTTTGGGTTTATGATGTCAAAGAGAAAAAAAGGCGACATAAGAGACTTTTTTAGAAGTCAAACTGTAAGTTACTCAAAGAAATGTCTTCCAGCCGTCCTTCAACACCTTCACTGGGTCCATAAAGCAGCATGTCCACCTTTATAGCCTCATCGTGTAAAAAAGCTCACAATAATCTTGAAACATGTCTTCCTTTAGTGTAAGTGCTGATAAATAAAATTTATTATTATTATCAAAAAGGTAAAAATACCATGTAAATTAATTTATGTTTATTCATCTAAACTCGTTATTATTGTGCAATTATATATATATATATATTTTTTTAATGATAATATTCCATAAATAGGCAAAATTGTTACTAAGTTGGTGTGATGTTGACTCAGGTAAACAGGCTACATGCTTTACAACCAGTCAAACCAAGGAAAATTGGGCTTAAAAGTAGCAATAGAAATCTAAAAGAAACAATGGAGGACACAGTAAGCTGAAAGATTAGTTTTATGAAAAACACTTCTGTCCCCCCCACCTCTGAAATCAAAATTTCGTCCATGACTCATCTGACAATGTAGAAGGGATCAGAGTCAAGTGTCTGTAACCAGCTGAGACTCGGATCTAGTTTCAGACTAAATGGTATTAGAAAAATTCTGCAAGTTGAAATGTATTCATTCATTAGTTATATGTACTTCTGTGAGTTTAGGCTGCTATGTGGTCTAATATGAGCTGATGTAAATACTCAGTCAGCAAGGTGATGGTTTTCCTGGTTGTTTTTATTACCCAAATTCAGTATTTCTTTAATTTCTTTAATTCTTTAAGTAAAAAGTTCTGTTGTATTTGATCTATTTGAGGCCTAGAAGTGATGAGTCTCTTAACAACAAGCTCTTAAAGCTATTGAGTGTAATTTTGAGTCCAAATTGATGTTTCCACGGTGCTGCAAATGTTTGCAACAACACTGAATGACACATCTCTTCAACATAAAAACCCATAAAGAGAGACCTGAAAATGAAGCTGCTCCTTTTTCCAGCTACTGATGTTTCTGCTGTATCAGAATTTGGGTCTCAGGAACTTGTATCAGTTTGTAAAATAAATATCTGCTTGAATAAATGAGTTCGTCATTTTACAAAAAGAAATATTTACAGTGAAGAAATTTGTCAAACTTTCCAGGAATGGACATCACAGCAAATTCACCCGATGGTGAGACCCTGGAATGTTCAGAGACTTTATAAAAATCTCCATCACTGTGTGTCAGGCCTTGATTAGCGTGTTCAAGGTTAAAGTTCATGACAAGGAAATTAGAGGAAGACTGAACACGTGGCTTTTTTGGAAGAATTGGAAGGAAAAAGCTTCTTCTTGCTATAAAAATCTTTTGCAAGGTTTGAGGTTTGCAAAGTTGCATCTGACTGAATCACAAGCCTTCTGGAACAACGTCACCTGGACAGATAACTGGAGATTTTCACCCTTAATACACAGTGTTTGGCAAAAAAAAAAGGCAGTATTGGAGGGCTGATGATTTGGGTTTGTATTGTAACCACATGACCTGGTCACCCTGCAGTCACTGCACTGAACTGACCATGAACTCTTCTGTAAACAAAGGTATTGTTTAAAACAGCATCAGTTCTCTCCAATATAATCATGATGTTGAGTTCAGGTTTGTATGAAGGATAAATCTCCATGATTGTTTCACTCTGCAGCTTTTCAGTTAAAGACCGTGTAAAGGGAATTCTGCTATTTTCTTCTAACCACATTAGAAACATAATAAATGTTCTAAACATGTGAAAAACCTCCCAACAATTAAAAACTGAATTGTGGAGCTAGCCTTCAAATTGTGTTTCAAGAGTTTTCTGTTTCAGAATTTTATAGGCGGGTCTAAAAGGGCAGGATAACCCCGCCCCCTGCTGCTCTCGTCATATAAAACCGTACAGTGCGGTAGCTTCAGTGGTTTTCCCGCTCCTTCATCCGAGGGATGACCGTCTGAAAAAGCTTTGGGTCGATTTTGTGCAGAGGAGCCGCACAGTAGACAGTAACTAAACCAGCATGATAGGTAGGAGCTACTTCTGCCACCTGCTGCCTTCATATGCTAAACAAAGCTCAGAATGGCGTAGCAGCACATTCCGCTCCTTCACTGATCAACAAGTCTGAAGCATTGCGGTTGTGTGGAAATATTTCAACTCCTCAAAAAGCAGCGATGCAAAAGCAGTTTTACATGTGGGTAGAACCTCAAACTTAACAAACCAGCCGGAACTCAGAAACGGAGGAAATGCAGTGATGTGGGGAAGAGAAGGAGGTGCTGCTAGAGGATGAGACAGACAGGTTTCAGCGCCTGCAGCGGACACGCCCCCAGCGTCTCAGAGCAGAGAAAACTGATTCTTTTTTCATTATTTTGTAACCAAATTTCATATGCAGTGTTTTTAATCATTCAAATTTGGCTGGATGACTAATAATAAGATATTTAGTTTTTCACTCACAGTTTTTCCATTTTGCTTTAGTTTTTGTTTAATTTCTACATAAATAATTACATGGAAACATTTTTGCTTGATCTTAGATTTGATTCATCTTAGAATCGGGTAAAGACTAGAACATTTTTATTAAAACCCTAAAATTACATGACAGTAACTCCACCATCACGACTTTATCGCCATTTTTTGTGAACTCCCCGGTTTCAAATGCGTGTTACAGTTAAACATGCTAAAGCATTAAATATTCTTGCTTAACTTGATTAAATATCTGAACACAACTCTTCGCAAACCAAGTTTCAAGTTCAAGTTTATTTATTTATAAAGTTCCAGTTCATAACAAAGTCATTTCAAGGCACTTTACAGAAAAATCAACCAATTAATAATAAAACATTTCCTATCAGGAACCAGCTGATTGGGTTGAATTGTTAATTCAACTCAATCCTCTGTCCTGAGAAATTCAGTTTTAAAACACTAAAACAAGAAATATAACGTATAGAAATATTATAAGATTATATTTACAAATAATATGATACATTTCTCAATTAAATATCAACACAAATAATTTACTATAAATAGGATTTCATTTTGTTTTTTTCAGTTTTAAATAAATAAATAAATAAATAATCTGATTTCAGCTGCCACCTGGAACAACCTTCTTACAGAGAAACGGAGGAATGATTTAGTCTGTGTTACAATAATCCAGTTAATTATATTGCCCCTTATAAATGTCTCATAATTAGTGTCTGAAGGACTTCTATAAAACACTGCTCAGATTGAAAGGAGCTCTTTGTGCAGTAAGGAACAGTACGTGTGCAGAATGCCTCCACACACGGTGGTTTTATGTACTCTGAGCACACGCACGCATGACTGACAGCACCTGTTAGATATTACCTTTTGTAGTGTTTGGGACTTTACAGTTAGCACAGGTCCTGTTCATACTTAGTGTGCTGGGCAGTAAACAGTGGGGGGGACAAGTTGTAAGATTTTTACAGCTAACACCTGCCTCTTATGGACCCCAGGTGGAGCACAGAGAATCGAGTTTTGGAGCTGCTAATGCTGCTACATGGTCTTTATGGATCTCGTCACAGAGCTTCATTATTACTGATGATTCTATAGCTCTGGATATGATGTCATATGTTATAAATGTCAGCCACTGCATGTGCTTTTATTTGTTGCAATGAAAACATATTTTTTATTTCTATTTGAAGGTCACTCTGTTTATTTCTTTGGTTTTTTTTGTCTTTTTTTTGATAAATTACTGGGTAATTACGGAGCCCTTTAGGGGACATGGCTGGAGAAAAAATTTGGGCAGGGTTTTTGTGCGCACCAGTTAGTATCTGATGAGCATGAAAAAGTATCTTGTGCGCACGAGATACTAAGTGGTGCAGACGAGATACTAAGTGGTGCAGACGAGATACTAAATGGTGCAGACAAGATACTAAGTGGTGCAGACGAGATACTAAGTGGTGCAGACGAGATACTAAATGGTGCAGACGAGATACTAAATGGTGCAGACGAGATACTAAATGGTGCAGACGAGATACTAAGTGGTGCAGACGAGATACTAAGTGGTGCAGACGAGATACTAAATGGTGCAGACGAGATACTAAGTGGTGCAGACGAGATACTAAATGGTGCAGACGAGATACTAAATGGTGCAGACGAGATACTAAGTGGTGCAGACGAGACACTAAATGGTGCAGACGAGATACTAAATGGTGCAGAAGAGATACTAAATGGTGCAGACGAGATACTAAGTGGTGCAGACGAGATACTAAGTGGTGCAGACGAGATACTAAGTGGTGCAGACGAGATACTAAGTGGTGCAGACGAGATACTAAGTGGTGCAGACGAGATACTAAGTGGTGTGCACGAGAAAACAACTTTCTTTTTTTTCTCCAGCCATGTCCCCTAAAGGGCGCCGACACCGTATAAAATAAAATTTATTGAGGAATTTTTCATGAGCTTTTGCTTTCTGTAAACCATCTTTTTGTTTTGCCGACATCCACAATTTCACAGTGTCAATTGCAAAGCAGCTGTAAATTATTATTTTTCTAATAAAAATGTTTTAATAATAAAAATAAAAACTAACTACATATCAGAGTTCATTCATTTTGGTTCCATAATTATATTTCCAATAAAATAGCATGTGATCTAAACTCTACTGGTTGAAGTGGACTTCTAAAACATGTTGTGTTTTCTTTTTTTAGAGCCTTTATCATGGTGTTTGACTTTACTACAAATTGAAAAGGTTATTATTTTTGAAAAAAATGTATATTTGTGAAGGATTTATACGTGATGGTCCCAACTTAAATTAGAAAAAACATCCTGTTTTATCTCTACACACCTTCAGATGATGCTGCATTGTTCTTCAGATGTGGGGACGCTGTTGCTCGGTGCTTTGTTATCAACAATCAATTCATACCTGCAGTTATTTCATTTTTTAAACAAAATTCTGACAAATCAAAGAAATAATCTATGTTTAATGAGAAAAATAATAACTGCATAAGAAAAACTTTCACAAGCAGCTTTTGTCTCCAGGACAGTTTTATAACACCTGAATCAGGATGAATAAACAGTCATCGTTCATTCTGTAGATGCACCAGGTGCTTAACACTTCTTCAGTAACTCAGCAGCTAACTGCAGGGGATCTTTAGAAAACAGGTTTTTTATAACTGCTTATAGGAGAAACATGTAAACAGGTGACATTGACTAAGATAAAACAATGATAGATTTGGGTTTAAAATAATGCACATAGAAATGCATATTGTTCCATTTCTGCCTGTGTTCAATCCATCTGCTTTATTTGAAGTTTTCCTTCAGAATTCTTTATTTTACTGCATTATAGGGTGGAGCAAACTGGGTGATGCTCAGGAGACAGACAGCTCCGTTTTAAAGCGTTATAAATTACATCACCCGCACTGCTGAACACTGTTTACGGACTACACAAATATATGGTATTAAAAGTGGTTTATGGAACTTGGAACAGAATAACACAGCACAAAGCCTTCAGCCATCTGGGTGCCAGGCTCGTTAACCCCCCCTGCGCTCTGATGCTGAGGTCAATCAATATTCCTCACCAAGCCCACTCTGATCCCCGATCCGAGCAGGACAATATAATATCATGAGTTCAGTTCACTAATCATGTTCTCCAGCCCCGTTGATCACACACTGACTCTGATAAAAGCAGCTCCTGTTTGAAGCTCAGTCATCGATTCAGTCCGTAGCAAAGAGTTTATAGTTGTCCCGCGGCTCCAAAACTTTCTGCAGTCCCTTCTAAGATCCTCTCTCCTCCTCACACACCATCCTGCACGTCCCACTTATCCAATAAAATTTAAAAAAAAGCAATAAAATCCTCCGTGGTGTGTCTTCCAGCTGAAAGAGTGGCCCGTAGCTCCTCCACTTCACCAACATGCAGCTACGTGTTAGCTAGCTGCAAATAGCTGCTATTAAAACTTCCCACACAGAACTTGCTCGTCACATGGGAAACCCCAGAGGAATCCCCTATGTCAAACAAATAATGTATATAATCACCACATGTCCCCGGTGCTTCCAGCTGCTTGACCTGCAGACTCCACAGTACCAGCCTCACTGTGCTGGATTATTTACGGTATTAGGCAACCCAAAATGGTGCCCGCTGCTCTGCCAGCTATTGGCTGGTAGATGTAAACAAAATGCCAACGTCGTGCCTGCCAAAATTAATATTTTATAATAGTTTACTTCAAATATAATTTTTAAAGGAAATGCTGTATTTTCATTCTACAACTCTCTAAACTCCCCGTGGAGGGATTATTTTGTTAAAAAATATTGCTTTTAATGAAAATATTCCATATACCACCTCTAACTTCTGTACCTGAATCTGAAGCAGGTACAGTACAAGTAGAGTCAAACCTGCTATTCATCAAAAAAATCATTTTGTAGAAGTTAACTAAAAGCTAAACAAGACAACAAGAAACCAAAAACATTCAGAAAAAGTACATTGATATAAGTTGTAGATTTATGAGCATGGAGCACTAAGAACTAAAAACATCTGCCTTAACAAAATGTCTTTCTTAGCAGTTGTAGCATGAGTCACTCTGCAAAGATAAGAATGTGTTTACATTTTTTATGGTATTTCACCTTTAGCTTTTGGCGTGATCGATGTCAGAGCGATGTGGAGGAGGGAGGTTGGTGGGAATGCAGCAGACATGTATGTCATAAGAACGTTTCATAGATGTGTTGAAATGTCTGACAGCAGTTTGCAACAGAATGAGCGACTCTTCAGATTTACTGATGAAAGGACAGATTTATATTGATGTTTTCTCAGGCCATGAAAGAAATGATGAATGTGAGGTTACAGGAAGAAGTTAAACAGAACCTAATGTTAATGTGACATCACAACTTTGGATCTTTGCTGCCTGGAGAACAAAATATGACTTATTTCTTTTTCTGATATGCATTAACTGTGAAGCACTTCAACAAACCACATGTAAGAGATGACTAGAGAAAAGAAGGAAATCAGAAGTGTTATATTCACATTAAAAATCTCCTGCAAACTCCCAGAAACAAACCTCATCCCACATAAATCTTTATGAACATGCAACTATGTGGACGTTATTTTAACATCTGAAGCTGTGAGTAATTTGAAGCAGAAATAAAGAGAGATAACAACATGTAGGACACTTGGGACATCATTCAAACATTTATAACAATTACAAACCAATAACACTTTGACGGAGGGGTTGAGGAAGATGTCTGAAGGGTCACAGATGTATGCAACAGTAGCTCTACTGTTAGTGGGTGGGAAAAGGAAGAGCTTGAGGCAAAGCAGCTCTTAAACTTCACAGAGATGACAATTAGACAGAGGGAAGGGGGGGGGCAGATTGATCCTACAAACAAGCTGAAACATTCCACTTTTAGTCAGAAGATCTGAGCTGCTGTAGAACATCAACTCACTGAGCCCAAAGAAAGTAAAAAACGTCATTCACAACATTTAAAGAGGCCCTTCCATTAAAAACTGTTTCTGTTGAATATTTTAGCTCCACAGGTGTTCTTACCTTCATAGTGGGTGAAAACAGGTCAACAACTTCTCTTTCAGTTTTTATCTCTCAAACTACGCAGGTGGTGATAAAACCCGAGTTCTCCCGAGTCCGAACGGCCTGTATCTGTTTCATCACAACTCCTTTGTTCGTTAGTATTCATCAGCTCCTGCAGTTGAAACCACACCTAGCATGCTGCTGGCTAAAAGCTGTTAGCATAAGACGTAACAAACAGGAAGAGAGAACGTCTGACGTTGCCATGCGCAGCGGGCAGGAAACAGTATTCTTTGCTCTCATAGGCTAGTTTGTTAGCCAATCAGAGTCCAGCAAATTAGAATAATGAATATGAACGAGCTGCTGACGAAGCCTGACGGAAGGAGCCGGAACCACCTGAATTTTAAAGCAGACAGATTGAAAGGTCTGTTAATCAGTGTTCCCTGACATTTTTTAGATGTAAAATAGTTCATATTACTGGTTAATACTTAAGAAATAACCACAAAGTCCTGAAATGTGTATTAAATGTTAAATGGCCTCTTTAAGCACTGTATGGTTGGTTCATGGTCCGTCTTACATCTTTGATGATAAAAACAAATATAGGATGTATAAATTCTCTGAAACACTTGTGTCATTATCACCACTTTCACTTAGCTCCTGTTTTCTGATTATTATCAGATGGGAAAGACGAGGTTTAATTTAAAGGAAAGTTCTCAAATGGCTTGAAACATGATGTACATGATGACGCTCCATCGAAGGAAGGAAAGGAAGTACTATATGATACCTGTCTCAAACCTAGTCCAAGTTGGGGTGGGGGGCAGATGACTGATTTGCACACCAGCTGTTCTGTATTTATAATTAGAAACATGTTTGAAATTTTAATGAACACAAAATCACTTTACAGTAATATTGTACTATTTAGCGTAAAGTTTTTTATGTTGAAGCCTGATAGAAAATGACAGACTGAGATTTAACACAACAAACAAAAATACCTTCAAAAGTAATAGAAGCAGTTGTCCAGTTAATAAATTACATCTACTTGACTTTGTGATGTCACATCCATGTCTACACAACAGTAAATGTTGGTATCTCTCATGCATCTTTTGTTTCAGTTTTTACGTTTATTATTGTTTAAATGATGAAAATACACTAGTTCTAAGTGTAAGTGCACACATTTAGTTACCTACTGTATTTCACCAGTTATCTGTTTTCTCTTACTGGAGCTGAGAGTTCCTCCACTTCCTGCTTCCTGCAGCTTGGACGGGTAAACATGGTTGAAGGTCTCAACTTCATTAAATACAGGAGGAACTAAATGGACCAACCAAACTCCTCCAGGAAGAGAGGATTAAAGAATGTCCTTGTTTATTTCTTTATGATTTTGGTAACAGATTTAAGTTTGAATTTATACCTTTAGGTTTAGATGTTTATGTTATTTAGCTCTATTAACAACTCAACTGTACTGATTAGTTTGTTTGTTTTGTAGTTAACTATTTGTTTGAGTTCCATTTTTGAGTATTTGACCTCTTTTATGAGCTCAAGTTATTTTTTATTATATTGTTTTAAACCTTTTCCTCCACTTATTTGACTCGGCCAATCACAGACTTCCTCAAGCAACACTGACAGAAACCACCGCTTGTGTTTCACTTTATCATTGTCATTCTGTTTGGTACATCTGCTGAAGTTCTGATGGAGAACCCTGAACAGAAACGTTCTCATGTCTCATTGTTTCAGCTCATAGCGTGTTGGGTAGAGAAACATGTTTTAGTTTTATCAAGGCTTTCTGGTTTCTGGTGTCGTGACTGATGGGAGAAAAACTAAATGGAGTGATAGTTTATGGGTTAAATCCTCTCAGTGAGAATTACAATTCTGCATTAATTTTAAGTATATTCTTGCAAATTAGGCTTTAGGATTGGTCTCCTGCCACTGCATCATCATCTGAGTTAATATGTATAAACTGTTTGATTATTTAAATAATATGTATAAACTAAAACTGTTACATTAAAAGGAAAAATAATCTGGAGGGAATTGATGTTAATGATCTTCAATGAATTAGTTACTCATGTTAAGAGTTTCACAAAAATGTAATTCATCTTTTGTTATTTTAAAAACCTGCAACTATCTCATCCTATTAACACGAGGAAGACCTTGAAGAATGTAGTTTTTTTCTATGTTGTAAATGATCATCTTGTTTTTTTATCCATAAAATCAATAATTTAAGCTGTTGAGACGGTTGTTAAGTGACTGTACTGAAGAATAATCAATAAACAGCCTCTACAGCCTGGACACGCCGCCAATCCATCCACTGACACGCCACTGAGAAATACAACCGAGCAAAGGAATGACCTCGACTGGCCAGTAATCAAATAACGACCCATCCAAAAATATGAGATGAGGTCACCGGGAATTTGATTGTCCTGAAAAAATATGGAGCAGGATGTAAAACTCATTGAGTTCTGAGGGACGTGTCAGACTTTTCCCTCCGGTTTCATAAATGCTCTGAGCTTCTATCAAGATGTTGTCTTTAATGCTGGAATGCTTTTACTGTTGAACAGTAGTGCTTGTCATATTAACAGCAGTGTCTATAGGTGTGTGTGTGGTGGGTTGTGTGCACGTGTGTGCGTGTCGATGGGAGTGGAAGGGTGGGGTCTGACTGGCACTGTTTTACTACCCTTGTAAAGATTCTCATGTGGTAAACAGACTTTGTTAGGAGTTCACACAGAAGACACCAACATAACAACATGCTGAAGATGTAAAAAATGAACAAACTCTAGACCAGGTTTAAACACTACTAAGCAGTACAAAATAACTTTTAAAAGTTTAATCTACAGTTATGAAACTTGTGGATACTCACCGACAAACATGTTCATCTTCATATCAGAACTCCGAACCCTCTGATGGTTTTAAAATGGACTAAACAACTTCAGTAATTCAGGTCTCAGCAGGAAGTGGTGTTCTGGTGATTTATGCTGCCCTGATGGAAAATGCTGCCGAATTAACAACTTATTTCATAACAAGATGTTATTAGAAGTTTATACAGTATTCTTGTTTATGGTGAGTGTTTCCTGTTAATTATTTAAACATATTTTTATGATCTTTCCTTAATATTTTCTATATCAAAGCCCTCTGGGTCCTTGACGGCCATTGTTGGGTCCTTCTCCTCTGGGTGTGTCCAAACATTTGCCTGTCGCTCTGACAATGTAAAGAAAGCAAAAATAACATCATATTTAGTGTTTCTGTCCTGGGAGAATTTATTTGATAGGTAAAATGTATTTATCGAAAAATATAGAAACAAAAATAAACAATAAACCTGGTCACTGGGTGAGAGGCGGGGCACACCTGGACAGGTATGCCAGTGGCATTTTCACAAAACATGATAAAGAGTGTAGTTAGAGGTTTTCATGAAAAATCCAAATCATCCAATCCTCTCAGAAGACTTCTGTCTTGTCTGCTAGACACGTCTTCCTGTTTGATCATGGTGAGAATCATTTTTTGAGTGATACATTCTGTCCATCCAGAGTTGTAGAGCAAACCACATGCAGGACATGTGAAGTGAAGCTTGGGGGTGGGGTGTGTGGGTGGGGGTGTTGTCTCCTGGAGCTGTTTATTTTATACAACTCAGATCATTTTCCACAAACCACAGAGGACAACTCAGCTAATTCTGCTGTTATGTTTGTCAAGTACAATGACATCACAGCTGTGTCCATTTCATAGTGTGTGTGTTTGAGAATGGGCTTCGTGGTACATTGTGTGGCCCACAGTCAGCTGTTGGCCTGATTCACATTCATGACGGATCCGTGTTCTGCCAATGGCACAGATTTCCACAGCTGCAGTTGATGATGCCTGACTGCTGCCAAAGCAGGCTGTTGAAATTCCTCCATAAATCAGAAAAAAGAGGAAGTCTGTGTACTGGGATACTATACATACTGTACATTGTGCATTAACATGTGCTTTTTTCTACTAGTTCACACATGTAAACATCAAGAGAACATTACAGACATGCAGCATCGCCACATTTTCTTCCAGTGTGTAATTGTAAATGAAAACATCTGTTGCCAATTTAGGTTGGATAAATTTGGCAACTCATTAATTTAGCCCGTCCAAAAGGATTTGTAAAAACACATATTAACCCCATACAGAGAAATGTTTAGCTTCAAGTAAATTGAACTATTTACGTGCCTATTCTGTGAGCTAAAAGAAGGATTTCCATTATAAAAAGTCCCAAGCATCATTTCCTGCCAACACATTGACTCACTGGAGCTGTTATAATGGAGCATCTGAGATGCAGCCACATACAGTATAAAGTGGCACGTAAAAATCAGATTTTATGTTCAACCAGTCGATGTTTTTAACTTCTTAACGGTAGATGTTGCAGGTTTGACTGTAAATTCAGATATAAAATCCGTATTTTCATATTTATGCTTAAATTACGTTACAAAATGTTTGCATAGAAGACACAAGTGCCATTAAAGATTAAGCCCTTGTTCAATAATTTCATGTACAATAACATCTGAAGTGAGAGGTATAGAAAGGACCATCATGCTGTCTTTTATACAAACAACTGGCTGTCTCTAAATATAATGACTTCCTATTGCTTGCATGTCTAATCTCATTCTGTTCATGGGTTGTTGTTGTTTTTCTGTACGATAAATTGTGTTCATTTGACTTTCCTTTATGTGAAACATCATTTTGTTGTACACGGTATGATGACAATACGGGAACTGAGCTGAAATAAACTGAATATCAACACAAATTATGTTTAGAAGCTAAACAGAGACATTGTCAATGCCGGTGCATGAGGTTCTGCAGAGTCTGTATATGATTAGAGGATTATTTGTGCACGGCTTGTACTACTGAGGTTTTAACTTTCACAACTTTCTATTTCCTTTTTTCAGCCCTTGGCATTTTTCCAGCTTCTCATGTTCCTTCTTCTGGATGTTATCATCACTTGGAACTGTTTCATCAATCATTCCTGCCTTTTTCTATAGTTTGTTGACCATGACTACGTCTGTTTACTCAGCCATCATGTGCTTGTCTGTCTGAATCTGGGAGTCCCTGCATGGTGCCACTTTGACAGAAGGACCTCGAGCTCATACTTGGCTCAGACGTTCCTGTACACGATTCATGTACATGTTGCCTTTATGCATCTTTCATCCTGCTGCTATGCAACTGTTTCATGGGTGTTTTGACACCATCTGCATCTTTGGTCCTATCTGATGGGGTTAACTCTGACTTCAGTGCTGCTTTCACTTGTCACCAATAGGACTTGTTGATATCAGGCAGTTCCTCCGTCTGGTGAAGGACCCTCCATGATGGTTCGTCCTGATCCTCTTCCTCCACATTAGGTTCCTGCTCAGGACTCTGGACTTAAGCATATAGTATAAAGTTATATGTTCAGACTGTTCTGCAGGATAATAAAAGCATGGACAGGTAGGAGTTTAAAGGATGAGCTGCATTGAACAAATCAACTGAAACAATAAAATGTTTTGTTTGGAAAACAGAAAAACACAAATCATTATTTTAAAAATGCTTTTATCCAGTTTTGTTCTTTAGCAAAGTGTCTCAGCTGCAAAAGAAGTGAGACGTGTCTATTTCTAAAGTGCATCAGGTGTTGGATCTGGAACATTGTGTTCAGTTGATGCAGCCTTTGGCTGTTTATGTATGTTGAAATATTATTTTTTAATCTGTATAATCTCTTAACTGTTTCCCATGTTGTTTTGAAGATTTACAGGTGAGAAGGTGTATTTCACCAAGAACAAAGCCTCTATTTTTACATGTAAGAATTTACACTCAGAACCATATTAAACTACGCCCCAGGAAAGACATCAATTAATGATTGACACTTTGTTTTGGCACAAAGACATGCTCTCTGAGTTATGTGCTTATCCCTCTGTCTCAATAGGATTCCAGAGGCATGAACCAGAGCAAAAGGAAGAACATTTTTTGGAGGTGACACAAGCTCGGGGCTGTGTTTTAGTTCAGTAAGAGAGCCTGCGGGTCTAACGTAGACACGTTCTCCAGTAAGATCCCCTCCCCCTTAAAACTGATATGGAACAATGCTGGAACAAAGACTTAACTCACAATATTAGATTTAGTTTCCATATTATATCTCATGTTATATCTGTTACTTGTGTGTAGCTGGTCTAGTGTGAAGCAACAACACTGCCAGAAGCAACAATCAAGCAGCTCGACTGTAATAATCTGTTTGTAGTTTGATATCTCATATAATTCATACATGAGTCCTTATATCAAGGAGGAGAGAAATCTCTGGTGAAGTCTTTTACAAGCAAAAGACCAGGACTGTAACATGACGGGAGTTTTTACTTGTCAAATGGTGGAAGAAATTCTGCACAAAATATTGAATCTTTTTAGAAAAATGAAGTTCTGAAGCAGATAGACCAGCTGCAGAAGTTCATCCTTTAATTGTTGTTCCTTCTTCTTCTCCTCTATCACTTCAAATTTCTTCATCCATCCATTTTAATACTTGCTTTTCCTGTTCAGGGCTGCAGGGAGCTGACTGTCTCCAGCAGTAACTGGGTGAGGGGCGGGGCTACACCTGGACAGGTCATCAGTCCATCACAGCATCACATAAAGACAAACAACTACTTACACACAGTCAACATAGGACCAATTCACAGTTAGCAATATACCTATTGTGTATAGCTTTGGTCGTATTTTTGTCTTTTGATCCACAATCAAAAGAAAAAAGTTACATTTTTGGCTAAAAATAGGGTGTTAGGGTGTCTTTAAATTCTGAAAATCTGAGAAACATGTTTTAACGTTTTAGTTTCTAATTAAACCAATCTGTACGTTCTGCTTACAGAACTTAAACTAAGAACACAACCACCAGTCGACAGTGTTAAAAACCTTTTATAAAACCCATCATTTGCTGCTAATGAACATTTCTAATGTGAGTGAGGGTTTCATAACCATCAAAAAGACATTATGTCATTTGCAGTCAGAACCCCAAATATTATTCTTCATTAAAGAAAGTAAAGAATTTCACTGTTGTACGGATCCAGATTTCATTGAGTTATGACATCATCTTGTAAAAACACTGTGAGTTTCTATTCAAGGTCTTTGTCTGCACTTTGTCAAACATTTGCCCAACCCCCACTGCAGAATGAAGCAAAATTAAGATAATAATTAAAAAATCTTTACTACTACTGCTGCTGTTATTATAAGATGTGAACAATGAAGAAAAAACACACTCAGGTAAAGCGTGTCCTGGTGCACATGTTTCACTCCATGTGGATTTTTAATAACTCTCATAACTCTGGTAAAACTGCAAAAAATATATTGTTTGACAAAGAACTGCTTTAGTTGGAAATGTTAAAGAAAACAGGGCTTGTATTTTGAATAAGACGGGATGTTCAGTTTTTCTTTAGTTAATGCTCTGTCCTTCACATGAAGGTCTAGCTGGAATGTGCAAACATTATACAGCACACGCTCTGTAGGGATGACAGCATTGTTTCTTCCAGTGTGTGTTAGTTCCATGGTAACCCACCATGGGGGTACCGATGACTGCAGCGCTTCCAAGTAAAAAGGCTCTGCCTGCTGACAGACAGGCAAGCTGGGGGCTGCAGGGAATTCAATATGTGCAGGACATCAGCCATTCCCATGTATACATGCACTTACCAACCGGGCAGGTAAGTGCATGTATACATGCACTTACCTGCCTGGTTGGTCACAGTCTCCAAGGAAAAACAATCCAGAGTCTGGTGAAGTCATACTGAGGAAAATCAGTTTTCTTTGGTTTTCTGTAATTCTGCTCATCCATCAGATCTGGTGCAATAATTCAGTTCTAGAAACCAACATGAAATACAAGCAGCATTCATGTCACTGTCATAAACAGGATGGACTCAAGTACACACACTGAAACACAACATGCAAAAGTATTTATTAAACCCCAAAGTAGGGATGCAGATCATAGAACCCTCAGGAGATCCTTCCCGTCCACAGCTAGAACCCTCTACGGGAGATCCTTCCCGTCCACAGCTAGAACCCTCTACGGGAGATCCTTCCCGTCCACAGCTAGAACCCTCTACGGGAGATCCTTCCCGTCCACAGCTAGAACCCTCTACGGACGATCCTTCCCGTCCACAGCTAGAACCCTCTACAGGAGATCCTTCCTGTCTACAGCTAGAACTCTCTACATGAGATCATTCCCATCCACAGCTAGAACCCTCTACAGGAGATCCTTCCCGTCCACAGCTAGAACCCTCTACAGGAGATCCTTCCCGTCCACAGCTAGAACCCTCTACAGGAGATCCTTCCTGTCTACAGCTAGAACCCTCTACAGGAGATCCTTCCTGTCCACAGCTAGAACCCTCTACAGGAGATCCTTCCCGTCCACAGCTAGAACCCTCTACGGGAGATCCTTCCCGTCCACAGCTAGAACCCTCTACAGGAGATCCTTCCCGTCCACAGCTAGAACCCTCTACAGGAGATCCTTCCCGTCCACAGCTAGAACCCTCTACAGGAGATCCTTCCTGTCTACAGCTAGAACCCTCTACGGGAGATCCTTCCCGTCCACAGCTAGAACCCTCTACGGGAGATCCTTCCCGTCCACAGCTAGAACCCTCTACAGGAGATCCTTCCTGTCTACAGCTAGAACCCTCTACAGGAGATCCTTCCCGTCCACAGCTAGAACCCTCTACAGGAGATCCTTCCCGTCCACAGCTAGAACCCTCTACAGGAGATCCTTCCCGTCCACAGCTAGAACCCTCTACAGGAGATCCTTCCTGTCCACAGCTAGAACCCTCTACAGGAGATCCTTCCCGTCCACAGCTAGAACCCTCTACAGGAGATCCTTCCCGTCCACAGCTAGAACCCTCTACAGGAGATCCTTCCCGTCCACAGCTAGAACCCTCTACAGGAGGTCCTTCATGTCCACAGCTAGAACCCTCTACGGGAGATCCTTCCCGTCCACAGCTAGAACCCTCTACAGGAGATCCTTCCTGTCTACAGCTAGAACCCTCTACAGGCTGTGCTTCCCGTCCACAGCTAGAACCCTCTACAGGAGATCCTTCCCGTCTACAGCTAGAACCCTCTACAGGAGATCCTTCCCGTCCACAGCTAGAACCCTCTACAGGAGATCCTTCCCGTCCACAGCTAGAACCATCTATATGAGATCCTTCCCGTCCACAGCTAGAACCCTCTACGGGAGATCCTTCCCGTCCACAGCTAGAACCCTCTACGGGAGATCCTTCCCGTCCACAGCTAGAACCCTCTACAGGAGATCCTTCCCGTCCACAGCTAGAACCCTCTACAGGAGATCCTTCCCGTCCACAGCTAGAACCCTCTACAGGAGATCCTTCCCGTCCACAGCTAGAACCCTCTACGGGAGATCCTTCCCGTCCACAGCTAGAACCCTCTACAGGAGATCCTTCCCGTCCACAGCTAGACCCCTCTACGGGAGATCCTTCCCGTCCACAGCTAGAACCCTCTACGGGAGATCCTTCCCGTCCACAGCTAGAACCCTCTACGGGAGATCCTTCCCGTCCACAGCTAGAACCCTCTACAGGAGATCCTTCCCGTCCACAGCTAGAACCCTCTACAGGAGATCCTTCCCGTCCACAGCTAGAACCCTCTACAGGAGATCCTTCCCGTCCACAGCTAGAACCCTCTACAGGAGATCCTTCCTGTCTACAGCTAGAACCCTCTACAGGAGATCCTTCCCATCCACAGCTAGAACCCTCTACGGGAGATCCTTCCCGTCCACAGCTAGCACCCTCTACGGGAGATCCTTCCCGTCCACAGCTAGAACCCTCTACAGGAGATCCTTCCCGTCTACAGCTAGAACCCTCTACAGGAGATCCTTCCCATCCACAGCTAGAACCCTCTACGGGAGATCCTTCCCGTCCACAGCTAGAGCCCTCTACGGGAGATCCTTCCCGTCCACAGCTAGAACCCTCTACAGGAGATCCTTCCCGTCCACAGCTAGAACCCTCTACAGGAGATCCTTCCCGTCCACAGCTAGAACCCTCTACAGGAGAACCTTCCTGTCTACAGCTAGAACCCTCTACAGGAGATCCTTCCCATCCACAGCTAGAACCCTCTACAGGAGATCCTTCCCGTCCACAGCTAGAACCCTCTACAGGAGATCCTTCCCGTCCACAGCTAGAACCCTCTACAGGAGATCCTTCCCGTCCACAGCTAGAACCCTCTACAGGAGATCCTTCCTGTCTACAGCTAGAACCCTCTACAGGAGATCCTTCCCGTCCACAGCTACACCCCTCTACAGGAGATCCTTCCTGTCTACAGCTAGAACCCTCTACAGGAGATCCTTCCCGTCCACAGCTAGAACCCTCTACAGGAGATCCTTCCCGTCCACAGCTAGAACCCTCTACAGGAGATCCTTCCCGTCCACAGCTAGAACCCTCTACGGGAGATCCTTCCCGTCCAGAGCTCGAACCCTCTACAGGAGATCCAGCCCGTCCACAGCTAGAACCCTCTACAGGAGATCCTTCCCGTCCACAGCTAGAACCCTCTACAGGAGATCCTTCCTGTCTACAGCTAGAACCCTCTACAGGAGATCCTTCCCATCCACAGCTAGAACCCTCTACAGGAGATCCTTCCCGTCCACAGCTAGAACCCTCTACAGGAGATCCTTCCCGTCCACAGCTAGAACCTTTTAGAATGAGTCTCTGAAGAAACATTGACTTACTACAACGTCTCATTCAGGGTTCATGAAGTCTGATTGATTGATATTAACATGTTGCAACACATTCGACTCTTCTTTCATCTAAAGAAATCCTTTAATGTCTAAATCCTATAGATATAGATTCTACTGCCTGGTGTGCACAGAGAGGTCCTGTAAGAGTTTATCCTGAACACACCAAATCATTCCTGTGCTGTGTAACTGTCGGGTTCTATCAGACTGGACAAATCATGTGTTTTGATTCTGACTAGAAAAGCAAGAGTCCCACATAGGGAATGTTCTAAAACAAGAGTTATTAATAACATTTGTTCAACGTTCAGAATTTTTCTATGCAAGCACTGCAGGGGGCCAGAATTTAGTTAACCATTTGTTTCTGGTATTGACCTTATTTATCATTTAATCCAGGACTCTGATCAGATTATTCTGTGTTATCCAAGGTGCTTTTTATGCAGCCTTTAGCTTCCATCATTCAAATCTTCACCAGAAATATGGTTCAGACATTGGTCCCAAAACATAAACTATCTACTGAGTAATAGATGTGTGAGCTTAGTATCAGCTGTTTTTTGAAATTTAACCAGAAAAAAAAGTTCCAAAAGTGGCTTTTAAATTGTAAAATGTAAATGTAAAAAAAGGGTTGTCATGGTAATAATAGCAAACAATTCCACATTTATCTCATCATTCTTAGATGTGCAAAAGTGCATATTTATAAATATGATTTTTGCTTTGTGTACAGTAATAATGAAAATTGTTTTGGGGACAAACAAAACTTTTTTAAAAGTTCTTATTTTACATTTTTTGACGAGAAGTGTTTTGTTGAGCAGCAATTAAATCTTCAACTATGTTATATTTGATTTATCTCCATATGAAAATATATGAATGCCTCTGAGTTGTTAAAGGGAAATTAGCTCTCTGAAATATAAAAAACACAAAATGAATACATTTTGAAGTTGACTTCATCCACGTTGTGGTTTTAATTAAAGGTACAACTCATTTTCACCCCATATATGACCCAAATATTTTTGTCATCTGATAGCCTATGAAACATTGTGTAAATGTTTTTCAGAGATATAATCTAAAACCTACAAGTCTCCAGAGAGAACAGTTTAATATAAATACTTTCAGATCATTTGGAATGCATTAGTTTGGTTTAATAAAATAACAGAAAGAACAAGCACCTAATGGGAAACAATGTGCTGCATGTTCTACATCAGGGGTGTAATGTTACACAGCTCATTACTCATCCTGCCAGAAGGTCATCAAAACTTAATATTCCTCAAAATCTCCTGTGTTTTGGTTTATAAATGGTATGGGATGCATTAAGTTTCATTACTCATGTGTGGTTACAGTTATAATCCCTTGTTATTGTACATTGTAAGCTGTATATGAACTCCATAACAACATTCTGCCTAAAATCTAGTCAGTTGTTCGATATCTGTCTTAAGTTGCAGGAATATTGACATCAACATATGTCCAGCATTTATATTCAGCCTTATCCAACTAGTCTATGTAAAATCCACTAACATAAAGATCTAAACAACCAAGTTCCATCTTATATTAAATATCTTATTGTTCCAGATGTTCTTAAAAAAACACTTCACTCTCAGACTGCAGGTCTGGTTCTGAATGTTCTGAAAGTAGGAAGAGCTTTCAGGTATCAGACTCCTCTCCTAGAACATCCTGTCTACCTTTAAGGTTCACCTTAAAGAAGCCATTTCATACACATTTCAGGACTTTGTGGTTATTTCTTAAGTATTAACCAGTAATATGAAACATTTTATATCTAAAAAACGTCAGGAAACACTGATTAACAGACCTTTCAATCTGTCTGCATTAAAATTCGGGTGGTTCCGGCTCCTTCCGTCAGGCTTCGAGCAGCAGCTCGTTCATATTCATTATTCTAATTTGCTGGACTCAGATTGGCTAACAAACTAGCCTATGAGAACAAGGTATACTGTTTCCTTCCCTGCTGCACATGGCAACATCAGACGTTCTCTCTTCCTGTTTGCTACATCTTATGCTAACAGCTTTTAGCCAGCAGCATGCTAGGTGTTATGCTAACAGCTTTTTAGCCAGCAGCATGCTAGGCGTGGTTTCAACTGCAGGAGCTGATGAATACTAACGAACAAAGGAGTTGTGATGAAACAGATACAGGCCGTTAGAACTCGGGAGAACTCGGGTTTTATCACCACCTGTGTAGTTTGAGAGATAAAAACTGAAAGAGAAATTACTGACCTGTTTTCACACCCAGTATGAAGGTAAGAACACCTGTGGAGCTAAAATATTCAACAGAAACTTCAGAAAAACCATTTTTAATGGAAGGGACTCTTTAAAGCTTTTTTTTAATCATTCATTTGAATAGAACAGAATTTCTCTCTGGTTTCCTAAACGCATAATGTGTAGCTGCTGCAGGTAACATACTAACAGAACCCAACTTTAATGTTAATCCTTAAAAGCAGACAGGGTGTCTGCCTGGCTGAACACTTTGTCCTGGTCAGGAGAGACTGAGAGGTTGAATATGCTCTGGACAGGTCTCCAGTCCATCACAGGGTCAGCACAGAGAACCACAAGATGAACAGCCATCAACATCAAGGTCCGTAACTGCCAGTTAATCTAACATGTCTGTTTTTTGGACTGTGGGAGGAAACCGGAGCATGCGGAGAAATCTCAGGTATGCATAGTGTTACAATAATAGTTGTAGGTTCAAGCTGACAAGTCAATAGAGGAGCATGTTGTAAACATGTCATGTTTAGCCAAGAATGTTTCACAGTAATGTTCACAGCATTTTGCAGAGGATCACATGATGTCACACTGGACAAAAGACAGACGTGTCTAAATTTGTCAAAACTAGCTAATGACGTGGTTCCTGTATTACTGAAAAAGTAACATGAACTTTTTACAGCACCTTCTATTGAAAACATATTACCAATCAGACACTTTGCACACACACACACACACACACACACACACACACACACACACACACACAAGTGTGTTTTGTTATCCTTATGGGGACCGTCCATTGACTTCCATTGATTTTAGTAACTAAACTTTTCCTAACCTTAACCATTACTGATCTATAACTAACCCTAAGACTAACTAAAACTCTATTCACACCATACCTATAAACCTAACCCCTAACCCTAAAAAGGGGAGTCCCCCTCATGGGGACCAGGCTTCGGTCCCCACAAGAACCCTCGGACCCCAGAAAGATAGTAAAAGTCAGGAAACGGGTCCCCAGGAGGTCAGAAATACAAACCCACACACACACACACACACACACCCAAGTGTGTTTTGGTATCCTTATGGGGACCGTCCATTGACTTCCATTGATTTTAGTAACTAGATTTATACCTAACCCAAACCCTTTTCCTAACCTTAACCATTACTGATCTATAACTAACCCTAAGACTAACTAAAACTCTATTCACACCATACCTATAAACCTAACCCCTAACCCTAAAAAGGGGAGTCCCCCCCATGGGGACCAGGCTTCGGTCCCCACAAGAACCCTCGGACCCCAGAAAGATAGTAAAAGTCAGGAAACGGGTCCCCAGGAGGTCAGAAATACAAACCCACACACACACACACACACACACACACACACAAGTGTGTTTTGTTATCCTTATGGGGACCGTCCATTGACTTCCATTGATTTTAGTAACTAGATTTATACCTAACCCAAACCCTTTTCCTAACCTTAACCATTACTGATCTATAACTAACCCTAAGACTAACTAAAACTCTATTCACACCATACCTATAAACCTAACCCCTAACCCTAAAAAGGGGAGTCCCCCCCATGGGGACCAGGCTTCGGTCCCCACAAGAACCCTCGGACCCCAGAAAGATAGTAAAAGTCAGGAAACGGGTCCCCAGGAGGTCAGAAATACAAACCCACACACACACACACACACACACACACACACACACACTCATACAGTTTTCAAAGTTCTGTTTGTGTGCCTAAAGTCAAACAGCAGCAAAGTCGTTCGCTGCTTCCTTCTTACTTCAACTCCAGCAAGAACTTCTTTTGATACAAGCTTGGCTCTTTAGGGACCTCTGGACTAAAGCGGCTTTTTACTGGACAATGTCAATGCCTGTGTCCCCATACAGCTGCAAAAACCTACAGCGGCCTCACATCTGGCAGTGTTAGCTAGCCTCCGGGACTGTGGTGATGTCACCCAGTCTGAGGTTACAGCTGCTATCACCAAGAGTCACCCACCTCACATGTCAATCACAGTCCAGGTGCAGGTGGGAAACGTGTGTTGTAGGTAGACAGGAACAGGAACATTGTGGTGGTACTTTAAATATAACATTTAGGAAATCTGAAACATTACATCTCTGAGAATTAAAGATTAAAATGACCCCTCAGACTTTTATCTGTTTGTTAAAATGTTTGATCTAGAAAAGCAGACATACATTTCCTGCCTTTAACTTCTTCTATATTTGATCCTTGTTGCAAACCATGTTTAATAATTATCTATAGGCTGTTTTTAAATGCCAGAAGAAAACACCTGAAACATAATGAAGTCAAACACAGAAGAGCAACATGATATTAATGTGGCTGTTAAACAAGTGAGACACTTTGAAGATTAAGAAATTATCTTTCACTTTGCTGCCCAAATGTTTGGTAAAACTTTCCTGATGTCTGTTGAAACTCATCATAATCACTATGATTAACAGTTGTTCTTATTGTTAGAAAATAGTTGCCAACAATCCAAAACCCCCTGCTTGGTGAGGATTTTACAACAGCTGGACCCAAATGCACAGAGGCAAGTGTTGAGTATTCAGATATTTACTGTAACACAACGAGCACAGAGTGAAAGTAGAATAAAAAGTGCCAGTAAACAGGATCTCCAGCGAGAGGGACACGGCAGCGAGAGGGACACGGCAGCGAGAGGGACACGGCAGCGAGAGGGATAACGGCAGCGAGAGGGACACGGCAGCGAGAGGGATAACGGCAGCGAGAGGGACACGGCAGCGAGAGGGACACGGCAGCGAGAGGGATAACGGCAGCGAGAGGGACACGGCAGCGAGAGGGATAACGGCAGCGAGAGGGACACGGCAGCGAGAGGGACACAGCAGTATTTGTCCAGCACTGGGACGTCTGTGACACAGAACAGGTTAGATGAACTTGCATACGAGTGCTGGTTCAGAGACTGGGGTGTTACTTTTCTCTGGTAGAAGATGCGAGAAGGATGATGACCTCCAGAGAAGACGGACCTTCAGGAGATATGGTAAAATGGTAAATGGTGTGTACTTGTACAGCGCTTTACTCGGGTCCCCCATGACCCCCAAAGCGCTTCACGCTACAGTTTTTGTCATTCACCCATCCAGTCACACTTACGTTTTGGTGATGATGAACTACACACATGTCCACAGCTGTCCTGGGACACACACTGACACTGGCACCACCGGACCCTCCGGCCACCAGGCAAGGTGGGTTAAGTGTCTTGCCCAAGCACACAACGGCTAGGCGATCTTTATCTCTGGGCAAAGCAGGGATTCGAACCAGTGACCTTCTGGTTACCAGACGACCCGCTCTACCACCTGAGCCACGGCCGCCCTCCTGGGATCCAGGAGAGGTGAGTAGCACAGGTAGGTACTGTATGTGACAGGGTTCTGGAAGAGAAGGTGAGTATTAGGAGCCAGTGGGCCGACACGAACCTGATCATTGTTGGGTTTTGTGTAAACAATGCAGAACATCGGTGATAGTGATGTCAACAACGTGGGACAGAAAACATTGGTGAGAGACTCTGGTCCATAATCCTTCATCCAAAATCCAATAAACAGGCAAATGGTGAAAACCTCAGTATTTTTCACTTACAGACTGACAGGGGGACCAACAGGGGGACTGACAGGGGGACTGACAGGGGGACCGACAGGGGGACCGACAGGGGGACCGACAGGGGGACCGACAGGGGGACTGACAGGGGGACTGACAGG
>SSNP01000052.1:2938260-2995095 GCA_006937955.1 Pachypanchax playfairii
GGGACCGACAGGGGGACCAACAGGGGGACCGACAGGGGGACCGACAGGGGGACCGACAGGGGGACTGACAGGGGGACCAACAGGGGGACCAACAAGGGGACCAACAGGGGGACTGACGGTCGTAATCCAGGTGAGCCAAACACAATCTGGGAAGGGCAGGGACAAAAACAAAGTTGGGGACCGTCCAAGGTGGGTGAAGCAAAGTGGAAACAGTCTGAGTAGCTCTGGCTAGAAATGATGAGCATAATAATAACTGAGCTCCTGCTTCTGCTTTTAAAGGGAGTGAGACAGGTGATCACACAGACTGATGATGGAGGAACCAGGTGAGATCGATGATGATTGATTACTGGAGCAACAGAGACAAACCAACATGACTAGCACAGATACATGACCCTTACTGAATATCTGTTTGAAAAGCTAGCAGATAATTTGGCAAGTGGAAGAGAGCAGAGTGACGCTTTTACAGGTGAGAAGCATTAACCTAATTACAACACGTGACAGGAAGAAGAAAATCAAAATAAAACCTTAACATGATTTTCCATAAACACATTGACACTCAGGTTAAAGGAACTTAAGGCAGCTTTACAAAATCTGACTCAGTGCTGCCGCGACAGGCGCTGTGGCTAACTGCAGCCACCAGCCAAGCCGGCACGGGAGCGCGCACAGACACTTTACAGACTGTTCGTCTTCACAGCACTGCACCGGGGAGGCTAACATACTTCACGTCAGGTCTCTCCACTCTGTTATTTGATTTGATCTCATCATTTTCATACTGTATCAGGCTCTAAACACGACCTATAATGTTTTCTCACCTGGTCACAAGGAAATGAGCCATGTCAGCATCCGTTTTCACTCCCAAATGCAGCTGAAGTTCCCTCCATGAACCGAACGCATATCCAATATTTATGCGGGTGCCTGCCCGGCTTCGGTCATATTTTTTTTTAGACTCACGAGATGCCGCTGATAAAGTCTTTTTTTTCTTCGTGGTGCCACTTTTTTGGGGGGTGAGAGTGGATGCAGGTCGTTTGCTGGCTGCAGAAACATCCATAAGTATACCTTCAGTGTTTGAATCCAAGTCCACGGCGGCCATGTTCTTCCTGTTCAAGAGCTGTCGGCAACGCGCATGCAGCGTCAATTTACGTCACATCACTACAACTGCGCGGGAAATTCGGACGTCGAACTGCAGCGCATTATGTGGCACACAGCGTTTCCAAGGCAACAGACATGTATGCGGATGGCCTCGCTATTTTGGGATTTTAATGCTTCATGACCCATTAGCATTGAATAAGCTGGAAATGCATGTGTAGTTTTTCACAAATCTTGCCTTAAGTCCCTTTAACATAGCAACATGAACGTAGAAGTATTTACTCACACACGTCACTCTGCAAACAGTAGAAACACATTTGTCACTGCAGCAGGTTATAAACAGCTGCTTTCTGCAAAATCCAAGTTAATCCCTTCTCTACTTCCTTTAAATTAATAATAATAATAATAATAATAATAATAATAATAATAATAATAATAGGTAGAAACAGTTTTTTCCACCTTTTGATCACTTTGCAGAGAAATAATACCCACTTACCTGTTGTTCAACTGTTTTTCCCAACAAGCTTGAAGAATAATGAAATTTCCACCTAAAACTTTAAAAATGAAAGAAAAGTTTTTTGAATAAATAAATTTCTTTGCTTTCGTGTAAATTATGGCTTTTCACAGATGAGCTTAAAAATGTAAGAAATTAAGAAAAAAAGAGCTGAACATAAAATGTACCTGTTTTTAATCATCAAGTCATTTAAAATTAGAACTTGTTAAAGGCGTCAGTAAAACAAAATATTGACAGAAACACTTCTAACTAAATGATTGTTGCTGGTTTGATTATTTCTTTTCACCTCCTTCTTTTACACCCTGACGTTGTGTCTCAGTTTACCTTGTGAGTTCCGTGTGTGATCGTCAACATAAGACAGACAAGGAGAAAAAGAAAACTCCTGGAGGGGCCGGACCCACCACGTTACTTCATGAGTACGCAGCATGTCGGCCAACACTAACAGCTGAAACGCCTCAGCGGGTTTAATACACCGTCAGACGCCATCACCCAACCACACCCAGACCCAAAATCCCCTTCTCTCTCTCCATTTATTTATATTTTAAAGTGCAGGTATCATGCAGATTTCTGCTGACAGATCAAGGCTCTGTGAACATTCACATCACCTGAGCATGCTTTTCTTTGGTGAAGTTACTAACGCTGCTATAATGTTGTTGCTAATGGATTTGGGGTTGAGCAGAGGGACAGATGGTTTCCATTATCATCTGTACTTGTCAGCGCTCCCAGTGGATGGAAACACTGCTGCTCAAAAACACATGGTTGTATACATTCAAAAAAATGACAAGATTTCTTTGTTGTTTCACAATATATTTAAATCTTTTTCATTGTGTGACCTTTTCACTGTATTACATAACTACAGAGGAACATATGGCTTTAGAAATTACAGTTAAATAGTGTGACTCATCATCAGTAAAACTTCAGGTTCACTATTATTTTACAGATATTGATTTACATAACTGCAATTACAAAATACATAATAAGTTTATTCTTACATGTATTCTTGAAATAGCAGGCTTCTCCTGAAGTCCGCTTCACTTGGTTTAACCAGAATTGTGGGTGACAATCAAGTCAAACAGAAGAGGAATGTTAATCTCTTGAGAGGAAAAACGACAATGTCCAATCATATAATCGGATTAATAAGGAGCAAGGAAACGCCGTCCTGCATTAGTCCCCTAGACACAGCATGAATGGACATCTGCAAATATTATAAAAGAAACTGTTATCATCTGTTCTTCCTCAATGTGGCCAAAAGCAAAAATATTTTTCTAAGATTGTCGGATTTTCTTGTGAAGATTTTTCAGAAATATCAAATCAGTAACTGGAATAAGAATTTCAACCATAATATGTCATTCATGTGCTGAAACTGGGCCGTGGCTCGATTTCAATGCTAACTTCTTCCAAATGTGCTGTGAGACGCCACACAATGACATCATGAATCCATAAACCATTTTGTGCTGGAGCCCCTTGCAGTGGAAAGTCCCTCGGTTTCTGCTGAGATGTAAGCGGTGATCACAACACTGGCTGGTCTGAGACCAGCACCACTTCCAGAGAGGGGGACCAATCACACGGGCATGTTCCCACCAATCTCTGGATCTCTGTGCATGAGTGTTTGTGCACACAAGAACATGGACGTGTGTGTGTGCATGTTTTTTTGAGTGTGTTCCCACATAGTGGTCCCAGAATCTACAACAGGTGCAGCTGATTAACTAATCCCTCTCCTTCTAAGAGGAATTTTGTTTGAGAGGAAAGACTCCACTCCACTCCTGTCCCTCTGGGAACGTTTGCTTTTCCTTCGATTTGGCCCCACTCTAGATAAAATAGAAAAATCTCAGCTGCTCTCGGGATCAGGAGGCTTCATCCATCAAGCTACAGCTCTCCAGCCTCCGCATGAAGACCTTCATTCTTTTAGGAACTGTTGTCACATTGGGGATAATATTAGGACTTTCTAATAAAGTGGAGACTTACTTTCTCATCCAGTTTTTGTTTTGGAAAAATGATCATAAATGTATAAACTTTTCCAGGGTTTGTAGTTTAAAGAAAAGAAAACTTTGAATGTGATCAGATAAGAGGATCTGGAAAGCCTGATGTTTGTTTTACTGAGCTACTGCTAATGAGCCAGAGGAAGAAGTTCAAATTCAAACAACTGTTTTCTGTTTCTTTGTTCTTAGTTGAGGATGATTGTGACTGTTTCAGATGATCTGAGTGTTCATTCAGTTTTGTGCATTTTAAAAATCAAATGTTTGCTTGCTGATTTGGTTTTAAGCTAATTGAATGATACTATTTTAATTAAAGACTGTAAATTGAGAACAAGTCACACAAACGTTTTAAGAAACAGGAAACAGTTGATAGCAGAGAGGGATTTAGGACCGGAGTCTTCGGTTCCTTGATTACGAGTCTAGACTGTGAGTCAAATGAGAAAACAACAAAATTCTTGTTGGAGTTTCTGAAAAAAAAAGAACCCTCTAAGAAATACTGACTACAACATCCCACAAAGACAACTCTCAGCTCTTCAAGTCATAAAACACAAGCAAGAAGCAAAAGGTATCAACTTTGGGGGTTTACATTTGCATGATGAAGTCCTGCAGGACTCGTTGAGCCAGGACCTCCAGAAGACACTGGAATGGGTTACACTTACAGAGTGACTAGACTCAACCTCAGAGACAGCGTGATAGCTCAGTGTTGCTGCTCCTCTGTATCGAAATGAGCCATTTGAGGTGCTGTGGACATCTGGTAAAGATGTCCTCTGGATTCATTTCAAAGAGAGTATTTCAGATTTGTCTGACAGTGAGGAGACCTCTAATCTTGCTCTGCAAGATGGATTCTTGCAAGATTTGGAGTTTTCCAAACTCACGAAAATCCATCTTGTACCGCTCCAGCTATAACTGTCTAGTTAGGTCCAAAAATTTTCAAACCAATCACGTGTTAGCATTGTGCTTTGAGGCGGGTGTTCAGGTATGATTGGCAGGCAAAGCAAAACAAACAAGGCTGCCAGTGGATGTACATAAAAGCAGCTATTAAATCTGTTTTAGGACTAGAGACGATTTCTTCATTGAAAAATAATCAAAGGTAAAAACTTTTTACATTTCTTGATGGTAAAGATGTGTTTTGCTTTTGTAACCCACTTCTGAGTATGTACACGTCGCCACTAGGTTCGTAGGAGCTATGAGTAAGAGTAATAACCAGGGACACCAGTATAAGTTATGAAAAGCAACTTTTAGTTGTCAAAATCATTTGAACAGAACACAATTAACAATGCCTATGGGCCCTTTAAATGTAAAATAAAATAGAATAAAATAAATTGTCCTTCCAAAGGTCTTGGTTCAGAATTGTTCGTTATGGATCCAAAGTTCAAGTCAGGTAAGTCAGAGTAAAATAGTCAAGTCAGGAGTGTATTCAGTGTGGCTCCTGTTGGTGTCAATTCTTGGAATCGGCACAATCCTACCACAACCTCAGCTGAAGGATGTGGTGATGATCAGAGTTCTGCTGGGAGGCTCGCCATCTACAAGTCGCTGGTTAATCTCGTTGACACAAGGACTGAAGCTTCATCAAGTTTTTTCCAACCAATATGAAAAGACCTGACCTGCATTAGTAAAACAGGTTATAGTCTCAGTTCTTCCATAAAAATGATCAACTAGATTAATTCAAAGTGTTGTACAACATATTATCTGTCTTTTCTCAAAATGGAATATAATAATATAGGATACAGGTAGGTAACCAATTATTTCCACAATAAAGTTTCAGTGTCAGAATAAACCATTTTAACCAATAGTAATATCAATTAAATAAAATAGCATTTTTCCAATGAATTTACATAAACAAATTAGCTTTTTAATGTAATTTGTTCTTTTCCCATATGTAATGTCTTTTCTTTTAACCCTTTTTAACATAGGATTTTAGATTTAAATAAAATAAATGAAATACATTGTTTTTAATTGACAAAAGTAACAATTTACAGCTGTGCTGCTTTTAACCATCTTAATTAACTTAAAATGACTCTTTAGCTTCTCCACTCTGTATGGCTTTTAATCTTTAGTCACATTGGAAAAATGACTAGTTATTTCACAGTGTAAAAGTATCACAATGCGCTTATCTTAGTGATACAGGACATTGTTAATCGTTCCTGATACATTAACACAAGTTTTCTTTCAAGTTTTCTTTTCAAAAGTTCACATAAGTGCTTTTTAGTAAATTACATTCATCATAAAACAACATAAAATACACAAAAGATATCCTTAATGGCAGCTAGCATGGTCACCACGTGTTGTTTCCACATACACACACATTAAGAGCATGGCAGAAACTAGCTTACCAAGTGAGAGTTTCTACAGAGGAGACCGGAACAGTTAAGGTGGCTCCTCGACGACTCTCCAACGTCTACAACGGGACTTCAATCAGTTTACAACACTAACGACATTAAATCTTAATATCAGTGCAAAATAACACATTTTGATACCTTTTTCTCTCGCTCTCCAGCTCCCACGAGCGAAACAACACCAGAGTCTCGTTTGCGCATTTGCGATGTTAAGCTACTGCAGGTATCTTTGTGCATTACTTCCGGTTTTTACAAAATAAAGTCCCGGTTTCAAAATAAAACACACAAGCATTTACAATCATGAAATTAAAAGAAATAACGATCAGATAAGAACATAAATCATTACTTTAACCCACTTTTAGGCGGGTTACACCTTTCTTACTGGTAACGATGTGTGTGTTTTACTACTGAATGGATTTGCAAGAGCTTGATTTACTGTGATTGGCTAAAGACAAATCATCAAAGGCAGACACTTGCTAGCTCGTCCGCCAATCAGATTAAAATAATATACCTGATGTCCCGCCCCTTTTATAGACGGTTTCAAATGGAGCAGTTCCAGATGTATGCGTGTCCCCAACTCGACAAAAGGAGGGGCTACACATAGATATGGCAGAGCCAGGTTAGGAGACATCAAGACAGACTTGAGACTTGCAAGAGAGATTATATGTTACAGCTGTCCAAGGAATGTCTCTCAGTCCCTCTGGATAAACTGGAGACTGTGGTGATTGATGGATGGATGGATGGATGGATGGATGGATGGATGGATGGATGGATGGATGGATGGATGGATGGATGGACGGATGGATGGATGGGCGGACGGACATGTATTATCTGGTTTTATTGGACTATCCAAATTCTGGAAAAAGAGCAAATAAACTTTTAAATAAACATTGAAATTCCTCTTCTATGTAAACATCTGTCTTTTCTAGAAACAGTCCAAGTCTTATCATCGACTCGTAGTGAGTCAGGTTAGACAGCTTTTGGCAAAACTAAGTTGGGGTCATTAATTAAGGTAAACTCACGAAAACAACACGGGAGGGAAAGTTTCACATAACATGACGAGTAACATTCATCTGCTAATATGAATAATCTTACAACATTTACTGCATGGGAACGTTTTAAAAAAATCACAAAAGTTAAAATGATTTAAGGGGGAAACGAATGACTCAACTGATACGCTGAAGCCTGGAAATAATTAGATCAGTTTGATAGATAAACACAAAAAAAACTACAATGTTCATCTTAAGTTTAAACAATTATTTAAAATGTTTCTTTCAGTTTTTATTCTTTGCTGTTCATCTTTTTCTCTGCTGCATGTTCTCATTTCTACTCCCCTCTGGTTTCTACAGAACAGGCAAAACTAAACTCCTGCTGAACATGTTCTTTATTAAAATACTAGAGTTGGAATGATAGCAATGCTGTTGCAGGAGCTCCACAGTGATCAGGGTAAAACAAAAAAAGGATGAGGTGGAGCTGCTGGCGACGTATCTAGTGTTAAAAGTGTAAAATGTCTGAAAACTGATCCCATATTCGTTGGTTCCCACAGAAAACTTCCCACTGAGGTTTCATGGGCTCATTTAGCAAAAAATAACAAAACAAAGAGCTGCAGCTGTCACATTTAGTCAGAATCTGTTGTTTTTCTTGTAGATTTGACATACGGGACAAAACTTTATCAACATTTCATTGTCAGTATATAAATGTTCTTGCTTTTATATTTTTGTGAACTTGTGATTTGATGCCTGTTTAAAACCCAACAGACTGATTAATGACTAAAAACTGTAACGTCTCCTTAACTTCGAACAATTGTTTTGATGAAGGACAAAGTAACCCCGCCTCTCCCACGAGACCCAAAACTCACAACAAAACAAGGTTTCAAAAGTTTCACCACAATGAAGTTTGAATTTGTAAGTCGATGTGTTTTGGTTTGTCTCTGCAGCAGATCTCTGAAAGATAAACAGCAAAGTTCAACTTAGCTGGCGAGATCTCGGGTTAGGTTATGATTTTGGATTATTGTTATTTACCCCTGGTGTTCTCCGTGGAATTTGGCACTAGCAGGAGTGAAGCAGGACATTACAGGTAAATAGAAAGGTGAGTTTCTGTTAACAGGAGGGCGGCGAGGTGAGAGAAACTTGGAAAAGTTCATGAGTAGAGACAAATAAACTGAAGGAACAGAGACAAAAGGTTCATTTTAAAACTTCATGACTGTCAAAATCCAATAATAAATCCAATTTCCATAACAGTGGCCAATCCAAAACACACAGAGCATGAACTTGAATAAATAACCTAATTCACAATCCTCAAAAGTAAACAAAGAATCATGGCACAAGAAAGCAAATAAAATCCAGAACTTCCAGCTCTGTGGAGGGAGCAGCATGACGCAGAATCATGAAGGTTTTAGTACATAAACTTAGTCTGATAAGAGCGAAACAAGGAAACGAGTCAATACAACAGAAACATGAGAACTTGATACATGAAATAACAATAATGAGTCGATGACAACAGACAATGTAACATATGGATGAAATACTTGGTGAAATGATATCAATGTGCAGGATGCAACCCGTGTGCACCAGGTTCTATTCACCTTTTCATACCTGTAAAATAAATACAAAGAAATGATACAGTTTAAAACAGTGAATCATATTGTAAAGATGTGATGATATGAAATATGTAGATTATTTATAAAAAATAATAGAATCACATTTTCACTCTGTTATCTGCCCAATAAAACGTGTTTATTTTAAACCCAACTTGTTTGGTTGTATTTGCTGAAAAGAACAGACAAGTTGAAAGTTTGTTCTCAGGGCAGTTTGTGTTTATGACCTCTGACATATTTATGACTACACATCAACAAATTACTGAATTCTTTTAAGCCATAAAAGAGCTGAACAGAGTAAAATCCAGCAAAGAGGTCAGAAGTGTCCATCAGTCTTAATGTTCTGGTTTGTTACAGAAACCTCCGAATGATTCCTCAAAGTCACAGTGATTTATTGATGCTAAAAGTTCAGAGACATTGTCTGGGACTTCATTAAACTCCAACATTGTCTTTAGGACATTAACCTGACTAAAGAATGTAAACTTGCTTTATGAGGATCGTTTAAGAAATAACAAAACCCGATAATGAAATAGAAGAACGAAGACAAAAACATCAACAATACCAAAACAAAAACAATTAACTGCAACTGTTCCAATACTTTTAGATAGTGTTTTCATCCCTGTAGTCCCACGATCAACATGAAAGGAAGGATGAAAACAATTTAAAATGTCACTGAAACATTGAATTTTATCAGTTTATCATTAACTTTTTAATTTTTATTTTCTCTTTTGTGGGAGATATTGTCTTTGTCTCGTCTCTCGTGTTTTATTGTACAGTACTTTGGTCTGGTTCTGGTTGTTCTGAAGAATGTGCTGCTTTCTATGAGACGCCTCTTATGTTTTGTATAAATTACCTCTATAGAGAGGACAGACTGGATAGAAACTTGATTAACTCTCATTCATTCTCACTTTCATTTAATTCCAGGTAGGAGGAAGAAAACAGCTGCTCTCATTCAAGAATAGACAGATAGGTAGACAGATTAACAGCCTGATGGACAGGAGAGTGAGACGTGTCTCTCCTCTCAGAAGGATGTCCTTTGTTTTTTAACTGGCACAACTCCATCCTCAGTGATTGGATTTCAGAAAACAGCTGATGCCTGTTGGAGTGTTTATGTAGTTGTGATGAAGGAAGAAGTGCTTCTGAAAAAATACTGTTGAAATGTGGAAAGAGAGAAAAAGATGATCGAAATGCAAAACAACAGAAAAACAATATGGACGTCAATAAAGTAGTTTCCTTTACTCACAATGATGCTAAAGTTGGAAACCATCACAATCAACCTTACAAGAATTTGTGTTGATAAATAAATCTAGTTCCATAATATATCCACTTGACAAGACTCCACTCTAAAATCATCAAACCATGAAGTTTATATCTGTATTTCTTGTGGTAGTTAAGGGTCTATCATGGTGACTCGCCCTGCAACAGCGTCATGATTATAACAGTATGAAACAGTGAAGTCAGGAGGTTAGTTGTTGCTTTAGATGAGGATAGATGAGGAGCGTGGCTTGATTAAAGTTTAAGATTAAAACAAAATTCCTTGACAAGAAAGTCTTCATGCTGGAAAGTAACAGAAGAGACTTCTAGTGAGGGTAAAAGGAGAAGAAATGCTTGAATAGGTTTCAAATCTGGATCAGATGGATGGAATACAGCATGGAGGACCACCAGGATGAAGACAGTTGACCTAAAATGTCCTGGTGGAAAGTTATACGAGTAACAGCTGGATCAGCTGATGATTAACGTTTCAGTTGGATGAATCTGAGATTGGCAGTCGATCCATCTGAAGATGGTTGGAGTATCAAACAGTAACTCTACAGTTACACACATTCAGTTATAAATATGTTGGTGTGTTCATTTTCATATCCAGTCGACAGATAAACAAGTTTCATTTGGATCTGATTATTTTCAAGTTTCAGCTCATTTGATTACTAACCCTAACCCTTCCATATCAAAGTTAGTCATCTTCATGACTGAACAACTTCAGGAGAGCTTAAAGTTAGTGGTTCAATGACAGTATGGAACACAATGTGACCATGTACTGCAGAATGAGGATCCTCAGCATGTAAGAAGTCCATCAGTATTCACAGCTCACACAGGAGTGTTGTGGTTCTCTGGTTCTGTGGTTCTGTGGTTCTGTGGTTCTCTGGTTCTCTGGTTCTCTGGTTCTCTGGTTCTCTGGTTCTCTGGTTCTCTGGTTCTCTGGTTCTCTGGTTCTCTGGTTCTCTGGTTCTGGTGCAGGTCCTTTCCTACTTTTGATCTTATGACTTTATCTTTTTCTGTTCTTTTCTTTTTCCACTCTTCTCTTCCCTTCCAGTCCTTTTCCTCTGTTCTCTCTTCATCCTTCATATTTAACCTCAGCAGCTAGATTAGTAACCAGTAGTGGAACTAACTACCACCCGTCTGTGTAACTGACTCCTTCATCATCCTCACCTTGTCTCCTCCTCCATGTTTACATTCCTGCCTGTTCATGATAAACCTTTAATTACCTCTCAAAAGCACCTGGGTCAGAACTTCCTACTATAACACAGAGACTCATACAGGCCCATCCAGAGGTTCTGAAGGTGATGCTGAAGTCTTTAACATCCTAACAAATAACAAATATCTGGTGCTTGAAGGCTGAGAGACGCCGCTAACTGGAACTGCTGCGCCATCAAGAGAGGCAAACAATATAAACCTTGCCTAGAAATAATGTATCAGAACCAGATCACCAACAACCAGCACCAACCAAGATGTAAACCACGGGGACCACCTGGTCAAGTAAAAACACGTCTTCTGGTTCTAAATCCAAAGAAAAAAGGCAAGTGTAAGAGTAAAGGGTGGAATAATTCTAAAGAGATTATGAATCAACTCATTGGTTCCCCTCATCCTGCAGAGTATCAAGATGATCAGGCCACGCCCCCTCCCATGCGACCACTAGTTTTCTTTACCCAGTGGAATCCTGAGTACTCTCTAAGGTCACCTCATCCGATGTACCACATAACCCCTTTTCTCCTTCTTCAGTGAGTTGATATATTTTACTATAAAGTTTTTAATTCAGTTTAATTTTTTTAGCACTAATTCATAACAATATGATCTCAAGTTGTTCTGCATGAGCAACAAGTCCAGTTTATATCAACACATCCAGATTCAAAGTCAATTATATACAATCAGTTCAATTAAACTGTTGACCAGTTACTCGTTTTCTGTACCTGCTTGTACAGGTACAGGTTCAGGGTCATTGGGAGAGAGGCGGAGTCACACCTGGACAGGTCGCCTGTCAGTCAATTAAATTGTAATATAATCAATTTCAGTGGACTTGACAAAAAAAAGGAAGATTAGAATAAATCTTCTTTTCAACATGATCTTCCATCCTGAGCAGAACCAGAACCAGGATGAGTGATAATGCTAAGTTTTTTATTTTTTTAAATAAATTCATATCAGTTCAGCGGCGACGTGGTCGTATTCTGTTGAACACTTGCAGGTAGATTTAACCTGGAACACAACAAATCATTTGTATATCATTTTCAGTTTTGTAAACCCTGAAATTGAAAAACTTTCTATCATGATATAATTAAATATTTTAGTTTATAGTTTACAGTAGCTTCACTGTTTGCAACAGACTTGATTAAATCCTCTGCAGGTTTTAGCAGCACTGTGTGAACACAAGCTGTGTTGAAAGAATAACAAACGGAGTGTGATTCAGTTACACAAGCAGGGGGCAATTAATTACACTGAGGAGGATCCTGGTTACTAATCCAGCTGCTCAGGTTAATTTGAGTGTTTTGCAGTTCAGCAGCTGTGACAGTAAGACGTGGAGGTGGGAAGCAGTAATGAATCAGCTGGACAGGAAACTCGTTCCCTCCCGCTCTCACTCATAACCCATTATATACAAATCATGCAGTTATACCATGTATTGAATAGAAGCAGGTGATAATCAGTGTAAAGTTTCAGTGTTTGTTTCTGTAACTTTCATTCGTTCCATTTTAACAAGAACATTGACAGTTTACTCTCTAGATTAGAACATCTTTACTTTCCACATCCTGCTTTGTGAGACTAACAGGTGGATTACTTAAATCCTGTCATGTAGCGCCTCCTGGTGGTCTGTGAAGTCCTGGACATGAACTCACCACTTGGTTTAAGTTGCCCTCTAGAGGTTCTGCATTTAACTCACATGTGCCCAAAATGAAAACGTCTTCTGCTTTGTAGAAGGTCGAAGATCAGACATCGAAATTTAATTAATCTTGTAGAAGTTCTTAAATATAAAGAACTTAAATATTAGTTGAATAGTATTATCCTGCAGTCCATCCCAGTATTTCTGTTTCATTCTATCTTATTCCAGATAATTTGACTCTGTATGTGATCTGTGAGCTTCCTTCACAGCATCTGTTTTATAAGAAGTGCTGCATATAACACAAGGATTCATTGAGCTTGTGCTTTTCTCTGTAAACCTCAGGAAACTAATGGAAATCCTTTTTTAGAGTCCAGCTTGGATTTGATCCTTTAGAGGGCATCATCTGAAACAGGTGTGCAGCCTTGTTCTGTGTCCACACTTTATTATATAAGGAGGAAAATAAAAGTTTAAAAAGGAATGACTGAAAATCACATCATATTAAACAGGTCTGGAGAACATGCGTGTGTTTATGTGCGTTTCTGAAAGGAATTGCATAACCTGTTGATGACAGAAAACATGCAGACTGCTATTAATCAGAAAATGAACAGTAGAAGTGTGTGCACATGCGTGTGTGCACGTGCATGTGTGCGTGCAGAGGCTACTACTATTACCAGGCTGTTTCAGCGCTGTGGTTTGGAACAAGAGAAGCAAAATTACACCACTCATGTTGTTATCTTCTAATGTTGCTGCTTAATGTCATAAATCTAATTTGGGACTAACATTTACGACCTGGTACACAAAATACATCACAAGAAAAACCTGCATTATAATACTCAGACTTCACTATTTAAAGATTTTAAACTTTTTGCAACTTTTAATTCCATTAAAAAGCTTTTTGCAGATCAACATTAGCTACTTGTTACTTCTCTTTCTCTGATGAAACACGAAGGTTCTTTTTAGTTATTTTGTGACTTTAACAGAGTTTGTCAGGATTCAGTTCTTAGAGTTTTATATATCGTTACATTTAATTCTCAAGAAGACATTGTTCACATCACACTGTAACACCTGACTGTAGGCTGGACGCTCTCACCTGCGACTGATGTACGTTAACAACATGTGCACATATAATACAAGAAAGGGCGTGTCATTCATGTGTTGAGTGAAATGGTTCCTATATTTAGTTTATTATCACTAAACACAGAATCTTAAAACATTTAGAGGTATTAAAGTCGACGTGGATTGACTTCAACGGGATTATCAGAAAATCTAGAGTGTTGTTTCATAACTGATTGTGAATGTTAATGTAGATTCTGATTCCAGGTATTGATCATTATTATTGGTCCTTCAGGGGAACAATTTTGGGATTTATTTATTGGTTACTGAAGATAACTAACCTCTCATCCAACTGGTTCACCGTGTTTTAACCATCTAAATGAAAGAGGCAAGTCAAGAACACGGAAACTGTTGGATTCATCCATCTCAAAAACCTCTGCATGGATTTTAATCTAATTTTCAAAACCTCTTCATTAGATCCACATCTATAAGGGATTACTTTTAGGAGTGACCACCGTTCAAGATGGCTGCCACAGCTAATCAGCAATGGTGAACACAGAATGGTTAGAACTGAATCCGTTTTACAGATACTGTATTTAGCTACAGTTTAATGTGGTAAAGTCGATCACAACAACAATTCTGAGTCTTTAAATATGCTGCAAGATGTTTAAAATTACATTAAAATGTGCAATATGTTATTTTCAAGATTTGACCAAAATGTCCATAATGTGATCTTAAGATGATCCTAATACAAAACTCATGAAGGGAAGAGGAGGATATGAACTTCTTTTAAGGTGTGTGTGATCTTTAATTTAGTTTTGTAATTTAACAAAAAAAAAAAAACATGACCAAACTTTTATTTTTATAGACTGAATTGACCAACTTTGCATTACTACACCTAACAACAAAAAAAATCTTTGTCAGTGCGTCCCCTCCCGCTCATAAAACACTTACAAGCGCTCAAAATAGACTTCCAAGAAGCTGAAGCTGGTCGAGCACAGAGAGGCTTTTACTGGCACTGTTGCTTTTTTACACTCTGTCCTCATAACTGTCTCACTGAGACTCGTCCAAACTGAAACAGATGACAACAAGAGCCAGGTCAAGTATTTCTGAGGTAAAAAAGGTTTATTCATGTCAAGAGGAAACTTCTTACCGTGTTTTGAGGTAAATGCAGCTTCAGGTGAATAACAGCACATGGTGTAATTATGTTGACTCGGATTCAAAGACAACGTGAAACACGGAAGCAGTTTCAGCACTTTGAAGTCCTCGCTGTCCCGATGTTGGACTCATGCCACAAAACAGCAGGGAGAAAAGTGACATAACGAAGTTTTCTCAGTCAGCTGTTAGTGAGGGAGGTGTTCTCAGAGGACGTTCTAATTACCTTGAGTTCTATTTAACATCTGGATGGGAAGCTCCACCTGCTGTAATGTTCTTTAATCATACTTTTGTATATGGTAAATGTATAATAGATGTAAATCCTTGTATTATTTGCTAGTTCAGAGACTTACCTGACACGCGTCACTGCACCTCAGTAGGTGACGCTCCTGTTCCAGCAGTTCTTCCCAACATGAAACTATTTGTTCACTTTAATTCAGGATCTCATCAACTCAGCTGAAGAACAGAGACAAGAACGCTGGAGAACATCAGTTACTTCCAAGTTGTGGAAGGAAAACACTGACGTGACTCACACTTCATGACATTTTCAAAATAGAATCAAAATTTTAGAATTTATAAACATGTAACTGTTTCAATTTAAAGCCGAGCGCTTGATGAGTCCGTCCTCAATATTTTGGAGGACTGGGATCAAGAGAGGTCAGAAACTCAACTAACTGAAATAAATCCAAATTGTGTAAAACTTCTCATCACATTTCTTCATCCTTTAGTTTTGGCACTTAATTTGTCCAAATTATTTTTAAAACTGTCTGAAGAGGATTTTTTATTTAATCCAGCCTTCAACCCCTCGTTGTTGTTAGTAAAGAGGAGCTTTAAAAAAAATCTTCCAAATATGTTTCTGATCTTAATTATCTCTAACAAGTTTCTGTTGATGTTGGATTAAGTCTGCAAAGTTTAGCTAATCAATGACGCACCAATGGAACATACTTGATGTAAACTTACTCATAAAGGAGTAAATAAAGGTGGTACTGAACGTGAATATTTGGACCCCTAGTAGAACCGGGTAGTTCTGGAGAACCAGACCGTTGAAACTTTCTAAATAATTTATGATGTGATCTTAAAAACTAAACATTCTCATCTCGAGCAGCAACAATAAATCAAACAATAAGTCATGTTGACCAACTTTATTGTTGTTGACAGTGCACTAAGCAACAAACTACTACACAGTGTTCACGTGCACAACATCCACGAATCACAGAGCAGAAACACACGCGTGTCAACAATAAGCATGATGGCAGCGATCAGGACGTGCGCTGAGACGTGCGCTTAAGACCTTCTATGTAAAACTCACAGGACGGACAGAAAAGTGCATTTTTCCATATTAAATTAAACATTGAACAACTAATTAAAGTGTATGAAGTTGTTGCTTTTTGGTTTTTAATGATAATAAGTAAATACAGCCATTAATGCACTTTAGAACAACAAACATTACATCAATGTGAAAATACAATTCACTGGTCTTGTTACACTCATAAAGGAAAATAAATTCCATTAAGCGTTTTTGTCCAAACATGAAAACAGTTTTAACTAGTTTCATTTTAGTTATTTAAACTCATTTACATACAAATCTTCATGATTTAAGTGACTAAATGTGAACTCTCACATCTGGCACTGAAGTAAGTCGCCATCTTTACTTTAAAACAAGGATATTAAGCTCACTTAACAATATAAGTAAAGTTTGTTTTAATAAGACACAGATTTTGTGCAATAATCAGAGTGTGTTAGTTAGTGGCAGTTAGGATTATATAATCATGGTAAAGAATGAGGAACGATACAGATTGAGTTTGAAATCACATAATTAAAGATCATGTAGCAGAAGGTGTTTCTATTTCACATCAAATACCTTCAACAGTAAGATGAAATGTAGAAATGATTCAATGTGTTAACCATGTTTCAGTTCAACAAACAGGAAGTGAGTCACAGAGTCACGAAGTAAAGAAAAGAACTGAAAACGTACATCATCAGAGGAAAATCACCAATCAGATAGAATCAGGAATATCTTATAATTCCAAACAAATAAATAAATTCATAAATATTCTAAATAATAATAGTAAGAAAAGACCTAAAACTAAAATTAAGATCATTTAATTCATTTGAGTGCAAAGTCTCCAAATGGCTGTAACGTTTAAAGTGGAACTTCTTTTTTAACTTGGAATGTAACATCTTCTATAAGCTTATGTGTACTCAACAAACAGAAATATTCAGGTGGAAGTGATGTAACCTCCATCACAAGCTGCTCCAACTGAGCAGTAACCGATGTAACGAGGATCTTCTCAGAAATCTTCAACTTTTTCTCAACCAAACAGGCAAATGAGACACAAAGGCAGACTTTGAAAGTGCAAAACCTTCATCAACATGTTTTCAGTGTGCTGACGCAGAACGAGACGCAGAACGAGACTCAGAACAGGGGGACTCAGAACGAGACTCAGAACGAGACTCAGAACGAGACTCAGAACGAGACTCAGAACGAGACTCAGAACAAGACTCAGAACGGGACTCAGAACGGGACTCAGAACGAGACTCAGAACGGGACTCAGAACGGGACTCAGAACGAGACTCAGAACGAGACTCAGAACGAGACTCAGAACGAGACTCAGAACGAGACTCAGAACGAGACTCAGAACAGAACGAGACTCAGAACGAGACTCAGAACGGGACTCAGAACGGGACTCAGAACGAGACTCAGAACGAGACTCAGAACGAGACTCAGAACGAGACTCAGAACGGGACTCAGAACGAGACTCAGAACGGGACTCAGAACGGGACTCAGAACGAGACTCAGAACGAGACTCAGAACGAGACTCAGAACGGGGGGACCAGAACAGGACTCAGAACGAGACTCAGAACAGGGGGACTCAGAACGGGACTCAGAACGGGACTCAGAACGAGACTCAGAACGAGACTCAGAACGAGACTCAGAACGGGACTCAGAACGAGACTCAGAACGGGACTCAGAACAGGGGGACTCAGAACAGGGGGACTCAGAACAGGACTCAGAACGAGACTCAGAACGGGACGGACTCCGGGACTCAGAACGGGACTCAGAACGGGACTCAGAACGGGACTCAGAACGGGACTCAGAACGAGACTCAGAACGACTCAGACGAGACTCAGAACGGGACTCAGAACGGACTCAGAACGAGACTCAGAACGGGACCTCAGAACGAGACTAGAACGAGACTCAGAACACTCAGAACGGACTCAGAACGAGACTCAGAAACGAGACCAGAACGGGACTCAGAACGGGACTCAGAACGGGACTCAGAACGGGACTCAGAACGGGACTCAGAACGAGACTCAGAACGAGACTCAGAACGAGACTCAGAACGAGACTCAGAACGAGACTCAGAACAGGGGGACTCAGAACGAGACTCAGAACGGGACTCAGAACGAGACTCAGAACGAGACTCAGAACAGGACTCAGAACGAGACTCAGAACGGGACTCAGAACGGGACTCAGAACGAGACTCAGAACGGGACTCAGAACGGGACTCAGAACGAGACTCAGAACGAGACTCAGAACGGGACCAGAAGGACTCAGAACGAGACTCAGAACGGGACTCAGAACGAGACTCAGACAGAACGAGAGACTCAGAACGAGACTCAGAACGAGACTCAGAACAGGGGGACTCAGAACAGGACTCAGAACGAGACTCAGAACGGGACTCAGAACAGGGGGACGGACTCAGAACGAGACTCAGAACGAGACTCAGAACGGGACTCAGAACGGGACTCAGAACGAGACTCAGAACGAGACTCAGAACGAGACTCAGAACGAGACTCAGAACAGGGGGACTCAGAACAGGACTCAGAACGAGAGGGACTCAGAACGGGACTCAGAACGGGACTCAGAACGGGACTCAGAACGGGACTCAGAACGGGACTCAGAACGAGACTCAGAACGAGACTCAGAACGAGACTCAGAACGAGACTCAGAACGGGACTCCGGGACTCAGAACGGGACTCAGAACGGGACTCAGAACGGGACTCAGAACGAGACTCAGAACGGGACTCAGAACGGGACTCAGAACGAGACTCAGAACGAGACTCAGAACGAGACTCAGAACGAGACTCAGAACGGGACTCAGAACGGGACTCAGAACGAGACTCAGAACGGGACTCAGAACGGGACTCAGAACGAGACTCAGAACGGGACTCAGAACGAGACTCAGAACGGGACTCAGAACGAGACTCAGAACGAGACTCAGAACGAGACTCAGAACGAGACTCAGAACGAGACTCAGAACGAGACTCAGAACGAGACTCAGAACAGGACTCAGAACGAGACTCAGAACGGGACTCAGAACGGGACTCAGAACGGGACTCAGAACGGGACTCAGAACGGGACTCAGAACGGGACTCAGAACGAGACTCAGAACGAGACTCAGAACGAGACTCAGAACGGGACTCAGAACGGGACTCAGAACGGGACTCAGAACGGGACTCAGAACGGGACTCAGAACGGGACTCAGAACGAGACTCAGAACGAGACTCAGAACGAGACTCAGAACGAGACTCAGAACGAGACTCAGAACGGGACTCAGAACGGGACTCAGAACGAGACTCAGAACGGGACTCAGAACGGGACTCAGAACGGGACTCAGAACGAGACTCAGAACGAGACTCAGAACGAGACTCAGAACGGGACTCAGAACGGGACTCAGAACGAGACTCAGAACGAGACTCAGAACGGGACTCAGAACGGGACTCAGAACGAGACTCAGAACGAGACTCAGAACGAGACTCAGAACGAGACTCAGAACGAGACTCAGAACGAGACTCAGAACGGGACTCAGAACGGGACTCAGAACGGGACTCAGAACGGGACTCAGAACGAGACTCAGAACGGGACTCAGAACGAGACTCAGAACGAGACTCAGAACGAGACTCAGAACGAGACTCAGAACAGGGGGACTCAGAACAGGACTCAGAACGAGACTCAGAACGGGACTCAGAACGGGACTCAGAACAGGGGGACTCAGAACAGGACTCAGAACGAGACTCAGAACGGGACTCAGAACGGGACTCAGAACGGGACTCAGAACGGGACTCAGAACGGGACTCAGAACGAGACTCAGAACGAGACTCAGAACGGGACTCGGATCATACAAGGGTTCAACACAGTCTTCATTTTATCCTTATTCAGAGCACCGGAGCTATAAAGTTACTGTCAAAGTGAAGCAGACAGTATTTTGAGGTCTTTCTTCACCACATTAACATTTTACTTGTTTGTTTTTTTTACATTCTTCAGATATGAGTTATTCTCTGAGTAACATCCTCTTTGCCTGTTCTTTTCTCCTGTAGTGGATTATTTGGAACTAGAAAATCAATGTCACTTATGTTTGAATGAATTTAGTGGGTCGACGCCCACTTTAACCTTCAGCAGATTTTTCTCATAAAATTCAAATTCAAACCACATTAATGACTTAAAGAAAGGCATTCGAATCTAACCACGTGATATGAAAACAGTTTGTCTGAATGAAAATATCTCGTTCTTTTGTCTTTTATCAAACTGGTGATTCTTAACATTTTAGAAATGTTTTAAAAGAACCACATACTCAACTCTCCAACTGTAGATACTGTAAAGATTTTTAAGATGAAAACAGTTTGTACAGTCTCATACACTGTTTTTTAAAGCCCCTATTATTTAAACATTAATATATTTTAGTTTAAAGTTCTTAAACAGACTCTGATAAATGAATTGTGACAAGGAACATGTAAAAAACATGTTCTGGACATGCTTAACTAGGATGTCTTCTATCCGGCACATACATATGAAGGTTAAAACCCTCGGGAAGTGCAACTCCCATTTAGTCAAACTAACTTGTGGTTTTTCACAGAATTGGTGTAGAATGTGTGAAAAGAGAGCAGATACTGCTAAACTAAAGCCCAGCAGAGATCAGGAGGATTTAAATGGAGGGGAAAAGGCAACAGCTGTGAGGTTTTCTTTGGAGCATGTGTAGGCAGGGATCAGAGCAAAGTGTGAGGAACATCTGAAGTGAGTTTAGTTCAATCTGGGGATTTTAACGGGCAGGAAGAGGTGAGATTTAGTGATAGAGAGAAGCTTTACCTCATATGTGGATCTGAACAGGATATCTGATACATTCAGTGATTAAATACAAACCAGGTCCGGTAATATAATCAAAGCTGTTTTTAATTAATGTGTGTTTTCATGTGTCTCTATGGGGGTTACTGCTCAAGAACTTCAAACCTCAGCCCTGATGATAAGAGGAGTTTAACGTAAGGACGGAATATGGTGGGCCTGAGCAGAAACCTTTAGCTACATCAGTAGAACTTTAGTAGGAGCAGCCTTGCTTCTCTACATTTCATGTATTCTTTAGTAGTGAAAGATCATTTTAGGTGAAAGGGGGAAAAAAAGCCACAACAGAACAGTTTCCTGTGTGTGTCATCCTCATTCCAACAGCTTCTCGGGATTCTTACAGAAAGTCTGTAGAAGATTTCTCTGGAAGTCCTCCTGTGGTAATTCAGGAACCAGTGAGTCCAGCAGAAGGTCAAATATACAGTAGACCAAGTGCCTACAGGAACACAAGAACAGCAGCAGAGAATGAAGATATGCTCTGAGACAAAGACTACAGTCAAGCAGTCAACAACAACACGTATGTAGTAAACCTGTATTTTGATCATTGATGTATCTGAATTAGCATTAGCAATAAATACCTTGGTTAGTTTTTTACCTGCATTATAATAATTTTACGGGAAAAGATCAGGGTTAGAATTAGAATACATTTTCCACAATCCCACAGTTAAGCCAACACTGACACTCAGCAACAGTCTCTATCTGTCTAAAGGGAATTTAGGATTGTTTTTTATTTTTCATGCTGTGTTTGGGATCATTGAGAAGGATGTGTCTGTGTTTCACAATTTAATCTAGAAAGAATTCTGAGTGACAAGGTGCATAAATTACAGTAGAATCTTAGAATTCTAATTCATGTAATGACATGTGCCTCTTATGGCTTGTAATCTTTGTAATCAGTCCAATTGAATTTACAAAATAACCCAAATATTGCTTTAATAGAAGATGTATAATATAATTAGGAGCCTGCCATAATGAATGCACTGCAAAGCATTTCAATGGTCTTAAATTAATTATGGATTCATTATAAACCTCTAAACTGGCTTCTATAGATATATAAGACAGATAAGCTTTATTATTGTTTGTGGATATTAATGCAGCCTGAACAGAAAGACACACCCACACATATCCTACATCAAAATATCTGGCTAGGTTCTGGGACAATTGTCATTCCTTTTAATGGCAATCCACATTACCATGGTGATGCACCTTGCCAAAAATTGCATCCAAAAGCCCCCCAGCACAAATTACCAGATGTTATGACCCATAGAGTACATCACACCGACCGTATCAGTCCCCAGATGTGTTCAATCATGAATTTCTCCAAGAGGCATTAATAAAGGAAATTATTATTATCATCATCATCTGCGACTGTATGACCATAACAACGCCATTCGCCATCAAATTCACCCAGTGAGCTCTGAGCCGAGACCGTAAACATTGTATTCACATGTGACACATCAATTTGATCAGGTTGACCATGAGAAGTCATTATCATGTGTACATAAAAATTTGGGTTAACATGGTAATGAAATCCATTAAAATCCACACTCCCCCTGTAACCCTATGTAATACAGTGATCCCTCACTTATCGTGGTGTGTATTTGTATATATCTCAAGTCCTACGACCCCCAAAGCGCTTCACACTACGGTTTGTCATTCACACACACTCACACGTTTGGTGGTGATAAACTACACACATGTAGCCACAGCTGTCCTGGGACAGAGGCTACCAGACATCAGCACCACTGGACCGACCACCACCAAACAGGCAAGGTGTCTTGCCCAAGGACACAACGGACAAGTGATCTTCATTTTTTTTTTCCCCTGCTGAGCTGGGATTCGAACCGGTGACCCTCCAGTTACCAGATGACCCACTCACATTTCAACACCTGTCAGCTGTCACACACACTCTGTATCAGAGGAATTCAGCCTCATGATTGGCTGTGGGTTTATCAGTTAGGCACACAGTGGCAGGCCCCTCAAAGTTACTTCAAAAACTTACTGTCTTTCTTCCTTGGTACTGTGTTAAAAGACCTAAATAGTAAAATAGTAAATGGCTGCATGTGTATAACTTTTTCAAGTCAGACACCCCAAAGTTCTTTGCATATTCACGCGTTTGGTGGTAATACATACATGTAGCCACACCTGGGATACACTGACCACCACCGAATAGGCAGGCCAGATGAAGTGTCTTGCCCAAGGACACAACGGCACAGCGATCTGTTCCGTACAGAGCAAGGATTTGAACCACTGCCCTCTGGTTACCAGACAACCTGCTCTACCTCTTGAGCTACAACAGTCCCTACTACTTTCATGATAACCCAGTTGTGTACAAATGTAAAATCTCCAACCATAAGGTCTGCGTTTATACTGAAGAACTGATTTATTTTTACCCCCCTGTTTGACACCTAGCTGGTACTCTTTTCTTATACGTGCACATTTATTCAAACTGATCACCCTTGAATCTATAGATCTTAAGAAGAGAAGAGTTTAAGGGGTATCTAATTATGATATTGGAAATAAATACTTCAGGAGTCATTGAAGACCCAATAATATCATTGGCATCAATATAAACTATGAATATATGTAAATGTCTGCCAGGAAGTAGGCACTGTTAAACTATAACTGTCACTGAGTGCAGGGTGTATAATTACCTGTTAACGTAGGGGTCTTGAAAAGAGTCCAGAACAGTTTGCCAGCTCAGTTTGTATTTATCTGAACCCAACATATCTGAAACCAAATCTACAAACAGAGACATAAATTAGTGGTCTGACACCTGCATTGTATCTTGACGATAAAACTGCACAAAAATTTACTTTCAAAGACACATTTGAAAATTCAGACACCAACAGACACAGTGGAACATCTAATAGTATGTTGTGTGATACAAGTTTTGTTCTACCTGGTAAAAGTTTCATCAGACAGTCCAAGACTTGCTGCTTGGATGAGTCTTTCTGTTGCTGGCTGCGTTCATGTCGGGGGGCAGTTGGCAGAGTTCCTCCAGGCCACACAGCTTCTTGTATAACCTGCAGGTACACCACCCAGTACCTAGTACTCAACAGGTTGGCTACACTCACATCAAGCCACCTGAAAGAATAAAAAACAACAATACACAACTGCAGTTTGAATCAACGGTACTCTGAAGTCATTTGGTATTATCCATCTACAGTTTTGTCAGGTTTAAAACAGGTAAGAGACACAGTGAACACTTCCAGAATCTTCTTTCCAGGCATAACATGATGCACCACAGCCTTAGTTATTGCTATACGAAGGTAAAAGGCAGTGATTATAATGTAGCTGGACTGGGACTGTCCCCCAATACCCAAAGCTGTTCCTATTGTTGGGAATTGGCCGCCTTCCTGGCTTTACAAGTCCAGTGTGCAAGAACTTGTTTTTATGCCTGAATGGACTGATAGTCAATGATCTTGTTCTCAGACCAGCCAGTCTTCTTAAACCTAAGCCAATATAATGCCTCACTGCATTCTCACTCAGAGTTAAATTGTCAGGAGCACCAGAGCACTCTGGCAGGGCCTGGCACCATCTTGCACTGGAAACGGTCACCAAAATGAATCTATTCACTGAAAACCTACAATATCATTGCTGAATTCTTGATGATGGCCGCCATGACTACGGGAACTAATCAAACACAATGGCTATAGTACAGGCAATTTTATAGATATTGATCTCATGTCATGGTAGCTGAGAGTTATTCACAACACATACTGTGAAAGCCAGCAGAATGTATTCCAGCCAAAACAGCTGGAACTCTATTATTACTCAACATAAGATGATCTCAGTTTAAAACTCTGGCATGAACGGCAGCGAGCACTATGCATTCCTTCAGGGAATGTTTGGTCTTTAACTTTATGTTGTCATTAATTAACTAACAGACTTCAGAGATCTATGATTAAATATCTAAAGCCATAAAACCAGAAACCTGAACATGCAGTTGGCGTCTTTTCCACAGCTCTGAATATTGTTTTGACACAAACAACAAAACCAGGGGATTAGAAAGAATACCAGGGAAACAGATTACATAAATAAATATTACACAAAGCAGAACAGTTTTTATTAATTGCTTTAGGAGTCCAAACACATAGGAGTCGACTAATTCATTTCAACAACAGACTGTTTTTGCTAATGTGATATTTCTGGTCCCAGTGAGGCGTATGCTTCAGTTCAGACATCTGGCTCAGAGATCATCACACTGGTACCTTCATTTGGGCCGCAGTGCTGTCGCACCGCCTTCTGCTCTGCTGTCAAAGATCTGCTCTACTCTTTAGTGTATGTTTGTGTATGTGCAAGTGTGTACCAGCCCTTTTTTTTTATTGGGCCTGTCTTGGCGCCTCAAACCTCGTGTCTGGTCAAAACACAGACATGAGACATTATAGTCTTGAGCCAGATTTTAAATACACACATCCCTCAGGGGTTTGCAGTCACACTTTATCAGTTTTGTGTCACAACAGCGTAAAAGCTGTAACTCCTACAACATGCACACATGGGTCAAGGTTTCAGTCCTTAATGCGGTATCATCTACTGAACTTGGCCCCTGCTGTCATCACCACTAAAATCTTATGGGACTCACCAGAAAGATTATGTTTCTTTCTAGTGCAAGTAACCACACACAAATTTAGACCCTGCACAGTTAATACACACAGCAGAGCACTTTCAACCAATTAGGGCTGACAAATGCCAAGTAATTTTATATGGGAGATTGTGGTCTGCTCGTGACTTAGACTATACAGCTTTACTGCAACCATGAAAACCACCTGAGTTGTTTTCCAGCTTCACTTCGTAACAGAGATATTTTTCAAGTCCTGAAAATATAGAAAAGTTTTCCAAGCAATGTCCTTCTCTCTGCCTGTGGGCTTAATCTGGCTTAAATCAATCCAACAGAGTCGTACTTAACAAACCAAGGCACGAGTGTGAATTACTTTAGGAAAAATTTGTAGTATGTCAATGCCATCACACTTTTCAGCCTGATAAGCTTCCAAAACATCTGAAGATGGCCCCTTTACTAGAATTGCAAGACTATAGTACTGTAATGTAAAGCAGAATGTAACAGAGCTGTGCACATGTTTTACATGGTTGTAGCTGAGGAAACTGCTGGATGAAAAACCCCAAATTTGCAAAAGAAAGCAGAAGAATGAAGTATGCTTTTGATTTAGATTCTCTGATGGAACTGCCCAGTAAGAAACAGTTACAATGAGGCTAACACACAATGTTCTTGACATGAAAATCCCCTTCAACATTGTCTTTGAGTTCACAGGGGCACAAAGGCAGCAGATGTAGAGCAGGAAGGGCCAAGCAATATGAGATCAAATAAAGATACTGGAGCATTGTAGAAAGAACTATACAGATTTCAAACAAACTCAGGAATTAGATTGTGGATTTCTTTAGAAAGGAGATACCGTATATACTCGCGTATAAGTCAATTCACGTATAAGTCGGACCTCTTTCTCAGCAAAAAAATTGAGGAATTTAGCATTGACCCACATACAAGTCAGTGTCAGAATCAGTTTGTGTCAGGAAGTCCCAGTGATGAAGGGTGTTTGTGAAAATGAGCGCAGAAAATCGGTACTTTTGGCAATCGTTTCGGCACCATTTGATGTCGTCCTGTGTAAAACAAAACAAGTTTATTTTATAAACAAGTAACAAAATCAGATACATTTCTTTAATAAATTTCTTTGTTATTATAACAATAAAAACACCAACTTATACGTGAGTATATACGGTATCTGAGATGGACTGGTGACCTATCCAGATGTAGCTCCGCCTCTCACCCAATGCCAGCTCCCTGGGACCCCAAATAGAAACATGCAGGTAAAAATATGACTGATAACATATCAAATAGATTCCAGTTTGTTCATATAAATAATGAATCTTCTTTGTGCACCAGAGTCAGTCATGGAGTTCCTCAGGGTTCAGTGTTCGGACCGATTCTCTTTACTATATATATGTTACCACTTGGTAAAATTATTAGACACAGTGATATACATTTCCATTATTATGCTGATGATACTCAGTTCTATTTATTAATGTAGCCTGATAAGACCAACCAGTTGCAGAGATTACAAACTCGTCTTAATGATGTAAAATCTGAGATGAAAATTTTCTGTTCTTAAACTCAGACAGTCAGAGGTTCTGGTTCTGGTTCTTGGACCTCAGCTCTTTAGGAACAAACTGTGTAGTCAGTCATTCACTTTAGGTGCATTAATTTGTCCTACAACAACAAAATAAAGAACCTGATATGTCTCTGACCAGGACATGTCCTTTAGTTCTCATATAAAGCATGTTACCTTGACAACCATCTTCCACCTGCGTAACGTTGATAAAATTAGTAACATTCTGAATCAAAGTGATGCAGAATCATTAGTTCATGTATTTATTACTTCTAGATTTGATTATTGTAATTCTTTATTATCAGGATGTTCTAATAGTTCTGTTAAAGACCTCCAGCTGATCCAAAATACTGCTGCCAGAGTTCTGATGAGAGTTAGAAGGAGAGATCAATATCACAAGATCTTGCACAGTCTGTCATATCCCAGATGAGGTGAATGACTGTCAGTTATTACTATATGGGTTTGTAGCTCAGCATCTCTAAAACTAACAGTTAAATCAAATTGTGTTTGCTAAGGTTGATTAGCCGTGGTGATCATCTTAATTGGAGTTGACTCCAAATGTTAATCAGCTATAAATATACAGACAAAAACAACTTTATACTTAAAGGGGAAAAAACACAACAGTCACTGACATAACCTGAAACTGACCAAAATAATACAAATCAGCATGAATCAGAATGAAAACCAGATGTTTAGAATTATGGGCATCAAATAAATGACTGACACATAGTATCTAAACTCATATAGAACATCAACCGAGATATGTTATGTACTGTTATGTAACAGTTATGTACAGTGGGGCAAAAAAGTATTTAGTCAGCCACCAATTGTGTAAGTTCTCCCACTTAAAAAGATCAGAGAGGCCTGTAATTTTCATCATAGGTATACCTCAACTATGAGAGACAAAATGAGGAAAAGAAATCCAGAAAATCACATTGTCTGATTTTTAAAGAATTTATTTGCAAATTATGGTGGAAAATAAGTATTTGGTCACCTACAAACAAGTAAGATTTCTGGCTTTCACAGACCTGTAACTTCTTTAAGAGGCTCCTCGGTCCTCCACTCGTTACCTGTATTAATGGCACCTGTGTGAACTCGTTATCAGTATAAAAGACACCTGTCCACAACCTCAAACAGTCACGCTCCAAACTCCACTATGGCCAAGACCAAAGAGCTGTCAAAGGACACCAGAAACAAAATTGTAGACCTTCACCAGGCTGGGAAGACTGAATCTGCAATAGGTAAGCAGCTTGGTGTGAAGAAATCAACTGTGGGAACAATTATTAGAAAATGGAAGACATACAAGACCACTGATAATCTCCCTCGATCTGGGGCTCCACGCAAGATCTCACCCCGTGGGGTCAAAATGATCACAAGAACGGTGAGCAAAAATCCCACAACCACACGGAGGGACCTAGTGAATGACCTGCAGAGAGCTGGGACCAAAGTAACAAAGGCTACCATCAGTAACACACTACGCCGCCAGGGACTCAAATCCTGCAGTGCCAGACGTGTCCCCCTGCTGAAGCCAGGACACGTCCAGGCCCGTCTGCGGTTTGCTAGAGAGCATTTGGATGATCCAGAAGAGGATTGGGAGAACATCATATGGTCAGATGAAACCAAAATAGAACTTTTTGGTAGAAACTCAACTTGTCGTGTTTGGAGGGGAAAGAATGCTGAGTTGGATCCAAAGAACACCATACCTACTGTAAAGCATGGGGGTGGAAACATCATGCTTTGGGGCTGTTTTTCTGCAAGGGGACCAGGACGACTGATCCGTGTAAAGGAAAGAATGAATGGGGCCATGTATCGTAAGATTTTGAGTGAAAACCTCCTTCCATCAGCAAGGGCATTGAAAATGAGACGTGGCTGGGTCTTTCAGCATGACAATGATCCCAAACACACCGCCCGGGCAACGAAGGAGTGGCTTCGTAAGAAGCATTTCAAGGTCCTGGAGTGGCCTAGCCAGTCTCCAGATATCAACCCCATAGAAAATCTCTGGAGGGAGTTGAAAGTCCGTGTTGCCCAGCGTCAGCCCCAAAACATCACTGCTCTAGAGGAGATCTGCATGGAGGAATGGGCCAAAATACCAGCAACAGTGTGTGAAAACCTTGTGAAGACTTACAGAAAACGTTTGACCTCTGTCATTGCCAACAAAGGCTATATAACAAAGTATTGAGATTAACTTTTGTTATTGACCAAATACTTATTTTCCACCATAATTTGCAAATAAATTCTTTAAAAATCAGACAATGTGATTTTCTGGATTTTTTTTCCCTCATTTTGTCTCTCATAGTTGAGGTATACCTATGATGAAAATTACAGGCCTCTCTGATCTTTTTAAGTGGGAGAACTTACACAATTGGTGGCTGACTAAATACTTTTTTGCCCCACTGTATGTGATTGATTACTACAGGATTTCTATTAGTTGCCATTTAAGGTCAAGCCAGATATACAGAACCAGGTCCTGTTGGAGCTAAAATAACCCCTCAGCCGAAATTCAGCAGACCTCACTGCACAAGTATGTCTCTGGAGGCAGAAGATGGACTGTGACTGTGGATCCACATCTCAGGCCTAAGGCTCAGGTGAGGGATGTAAACAGACACCAGGGATGTGAAGAGGCCAAAGGGTCACCGTATGACTTCATCCAGCTACCAACCTTATTTAAAACTCGTGTTTATCACTTAACAGAGTTATTTCTGAAAACATCCCAGTGGTGTTAAAGCACGCACACTTGTGCTCTAACTTTATTAAGAGTCTGGCCAATAATTAGATTATTTTTCATGTGCTGCCAAAAGAAGATTTTAGTGTCACTGTAACTCTCTAATACCAAATAAGGATAAATACACAGAGAAACTGGGTGTCTGGACACACTGGGTCAGCGGCACTATGTTTTATAACCTTCAGAATGAACTAGCTATGATATCTCCAAGATAATAACACGGGCCAGCAGAGGTAGAAAAGAACAGGAAAACTGAAATAATAAAATCACAGAAAACAAGTTGTAGGTTTGTGCAAACATGATAGCAGCTCTAGATTGTTCAAAATACCAACTTGTGCTGAGCATGAGATATAAATCACTCTGACAGCCTGATGCCATCACAAGGACTCAGTCAGACTTTGTGTCATCTCAGGAACAGGATGTCCAGGGTTGTCCAATCTTGTCCAGCTCTAAAGAGGTAGACAGATATCTCACTCTGTTATGTAACACGCAACATTTCCATCCAGTACTCCCTCCTCTCTCCCTACCAACACCAAATCAGTCATCTGTGTGCTTTCTATCCAAGCTCTGAAGCTCTCAGACCGGGGATAAATTCCTGCTGACAGGAGAAGCATAGAGCTTCCAAATAGGCTCTTCTGATTATACCTCTCTTGGCCCAGGCATCCATATGTCAAAGTACAAAACTAGACAAGAAACAGCAAAGGAGTCTACGATTTTCTCCTAATTGCAAAAACAACCAGTGATGTCAAGGTATTGAGGACAGATGTCTGTTATAGGGCCAGTCATTTGGAGTAAGATATAAGTTCATAGTTTCTCCATACTGCTGTCATAATAATCCTTTGGTCTCCATGCAGTAACAAGGCCTGACATTTGAGGTATTTGAGTATATAAACGGGGGGCTACACGGTGGTGCAGTTGGTAGCACTGTTACTTTGGAACAAGGTTCAAAACTCAGCCGAGCCTTTCTGCATGGAGTTTGCATGTTCTCCCAGTTCACATGTCAGTTTTCTCTGGAGACTCTGACGTCCTCCCACAAACCAAAAGCTTGAAATGAGCGTGAGTGTTTGTCTTTGCGTGGCCCAGTGATAGACTGGTGACCTGTTCAGGGTGTGACCATGCTTTTCCCTCAATGACCACTGGATATATAGATATAAATTAACTCGGTATATAAATCACTCTGGAACAGTACATTCCTCATCGCTCATCTAAAAATGTTTAAAAAGTTCTTCAGAACTCATCAAGAACTGATAACTTGTGATGATCATGACCTGGATGAGAATCTGAACCAGAATTATGAAACAGACATCTGAAATTTTATTTTTTATTTTATTTTATTCCCTATATTAATCCCTCGTGGGGAAATTCAGCTCTGCATTTAATCGATCCTCAGCGTGAGGTGAGGAGCAGAGGGCAGCCATCTTGAACAGCACCTGGGGGGCGGTTGCAGGGTTCAGTATCTTGCCCAAGGATACTTCAACACGTAGCCTCTTGCCAGGACACTAGATCAAGCTCCGGTTTCCTGATCGGAGAGTGACCCCCTTCCCGACACACTACGGCCGCCCAAAGGCAGCGGCGGGTTCAGTATCTTACCCAAGGATACTTTGACGTAGCTTGCCGGCACTGGGGATTGAACCTGCCATCTTTCGAATGAAGGGCAATTGCCCTCCCGCTAGAGTACGCTGCCTGTAACAGACTACGCCGCCCGCCAAATGTTTTTTTTCTGTCTTGAATACTTGGTTGAAACTCTTCTTGCAGCTAAATAACTGAATTAAAACCAACCAGTTATTGTATGTCTAGAAGTTTTGAGTTACCTTGAAGATAAAAGAATATTTAAATGCTGTAAAGACTGTAAAATGTTTACACTAACATTATTATCCTGGACTGATCTTGACGCTATACTACAGTGTTTACATGGAACTTTCCACTGTCCCCTGTTGGTGCTGCTTAATATGAAGGATTGTGTTAAATTGATGATTCAACATCCTAAAATATGAAATATTTGTATTAATTGGCATTTCATAACTCATAAATTAGATTACTATTTACAATTGACTGAAATGTTTTTATATAATTAAGTTGAATCTGGAACGTTGATTTGAATGGACTTCTTTCTGTAAACTGCCTTGAAAAGCCTTTAGTTGTGAACTGGTTTATAAATAAAACTAAATTAAATCGCACTGAACTTAAGAATCATGGTTTATTATATCAGAGAGTGCATGGTAATCCCAGCAACACGGGTTATTATAAGAGGAATTTATCAAACTAACAAAGTTTTCCATAAATCAATACTAGATATTTACATTGCACAATGTATTTGTTTCCATTGGAAGAAGTAGAGCATTAAACACCTTGAACTGGTGTCTGTAAGCAAGATTAAAGTTGTACATGTGCAAAACATGTAACCAAAAGTCCAATTAAATCAAACTGTTTGCTGATGACACTGTTTCTATTCTATCAGCACAAACACTCCATCAGGAATGACAGTCAACATTAAAACTGTTGTTCTTAGAAACTGCATATCCAACCAATCCTCCAACCCATTCAGAGCTCAGACCAGCAAATTTATAGTTTCCTTCCATCCTAAAACTTTCAAGTGGTCTCACAGTAAGATGTAGTAAGAACAGCTAAAACATCTTATATACTGTAGTTCTAATGACATTTTACAAATTATCGCTAAACAATCAGAGATCACGTGTGCTTTAGACTAAACAACCTGCTCAACACTGGGGAAACTTCAGCAGGCAGATCTCAGACTCGATTCCTTGGTGTTAATGGCAGAACAGAAGCAGAACCAGAAGGAACACAAAAAAACAGAGTGGGAGGATTCTCTGAGACAACTGTTGACAGGGTCTAAATCCCCTCACACTCCCCTTCAGCTCCACTTGCATCATCAAGCTGTCATCGAGGACTTGGGGCCATTTGAATTGTTTATAGAAGTATTAATATGCTGTTAAAAATAAAGAATCATAACACTGTATAACAGGTGTAGTGTTAAAAGTCAATACAAGATCTGTTGAAAATTTTTAAAGAGGCCATTTTATACAAATTTCATGATTTTGTGGATATTTCTTAAGTATTAACCAGTAATATGAAACATTTTATATCTAAAAAACATCAGGAAACACTGATTAACAGACCTTTCAATCTGTCCACGTTAAAATTCAGGTGGTTCCGGCTCCTTCTGTCAGGCTGCTTCGACAGCAGCTCGTTTATATTTATTATTCGAATTTGCTGGACTCTGATTGGCTAACAAACTAGCCTATGAGACCAAAGAATACTGTTTCCTGCCCCGCTGTGCATGGCAACGTCAGACGTTCTCTCTTCCTGTTTGCTACGTCTTATGCTAACAGCTTTTAGCCAGCAGCATGCTAGGCGTGGTTTCAACTGCAGGAGCTGATGAATACTAACGAACAAAGGAGTTGTGATGAAACAGATACAGGCCGTTAGAACTCGGGTTTTATCACCACCTGCGTAGTTTGAGAGATTAAAACTGAAAGAGAAGTTATTGACCTGTTTTCACCCACTATGAAGGTAAGAACACCTGTGGAGCTAAAATATTCAACAGAAACCTCAGATAAACCGTTCTTAATGGAATGGCCTCTTTAATTAATCCTGACTGTGGCTGATTTCAGGACTATTTCTGATAGATTATCTAGAATCTTGGCCTTTGTCCAGATGTGCTGCGTCCCACAGGTCCAGGATGAGAATACTCCACACCTGTGGTGTTGCTGAACACAGTTAAGTTGCTGATAAAACCTGAACCCCTGAATGTTACTTGATAAATCTGCTAACATTATAATCCTTCTTCAATCCTGCTGACTGACTTTAACCATCTCAGTGTGGTGGCCGCTGCTCCAGTGATCATATAAAGGTCACAAGGAATGTTTGAATCTACTGCAGGGGACCAACAACAACAGTATATTGAATGCACTTATAAAAGTCATGCTTTTGAAGGTAAGAATAAAACTAAAGATTCTATTAAAAACTTGAATTTATGTGCAGTGATGTTTATTAGCCTAAGAACTGAAACCAAGCAGTCAGTCTTTATTATATTGAACAAATAAAGAAGGAATTTCATCCTTTATTTACTTCAGCTTGACATCAATCTGACTCCAGCTGGATTTTCTTTGCAAACAGCAGAAACTACACTCAAATTTAAATGGCCTGTTTTTCTGGCCATAAAATAATCAGGCAAATCAGAACCTTATCCTGGACCAACTTATGGTAGCAGGCAGGAGACAAGTTTTCCAGTCAGACCTGTCTCACAAACACACACTTCAAGGACTTCATGTAGCTTTGTCACTTACACACAATTTCTGTATCAACTCACAATTTGAAATAATATTCTGAGAGCCGTCTGTGCAGTAGCTAGCATGGATAATGTTACTGCTGCCTTCAGCTTCTGAAAGAACAGCTGTCAGAACATATAAAAACCTCCACAGTACTCACATATCCTGGCTGTCCAAGTACAGAAATGCCCCACGTGCGGTTTATGGATGAGTTACTGCCATGTGAAAACACCAAACTGAAGACATTTAAATAGTCCCTTCCATTAAAAACAGTTTTTCTGAGGTTTTTGTTGAATATTTTAGCTCCACAGGTGTTCTTACCTTCATACTGGGTGTGAAAACAGGTCAACAACTTCTCTTTCAGTTTTTATCTCTCAAACTACGCAGGTGGTGATAAAACCCGAGTTCTTCCGAGTCCGAACGTCCTGTATTTGTTTCATCACAACTCCTTTGTTTGTTAGTATTCATCAGCTCCTGCAGTTGAAACCACGCCTAGCATGCTGCTGGCTAAAAGCTGTTAGCATAAGACGTAGCAAACAGGAAGAGAGAACGTCTGATGTTACCATGCGCAGGAAACAGTATACCTTGCTCTCATAGGCTAGTTTGTTAGCCAATCAGAGTCCAGCAAATTCACCTAATGAATATTAATGAGTTGCAGCCCGAAGCCTGACAGAAGGAGCCGAATCTTGATGCAGATAGATTGAAAGGTCTGTTAATCAGTGTTTCCTAACGTTTTTTAGATATAAAATGTTTCATATTACTGGTTAATACTGAAGAAATAACCACCAAGTCCTGATATTTGTATGAAATGGCCTCTCTAATACAAACTCCTGAATTCAATGATCAAGTTTATGCTTTATTTCCACTAAGATTTAATTGTATTTATATTGCCATCAGCATAACCAGCAGATTTCATATGTCAGTCATGCTTTTAGTTCCCTCAGCTGATTCATTGTGCAGCAGCTGTCAGAAGATGAGGAGCAGAATGAAGGTGGAACCCGTAAAAATAATGAAAGAACAAGCAGAACCTCAGCTGAACTGATACTTTTCAGAACCACGACAAGCTCTTTAAAGTGTCAGAAATACAACAGCTGTTTCCATCTGTGTGCACCACATCTTCAGTTTGTGTCTCCTGCACGGACATGAAAGGGCCAAACTGATGCAGGCAGAATAAAGAACATCTAGAAGTGACCCGTTGAATCTATAATGTTAATGTACTTTTGTGAAGTTTACTGATTTGGTAATGTTGCTGATATGTTCTAAATCTTCTATTAGAGTGGTTTTTGCTGATGAAATCACTATGTTCTATGATTAAATGTTGGACTGTTTCATTTTAATCTCAAACAGGGGAGTTAAAATGACATTAAAAACCCTTAAAATGCTTTAAATTAAATATAGTAAAAAGAAACAACACAGTACATACAGTAAAAACACCGAAGCAGGCTCCAGAGTCAGACATCAAGACTCTTTATGCTTTGTGTTCAGACTCAGGTGAAACAGGTAGACTCAACATGTGTTGAGCATTTGTGAGCAAAGGTTGTCTGAATGAAGTCCAAGACCACTTTCAGGTTAAATGACGACCCCGTAAACAAACATTCAGAATGCAGTGAGCTTCCAGCACGTGTGAGAGCACGACAGGTCAGGGAGGATTTAAACTAGAGGTTTATTATAGTGGCAGGAATGTCTCAGGGTGAAACCCTGCAGCAGAATATTCATGATGTTGGAGCTACATGATTTGATGATCAAGAGTTTGAAGCAGACTGACCAGGATGGTTTCATACAGGCTACAACCCCACCAAGCGTTGGATTCATGCTAGTGTAGCTTCAGACTCGACTTTATCTGTAGAGAAAGTACATCACACACTCCACATGAAAGACCAAATATTGCTGCTCTGATATGTTAAACTATGCAAAGCAACTTATAATATAACTCCATCACTTCTTTCTTTGAGAAGAGAAACTATTAATGTTTGCTTTCATTTGTTCCATTATAAATAGTTCATCTAAACAAAAAAAGACTTGTTGAGAGGAGAAAGCAGCTCCATGTTCAGTTGTAATCACGGTGTTGACAGACTGCTGCCTAAAATACAAACGGAGTGAACAAAAGAACGAGGCGATCATACTTGCTCGGTGGATTTTCTTGAAATAGAGTTTTTGATCGTGAACATGAAGCGATGACATTCTGGGTCTGACACCACAGAAAACACGAGGTCACAAGAACATGAGAATTTTATCTGCATGTTCAGAATAAACTTCTGTCACACGTCTGGAGAGAGATTTCACAGCCAAACACTGCAGGCGTGCACGTACATGCACTAAAACACACTAGAATGACCAGTAATCTAAACATAGAGTCAAGCTTTTCAAAATAAAAATAAGATCTATGGTTTCAAATGTTTATTTTTAAACTAAACAACCCTGCAGTGTATTGTTTCCTTGAACTTTCAGTTTTATAGATTTTAACGTAACGTCTGTGAAACTGACAGATTTATTACATTTCGTAAGGTTGATTACCATCTTGACTGTGACTGCCTCTAAAAGTTACTGTAGTCAGTTATAGATGTAAATTCATTGACTATTTTATTAAAATCTGTCCAGAGACTCGTGAGACGGGTTGTCTCTCATGACAAACAGCTGGATTAACGGTGAAGTCTGAGTATTCGCTGCAGACGAGTAACAACCCAAATCTGTAAAACTGGTTGAGTCAAAACAACTTTCGATTAGCTTTGACAGATATTTGAATTGGACAGACTTCAAATGGTAATTAGTCCAAAAATTACTTTTCAATGTAAACGCACGCTCACATGCACGCTCACATGCATGCTCACATGCACGCACGGTAAAAACATCGCTTGCTGTTTGCACTTCAGCGAAGGGCGACATGAACCATGCATTACTCCAAAATATCAACGCCTTTTGACTAACGAGTGCACGAGGTGCACGAGTTCCTCCTCCAGCACATAAACAGTCTGTCTCTTTAATCCTCACCTGGAAACATGTCTTCATGTCCTGACATGGCTAAGTCTACAAATAAAATATAGACGTTTCCATCATCCTGAAAACACTTTCAGCTGAAGAAGCAACATTTCTTCAGAAAGCTGCAGTGAAGAGAAAGAAGTAAAGTCAACTTATTAGAACTAAAAACACCAGAACGTCTGTGGTCAGACGTCAGAAATGATCCAAAACATACAAGAGACACTCTGTAACAGACTGTAACTGATGTTCCTTATAATCCTTCAAAGTAGCAAAAAGATCTTTGTTGTAACTGGTTAATTAGATAAAAACCTAATTCTGGTGTTATATTACTCTGTGAAATGTTTGTGTCTACAGAGAGGAGCTTTAGCAGAACTGTGTATAAATAAAACTGTCAGATTAATTTGATATTTTTCAAGTTGCAGCATCAATGAACTCGCTGACACTGAGACCTGTTACACCAAGTTTTGTGAGGACTTGTGTGTTCAACCAAAACCTTCTACACATCTATCAGGGATGTGTCCTGTCCCCTCCAAGGGACATGTCCTGTCCCCTCCAAAGGACGTGTCCTGTCCCCCCTGCTATTCTCCCTCTACACCAACAGCTGCTCCTCCAGTGATCCATCTGTTAAACTCCTGAAGTTTACAGACGACACGACAGTCATCGTCCTCATCAGGGACGGAGGCGAGTCTGTTTACAAACAGGAAGTGGACCAGCTGGTCCTCTGGTGCATTCAGAACCATCTAGAGCTCAACACTCTAAAACCTGTGGAGACAGCAGTGGACTTCAGGAGAAGCCTCCACCCCTGTCCCTCATTGTCATACACAAGACAGCTGTAACTATGGTGGATCGGTTCAGGTTTCTGGGGACCAGCATCACCCAGGACCTGAAAAGGACAGTCAATATCATTAAGAGTGTCCAGCAGTTGAACTTCCTGCTGCAGCTCTAGAAGTTTAACCTGCTACAGGAGCTGCTGGTGAACTTCTACAGAGACTGCAGAGAGGATCACTGGTGCTGATCTGCCCTTCATCCAGGACCTGGACTCCTCCATCCAGGACCTGGACTCCACCAGGGTCAGGAAAAGGTCAGGCAGCATCAGCAGGGATCTTCTCAACAGGATCTAACCTCTCCTCCCCTTTCTGGATGGAACTACAGATCACTGTAGACCAAAACCACCAGACCCAAGACCAGTTTCTTCCTCCAGACCGTCACCATGTGTGAAAAGAGCAGCTCACTGGGATCTGCAGTATTTGTTTCAAAGAGATTAAAATCAGAAAATAACTTTCATTACTGGGGCACAATGTTGTCTCCTTGATGGTCTTGGACCAGTTAAATGATCTGCAGGTTCACATCAAAAACCAACTACAAGAACAAGTGGTGACAACAGACCCCTCCCATCACAGACTGTTTTACGGATCTCCAGCACGGGAGAAGGAAACAGCAGCGTGTGTGACGTATTGAGACAGGAAGAGATTTTAAAAGTAAAAGTCTCACCTGTTGATGAGGGTTCCAAACAGAAGCCTGATGGTCCTCTGAATGTTTTCAGTGCACAGCCAGCTCCACTGCTCCTGCATCAGGAGACACAGGATGTTCAGAGCCCCCTCAGCCAGCAGCATCTCACCTGCAGCACCAACAACACACACCGTCACATGTCACATACAAATAACTGTTCTCACGTTCAAAATCTGTACTCACATAACATGTAGCAGTAAATACCTGAAAAATATGATGATCTTTATTATCTATTTACATTTAATTTAAATTCATCTTTTTATCAACACTGCCCTCTTGTGGTTGAACTCAAACACTGCAAGTTTCTCAAACGAGCTTCTCCTCAAACTTTATGAACTTTTTAAAATAATATTTTATTTTGTAATAATTACGTCAGTGGCATCTTCTGAGCAACAAATTTTAAGTTTGAGTTTTAAAATGAAAAACGAAAAAAAAGGTTGATTAAACATTAACAATCTCTGAAATCAAACAGATCATCAGAATAATATTCAATTCATTAGTGATGAGAGTAAAGTCACAGATTGTAAAATAAAAAACTTAATGATTAACAGAAAAATATCTGATCTTCTGCAGAAAGAATAACACACACACACACACACCTAGAATCCTCAGGTAAATCTAACAGACAAACATTTTTTGGTCTGCGGGAGGAAACAGGAACTTCTGGAAAGAACCAACAGGGAAGATGTATTTTGTGAAGGGGCTTTATTGCGTGAATATTATTTTTTTCTGGGGATGGGAGGGAATGTGGGTGTGTGGGGCCTTTTTTATTTTTATTTTATTTTGTAAAAGCACTTTGAGCTACATTTCGTGTATGATTAAGTGCTATATAAATAATGTTTTGATTGATTGATTTATTAGGTCTGGATTTCAGTTTTAAAATAATTTCTTTCTTTTAACATCCAGAAGTTTTTCAGACGATTTTCCATCTAAACTCTAGAGATTTGAACAGAAATCTAAAACTGAAGGTCCAGTTTCACTAAGAAGTTTTCAGTGACAGCTGCTACAGGACGATCTCAACTCAAACGGTTCCACTTTCAATTCTTGCTTAATTTCCTCTCTCTCTTCCCAAATTTCTATTTCATTAACTGAAATATCAGCATAATGAATGTGCTGAGTGACTCATACAGGGAATTAACTAGTTTCCATTGCACATGATGAAGAGAGGTCAGCTGATAAGTACTGGTGAATCAGATCACCGGGGAAAGTCCGATGGAAAGTCCTTTTCCAGATTTCAACCATAAACCTTGATGTATGTGACGTGGTTCATGATGATGAGATTTAAACTCAGCAGCTTTAAGGTGTGTGTTTGTGTGAAGGATGAGGATCTTCTTTACCATGACTTGTCTTTCCTCTGGTGACAGAATCCACTAAACCTGCACATGGTCCTTTGAACTGACTGGCCTCCTTCTCTAACACCTTCATGGCCGACAGCTTCTCCTGCTCAGTGATAAAGGCTTGAAAATCTTCCAGAAACATCCCATTAAACACCTGCAGAAGAACATCATGATAATAAAAACATTTGAAAAAGAATAAAACTTATTAATGTTGATGACATTTGTTTAATAAATAGATTTAACTGTATCATGAATGACTCACTGTTTTGGTTTGATCCCAGCCAAACAGAACTGGTGGTTTAATGTTTGAGTCATTAAAAAAGAGAATGTTTTTACTGGAGAGTTTCAGACGAGACCTAAAGACGACAGTCAGAATCATCCAACGTTAAAACCTTCAATTTAAAATCATTCTAAGGCAGAATTACATAAAGACAGAAGGGATAAAAACACTGCATGAATCCCACAGAAACCTCAGGGTGGAATGGAGGTAAAAGATTAAAATCATCTGGTGTTTGGAAATGATGGAGTTAAAGGTGCCCTGTAACACAAATTTCATGACTTTGTGGTTATTCTGTAAAGAGGCCCTTCCATTAAAACCAGTTTTTCTGAGGTTTCTGTTGAATATTTTAGCTCCACAGGTGTTCTTACCTTCATAGTGGGTGAAAACAGGTCAACAACTTCTCTTTCAGTTTTAATCTCTCAAACTACGCAGGTGGTGATAAAACCTGAGTTCTTCCGAGTTCTAACGGCCTGTATCTGTTTCATCACAACTCCTTTGTTCGTTAGTATTCATCAGCTCCTGCAGTTGAAACCACGCCTAGCATGCTGCTAGCTAAAAGCTGTTAGCATAAGACGTAGCAAACAGGAAGAGAGGACGTCTGATGTTACCATGCGCAGCGGGGCAGGAAACAGTATACCTTGCTCTCATAGGCTAGTTTGTTGGCCAATCAGAGTCCAGCAAATTCAAATTAATAAATATTAATGAGTTGCAGCCCGCAGCAGGACGAAGCCAGCTGAATCTTCACGCAGACAGATTGAAAGGTCTGTTAATCAGTGTTTCCTGATGTTTTTTAGATATAAAATGTTTCATATTACTGGTTAAAACTCAGAAAAACTGTTTTGTTTTTTTGTTTGTTTTTGTTTTTTCAATGGCAGGGCCTCTTTAAGACATTTTGGTCAAATGTTAAAAATAATGTTGTTTGAGATCTCACACAGTCTGTTAGCAGCTTCTACCACGTTAACCAGTAACACAGTATCTGAAACACTGTCTGAGTTAATGTCACGTTTTGTGTTTGCTAAGTTTAATTAGCAGTGGCGGCCATGTTGGATGGGGTTAGTCAGTTGTGGATGTACATGCAGTGTTTACCTTAACATCATGAGATATGTTGCTAACAGACCGACAGGATTAAATCTTGCAGATTACAGTTTATTTAACTAGAGTATAATTTAAGAACGGGAACATCATACTTGTTCTTCTTATCTGTGCAGATCTTCCCTCCATCCACCTCATCGTTCTCGTCTGTGGGACTCTGAAGTTCTGACCGAGGAAACGCGGTCTTCAAGGTGCCCACGATGGCATTCATCACAATCTGCACATGGAAACACGTGTGTATGACGTTTGACTTCATGTTCAGCTGCAGCTGAGTTAAACATCTGGAAACCATCAGCTGTCTGATTCCACACTTTAAATTTGGGATTTTGATCTAACTGTCCAACCAGTTTGAGGTATGAAGGCGGTTCAAAGTGTGGAAACTCATGAAAATACTTCTTTTTTGGCTCAGAGTATGTGTATCATGTTTTATGTACAGTATATATAGTATGTTTATTTATTTGACTGTTAAGTGTTTAACTCAAACAGCTGTTAAAGAATAAGGATGAAATTTTCCGGATGGTTCAGAGATTCACCTCCACTTTGAAAATATCATTTCTCATGAACAACAATTTCACTAATAATTATATTTAGGTGATTCTAAAGGCTAAAGATGTTCTACATGGTTCTTCATGCCAATAATATTAACATTGACATTTTTAGGATTTTAAGTTTTATGTGTAAATTATATTTTGGGTAAATATTTTTAGAAAAGATAAGGACAATGTGCAAATGGAGGATAAATTAAAGAGTGTCCAGACCAAAAACTCCATCTGCAGCAGATTAACAGTATATGTGAAAGTCACGTCCTCAAAAAGATCCAGTAAAGACCAGAAACAGGATCTGAGAGACGCGTCATCATCTACTGCAAGTCAACTTTTCAAAAATGAAACTTTAAAGCAGAAATATTATATCCGTGGTTGTTAAAGTCTGTTGTCTGATATTTTTCATTAAAAGCAAAATTGTAAACAAACAACGAGCCTGAAGATTCAGTTCATAGAGTTTCTTTGTTAAGTTGTCTATTGTGTTTGAGTTTGGGGGGGCGGGGCATGTTATAAGTATTCCACCTTGTCTATACGGGACACAATGAAAGGCTTCTTAACAAAGGCAATCCTGGCGTCTGTATTGAGAGCAAGGAACTCCTGCATCTCTTCACTGTTGGCTATTTCAGGAATGGCACATAATTGCTGAAAGACAAAAAGACCCAGTGAGTATCTGTTAGCTTAATAAATCCAAGTGCTGTGAAGGAAAGATTGACTGACCTTCAGAAAGGTCTCAAGGAGTCCTTTCCTGGCCTCAATCTTGTCGCTGTCCATGTTTCCAAATGGCATGTCAGGAAATAATTTCTTTGGACCTTTTACACCTGAAACAGTCAATTTAATAAATACAAACCAGTTCAGATTCAATCAGTGTGGATTTCTAGGAAACCGGGTTTCAGGTGGTGTTATAAGCAGAACAAAAACAGTACCAATAAGACCACAAACCTTTAATGAGTCTCCGCAGTTCTACTTTTTCTTCAAGTCTGGTTTGCAGGTTGAGGAACTCACTGTACCGTCTGTTGACCATGTGATAGGCAACAGGTTGGATGGACGATGAATTCTCACCACCAGGTTGTATGACTTCTACATCCTCAGTGGCCGGCTGGACGCTTCCTGGATTCTCACAACACACTGATGTCTCGTACTGCAATCCAACACAGAGACGTGCGTCAAAGGATTCATATGAGGAGCCACCCGAAACCGTTAAACAGAACTCCAACATCAACGCACGTCTCGTTCTGATCACACGTCGGTCACGTTTTAAAGCTCCATTATTAACAGGAAAACATTAAACACACCGGAATTAAACAAATAAATTCATGACGAGTCTCAAAGTTTCTGACAGAACATCAACTGATGGAACTTTCTGATCAGAGATCATTTCTGTTTTATTTACTGTGGAAGTGTATCAAGAGTTTTACATTCATATATTGACCTTTGACCCCTGCTGCACAGTAAGTTAAATAAAATGTCAGCAACTTTAAATCAGTACTAAATAACTTTTCTACAGTCGTGTCTCAGACAGTCGTTACTGGAACCGGTGTTCTGCAGAAATATGCTACCTATTGAGATGAGCTACCGATTCCTTCTGCACATGTACCGTTCTACAGTCTTGACTTCAATAAACAGATTTATTGTTTATTTTTGTTTCTATATTTTTCCATAAATATATTTTACCTATCAAATAAATTCTCCCAGGACAGGAACACTAAATATAATGTTACTTTTACTTTCTTTACATTGTCAGAGCAACAGGCAAATGTTTGGACACACCCAGAGGAGAAGGACCCAACAATGGCTGATAAGGACCCAGAGGGCTTTTATATAGAAAATATCATAAAAATATCTTTAAATAATTAACAGGACACACTCACTATAAACAAGAATACTGTATAAACTTCTAATAACATTATATTATGAAATAAGTTGTTAATTCTTACTGTGGGGGCATTTTTCATCAGGGCAGCATAAATCATCAGAACACCACTTCCTGCTGAGACCTGAATTACTGAAGTTATAAAGTGTAATATAGGAGGACAGAAACGTCCAGAGTGTCTCATATGAAGCTGGACATGTTTGACGGTGAGTATTCACTTAGACAAGTTTCATAACAGCAGCTTAAAGTTGTAAAAGTTATTTTTTACTGCTTTAATAAAATATGCACCAGACAGCAGTTTGTTTTCAACTGGTTTAAAAATGAATCAAGAGCTCAAACATTTCTGATCTGTTTCATCACAGACATAATTATTGGTTCACAGAGTTCATTAAGTCTGTAGCCTCAAAACATCCTGGAAGAGTTTCTCCAGCTTCATGTGACCTCACAGTTCTTTACATCTAGACAGTGTATTTATACACAGAGTCATGATTCTTGGCTCTTTTTATGATCTGCTGAGTGTCATTTTCTTACTTCAGTATTTTTATTTTATCTGGTTTATCTTGTCAATATTCCACTCGTGTATTTAAAAAGTCTCCATGTCTTTCAGTTTTGACCTCTCTGTTTGTTACTTTCAGATTTTCTTTACTATTTTTTTCTGATAGATTTTTTTTCTTCTAGTTCTTTTAGATGTTTTTATGCTTTGCACTCATCTTATCGTTGTTTTTTCACTACCATAGCCTGATCTTCAGTTTCTAGGCCAAAGCACTCACAGTTAATTATGTCCCCTGCTTGTCCCTGTAATCACACTCATGCCACATCAGTCCAGTGTCTCTGTCACAGTCATTGTTCTTATCAGAGTCTGTTTGTTTTATAGCGTGTTCTACTCATTTCTTCTTGACGAAGCTCTTTGGACTGTAAATGTTTCAATTATAGATTTCTGACATGTAAATTTTATAAAAAGAAAAACACAGAGTTCCTCAACAAGCTGCCACCACGTGAAGAACTAATTAAATACCAACAATTTTCAGACATTAAATCAATCAACTCTTTAACAAATGTCTGCAACTTTTGAACCTTGAATCAGCTGAAGCAAACACCACAGAACAGCTGGATTAAAAGACTGAAATGTATTAATATAACCTGCGTTACTTACTTTGATAGTGTAAAGTGTGTAAGGGTGCGAGCCAGTCCCACGGTGCTCTTTAGCAGTGATGGTGCCGGTGATGCGAAGGTTCTGGATGATGACTGGTCCTTCTGGGCTACTGAGGGGCTCAAAACTGAACGTAGACACCGGAGAACAACCCTGCAGAGGACTTGTGATGGTTAGAACATTGGGGTTACCCCCTCCAGTCTGTTCTAGACCTAAGAGAAGCTCTCTGTTTGGGTTTAATACAGAGGAACTGGTCTCCCTGTCCAGGTCCTGGAAGCTGCTGACACTGTAAGGCTCCTCTGTTGCATGAACCAGTGATATGCCGCTGTCTACATGGACTGGATTCACCAAGAACTTAGGGCATGAGCTATCCACTGGACTGGGGCAAACATCATCCAAGTCCACATCTCTGGATCCTTCATACAGACTTTTTTCTTGACCCATCATGAGCAGCAAATCGGTGGAACCTGGTTTATACTCACCCAAAGGAGAGTCTGGGTCCGAATAGTTCTCCTGATAAAAAAGGTTTGATGTTCTTCCTCTCATATATTGCCTGAGAAACGGTTGGGTGGCTTCATCTTCTTCAGTGAAGGTGTTTGGAAAATCCACCTCTTCTGAGTCCATCGCATCGTAGGCGGTAAGTTCAGGAAACGCCATGTCGGGGTCATCAATCACTTCCATCTCCGTTCTTTGTGGAGGAACTTCACTGTTTGTCTGAAATGCTTGTTCTGCATAAGGGGGTGTGGCCATTTCTGACTCAGCGGAAGGTGGCGGTGGGGGCGGAGTCGGTGGCTCTTCAGTAGTTGTTGCTTGTGGCGTGCTGGACTTGGCAAGGATTTCAATCATAAGTAGGTTCAACCAGTCTGGGTCAGATAGTTTAACAACAAGAGGGAGCAGGACATTGCAGGTAATGAGCTCTCCAACAACAAAACGCCCTGTGCGGGTTTCTAAATGAGGCGACGGCACCAAAACATGCAGTAATAAATCAACAACTGATCTGACGTGGTTGAGTTCTGCTGCGTCACTCTTTATGGCGAGATGTGGGGCAGTAATACTGGAATATGCTTTCCACAGCTGCTGCTTCTCTTTGATCCCTCTTTCTATCACCAGGTCTCTGGCTCTCAGGTAGTCCTGCAGGTGACCACCCAGCAGGTTGAAAACCTTCTGCATCAGTTCCTGCAAGAAGTAAAAGAATAAAACATGTTTTACTAAATACCTAGTTTAAAAAGTTCCTCTTTACTAGGTTCATCTGCATAAAAAATATTAGTTTTTTTTCCTTTATTATTACTAAAAATAAATAATCATAAAAACACAGTGAACTGTTGAAGCATCGGACACAAAACGTATGAACATTTTTGCAGCTTTGGGAAAAACTGCATATGGAAATAAAACAAAAATATATTAAAAAGAGCATATAAAGTAGTTTAAAATAAAGAAATATAAAATAGAGTAAAATAAATAAAGTATAAATTAATAAAAAAATATAAAACAACACTAGAAGAACAACTGCAGTGAGCAGCATAGACCTGGGATTCAACGTGCACGGTTTCTCTAAGTTTATTTAGCTGAACATCTGTTAAACACACATGAAGAGACCAGATGTTCTCCTTTATATGAATGATTATATGAACACCTCAGTTTGCACACAGTGCATGTGTGCACCACCTTCTCTGGGGGTCTTACCTTTCTGTCAACGTGTCTGGCTCGTCGTTTCAGCTCCATCGCCATGGAGATCATGGCTTCTTTAACTTCCATTTCAAAACGACTTTCTGAGGACACCGTGGAGTACCAGGATGTCACAAAGTCCCGTATGATTTTTTTGACTGTGTTGTGGATCTCATGGTCCAAATGCTCCTCATCATCTGCAGAAGGCTGAACCTGGAACACAACAGAGTGAAATGAGTTCAATCTCCAGCTGAATGTGGGCCGCTGCATCGTGACACTGAGCTGATCTTGTCTTCATAACCAAATAAAGTTTATCGTAAATGTATTTTAATTGTAAATTACCTGTTCCATGGTGATAAATCTCTCTAAGTGAACCACACTGTTTGACTCCAAGATGGACTGCGAGCCAAACCAGCCACCGAGCACCAGCAGCAGGCTGGTGAACATGCACAGGAGCCAGATGTTGACCAGCAGGTGAAACAGTACAAGCCATGCCAACACCACACCCAAACCCATCAAACTCCTCTGTCCCAGCACCTCGGCCATGTTCCAGCATGCGTTACTATGTCAACAGTCCTCAGAGAGACAAGCAGGGATCACGTAGAAACATCCCATCTGTAGAACAACAAACAGACATCAGATTTACTTCCTTCAGGATTATCTTCTACACCCAGAAGTGATGCACGAACCTGAAGGTCCAGAAACAAGCTGGTTAGAAATGTGTAAGAGAAACACTCAGGTATTAGAAACTACATGCAGGAGAACACGTTCAATTAAAACATCTTTTATAAATGTATGAAATGCAAATCACATTCATGCCACACAGCTGATGGAAAGCTCTGATCTATTTACTCTAACAATGTTACTAATTAGATTTGTTTTACTGACGCCAGGTAAGTTTTTTAATGTCCGTCAGCTGATCTTCATCAAACACTCCAAACGCTGAAAGTTCGTAAATCCAGGTGATTTCACCTGGACTGTTCTAGTTCTACTGTTTCTATTATCTTATCTTATTAAAGATAATAACTCGTCTGTTTTGTAACAAACATGCTGACAAAGGCAGACAACATATGTCACTGGTTAACAGCGACGATCTGATCTGATGGAATATTTAAACTAATTACCGACTAAAACCTGCAGCAGCGTTCAGCAAACACTTCCGTCCGGTGATGGAACCTCCGACCCTTCAGCAACGATCTACTCAACAAAAGAAAAAATTCATAATGCAACCTGTGTCATCTGTCATGGCACTCGTGAGCGCATATGATGACAACACTGGGTTTACTTCCTGTTTACAAAGTCAGTGACTGAGGCTCATGGGAGATGTAGTTTAACGGCCCGTCGAACCACAGACACTTTCCTCAGACACAACACTAACAGATTAGAACTAAATGAAACACTACGTGTTTGTTTAATTCAACAATTTAAACAATATTTAACACTGTAAATAACTTGTAAAGATTTGACCTTTGAGAATCCTCCCTAAAATAACACGACAAAAAGTGAAATACAAGACAAATACCAACCAGGCAAGGAGACAAACAAAGGGAAGTTTCCAGAAGCAGTTTCTTTTATTAAACATTGAAGATTTTCTGTCACAAAAGACAGAAAAAACAGCTGAAACGTGTCAAAGAGTCGATTCAGCTGCATCGAATCACTTTATTTCATCACTAACTGGCTTAAAGTCTCAACATGAACAAATACAGAGACAAAATATGAGTGACTTTTTGAAAAAGCACAAACAAATTTTGTGCATCTGAGACTCTCATATACACAAAAAGGGGCAAAAAAAACTTTGTTTTAATTTTTAATTTTGATTTTCAAACAGAAATCAGTGTTTCACACTCTGAGTTTGTCTTGTGAAGGACTCAGATACTAAATCTCTTTTAGTTATAGACATTATTTTGTGTTTGTCAGGGTCAGTTAGATGTGACGCTCGTCTTGAAAGGGGTGGAGTCTAAAACATTAATCAGTTGTTGATACATACCTGAGACTGATGGATGTCTGCTGAGAGAACAGGTGAGATGCAGTGGGTAGCACCTTGCAGCAGGAAGGTTCTGGGTTCCAAACCAGGCCAGAACCTTTCTGCATGGAGTTTTCATGCTCTCCATGTGCATGTTTGGGTTTTCTCCAGTTTCCTTCCACAGACCAAAAATATGCATGACTCATGCATAACTCTAAATTGTCCCTCAGTGTGTGTTTCTTTCAAAAAATCTCAAAACGTGGCAGATTCAAATTTTAACTAGGTTATTAATTTGAATTATTTCCTCTCTATAGTAAAGCAGTTAATCCCTTCTTCCATCTACTTTCACAACATCTACTCAACAGATTCACGGAGCGCTCTATACTGAGCCTCTGGTATTTATCTGATCCTTCCACATTTTACATTTACATGACTGATTTACTCTCAATGTCTCATTAGTTCAGTGTTTTCCCAAATAAAATATGAAATAAACCTGAACACATGATCTGTAGAACCTCCACATTCTAACTGTCGATCATGAGAAGATAAAAAACTAGAAAAGCACTCAGAGAGCGCAGACCTCCGCCAAGTGGACATATTGTAGAAAGTATTATGTCCCTATCCTTAAAAAAATTCCTGGATCCAGACGGTGATCCGGATCACCTCCAAAATCTAATCAATTCTTCCTTGGGTCATTTCTGACCTTTCCTGAAAATTTCATCAGAATCCATCCATTAGTTTTTGAGTTATTCTGCTAACAGACAGACAGACAGACATACAGACAGACAGACAGACAGACAGACCCTCTTTGGCGAAGGTAACAATCAAGTAACTTTCATTTAAAAGTTGTAAATGAGTCCAAAAAGGAACTTTGACATCATGCAACAGTCCACATACTCTTTTATGCTTTTATTTTGAAAGATCTTTTTTTAAATCAATTTATATTATTGTGATCCCTTATTAATGCTGAACAGATAATTTGACTTATAATAAATTGATATTGTTTTTTTAAAAGTGCATTTTAAGTTTCTGATTTCCAGACAGGAAAATGAAACTTTCCTTTCTTTTCTTCTTTCTCTTTCATTTCTTGCAGCACATAAAAACCCTCTGGGAGCTGCTCTGTTTGCAGGACACAAACAGAGGCGGAGGAGTGATCTATCATTTACTCTTACCGGTAAGTATAGAACTACAACTATGCAACAGAAACTGCAGATCTTTTGTGTTCTTAAAGGAAGTTATTTTAAATCCGACCAGTTTTCGGGTTCCACTAAATGAGCACATTCAGGTCAGATACTGAAATGAGTGAAGATGGAGGAAATGAGGTGTGCTGATGACTAGTTTACCCTCGCTAATCTGATTTGTTCAGTGTGGTTGAGTTTCGAGCTGGTGTGGGAAAATATTTCTGGAAAACCTGAAGGAGCCACATCATTAAAATGACCTTGTGCACGTACCACACTTGTTCCATTCAGCCTGTTGCACATAGAGTCACAGCTTTGATACTCATCAGAGACTCGGGGTCACTTCTCCTCAGTCATGCTCAGGTCCACCACAGCTTATAATACATTTCCTTTGACTCAGGTGAGTTAGATGTTGCCCTTAGTGTCATCTGACGTTCAGTCTTTTTTTTAGGTTGGATTTCTTTGGTGTTTTTTTTTTAGCAAAAACAGAAAAACATTCATGGAGTTTTTAGTTCATCTAGAAGATGTCTGAATGTGTCTCAGTAAACATTGTGTATTTGTTAGGTTTCTGTTTCCTCTCCTTGTGTCAGTATCAACAGAAGAGGAACGTGGTCCAGATTCTGGGCTTCAGTCCACCAGATGATGCCTCATATGGCACTCTGCAAATTTGGTAAGTTTTAAACAATCATCACAGTCCTCGCTTATTATTTGAACAAGTAGATGCAGCTGCAGATTCAGAATTTTTACCAGTATTTTTTTTATAATTCTGGAGTTTATAAACACACAGTAGAAAAGAAACTGAAACTTTGTGGTTGAATTAATATGAATTATTATTTTCTTTGTCTGTCAGCTCCTCTGGTTCTGGTGGGAGTAGTGGTTTTTGCTGCAAGTAGGACAATCGGAGACCCTCTGTATGAATGTCTCCAAGACACGGACTACAGCCAGCTGCTTGACATCATGGTTAAAGGTCTTCCTGCTGCAAAGACGCCTCGACGTATCGCAGTCATCGGCGGCGGCATGGCAGGACTGACTGCTGCTAAGGTTTTAGAAGATGCCGGACACAAGGTATTCATAGTACTAATTAATACTAATACAATACTGAGTATTGATGGATGCTGTGTCTAATGTGCGATGAATATCTGTTCTTATGGATATAAAAGGTGATTATAATAGAGGCCAGTAACCGTATTGGAGGGCGGGTGGAGACTTTCAGGAACATAAAAGAAGGCTGGTATGCAGAAATAGGTGCCATGAGGATCCCAAGCTTCCATAAGTAAGTAGAGAAATGACGAGTCTAAAGTACATACATACATACACTGATGAATTATGTCAGGAAGTCATTACTTCATAAAGAATTAAAGATGAAGAAAATGATCCAATCAGAGCTCTTCAACAACAAATCTATTTACATTTTTATAGAAAACACAATTTCTGAAAGATCCTCATTATTATTATTATTATTATTATGTGTTCCACAACTTTTTGTAGGCTTTTATTTAGGTATATTTAAACTTTTAAAATCAATTCTAGTTCTGAATCACACAGCTGTTAAATGTTTTTAATAAAGATTTTTATTTTTTATGACAGGATTCTGCTTTCCCTTATCTCCAAATTACAAATTCCATTGAGCCACTTCATCCAAGATGATATTAACACCTACTATTTGGTAAATGGTGTTCTTCACAAAACATATACTGTGGAAAACAACCCCAGTGTGCTCAACTACAGTGTGAATGACAGGGAGAGAGGGAGGTCAGCTGCTGAGCTCTTCAGTGAGTCTCTCTGGAAGGTGTGTAACACTGGTATGAACAGTTCCTCTGCTCATATCATGACTGCATGATTTAAGACATGTGTAATTTGTTCCCAGGTGAGAGATGACCTGAAGAAACTCGGCTGCAGTGCCATGTTGGATAAATATGACTCCTATACAGTCAAAGTAAGACTTTTGTTATTATAAACTTGGAATAAAACAAGATACACAAATTATAGTTTAGATCTGTGATACAGATGAGTCACATTTCAATGTCAACAGGAATATTTGGTGAAGGAAGGAAACCTGAGTCGTGGTGCTCAACGTATGATCGGTGACATCCTGAATGAAAACAGCCTGTTTTATACTTCACTCATAGAGATGCTGTACATACAGTCAGACATCAACGATAACACAGAGTAAGAGTTGGATGGATGGATGGATGGATGGATGGATGAATGGATGGATGGATGGATGGATGGATGGATGGATGGATGGATGGATGGATGGATGGATGGATGGATGGATGGATGAGGGGTGCATGACGGATGGATGGATGGATGGATGGATGGATGGATGGATGGATGGATAGATGGATGGATGGATGGATGGATGGATGGATGGATGGATGGATGGATGGATGAGGGGTGCATGACGGATGGATGGATGACGGATGGATGGATGGATGGATGGATGGATGGATGGATGACAGATGGGGATGGATGGATGGATGGATGGGGATGGACGGATGGATGGATGGATGGATGGATGGATGGATGGATGGATGGATGGTGGATGGATGGATGGATGGATGGATGGATGGATGGATGGATGGATGGATGGATGGATGGATGGATGGATGGATGGATGGATGGATGGATGAGGGGTGCATGACGGATGGATGGATGGATGGATGGATGGATGGATGGATGGATGGATGGATGGATGGATGGATGGATGGATGGATGGATGGATGGATGGATGGATGGATGGATGGATGGATGGATGGATGGATGGATGGATGGATGGATGGATGGATGGATGGATGGATGGATGGATGGATGGATGGATGGATGGAGGGGGGGTGGAGGGAGGATGGATGGATGGATGGATGGATGGATGGATGGATGGATGGATGGATGGATGGATGAGGGGTGCATGACGGATGGATGGATGGATGGATGGATGGATGGATGGATGGATGGATGGATGGATGGATGGATGGATGATGGATGATGGATGGATGGATGGATGGATGGATGGATGGATGGATGGATGGATGGATGGATGAGGGGTGCATGACGGATGGATGGATGACGGATGGATGGATGGATGGATGGATGGATGGATGGATGACAGATGGATGACGGATGGATGGATGGATGGATGGATGGATGGATGGATGGATGGATGGATGAGGGGTGCATGACGGATGGATGGATGGATGGACGGATGGATGGATGACGGATGGATGGATGGATGGAATTGTTCTCTCAATGTAAGTCGCTTTGGATAAAAGCGTCTGCTAAATGACAGTAGTAGTAGTAATTGAACTTGGATTAATAAAGTATTTTTAATTTGATTGATTGATTTGAACTTGAAGGTGAAAATCTTGAGCTGCTTCTTGTTTTTAAGTGACAGTTTATTTATTTATAAAGGATCTTCAGGTTTTACATTGTAAACATGTTATTTAATATGTTTAGTGACGTGTTGTGACTGAAAGCTTCCTATTGGCTGTTTTTTTTGCAGGTACTTTGAGGTGACAGGTGGTTTTGACCACCTCCCCAGAGCTTTCTACCAGGTATTAAACGCCACCATTCTACTCAACTCAAAGGTCAAGCTAATAAATCAAACAGGTCTCAGGAACGTGACTGTAACTTACGAGGACATCGATTCAGGCAGCCGTCTGAACCTGACAGTGGACTATGTCCTTGTCACCACCACAGCCAAGGCCACGCTTTTTATTGACTTCCAGCCCCCTCTGTCTGGGGACAAGATGGAGGCACTGCGATCTGTTCACTACGCCAGCTCCACTAAGGTGGTGCTCAGCTTCAAGGAGCGTTTCTGGGAGAAGGAAGGCATCAGAGGAGGGAAGAGCATCACTGACCGACCCTCTCGCTTCATCTACTACCCGAGCCACAGCTTCCCAGGTACAGCTGCAGGCGCCCTGCTGGCATCTTACACCTGCTCCGATGACTCCACCCTCTTCCAGGGAATGAGTGAGAAGGATCTGATGGCGGTAGCTTTGGAGGACTTGGTGAAAGTCCACGGGGAGCACATCAGACCTCTGTGCACAGGGGGACTGGTGAAAAAGTGGGGCTTGGATCCTTACAGTCTTGGAGCCTTCGCCCTGTTCACGCCCTACCAGCAGGGCCACTACGCCAGAGAACTGTTCCAGAACGAGAGGCGGGTTCACTTTGCAGGAGAGCACACAGCAACTCCACATGGGTGGATCGAGACCGCCATGAAATCTGCACTCAGAGCAGCTAAAAACATCCACAGCTCGACTCTGTAGTTCTGTTTTCATCCATTTCTGATGTTTTAACATGTTTTATTGTGATACAGATATTTATTTTAACGCTGATGTAAATATTTAAGAGACAGAGGAGGCGAGTTGTTTTCTAACATTCTGCTCACACAAATCCTGGTTCTGGTTTCTTCCTGTCTCCAGTTGGTTCTGATCAAGATGGAGGAACTGATGATTCAACCCAGTCAGCTGCTTCTTTAGAGAGGAAACGTTTATTAATTTTATAATTTACTGAATTTGATTAGTTATAATTGACTGAAATGTTTAATGAAACTAACTTTGAATCTGAGTTGAACTTGTTTCTGTGTAGTACTTTATTAGTCTGAATACATTTTAAGACAGTTTTTGCATCTTAAACTACATAATCTAAAAAATAAAAGGTTTTATTTGTTCTTCACTCAATGTGTTCTTGAATTTGCAATAAGTTGATATTCAGTGTTTATGTGAATAAATACTTTGATTATATTTTCTTCGCTGCACATATTCCACTTTTTTTCTGTCTAATTTTAGAACAGTGTTTTTGAAAGTGGCAGCCAGCAGTGTGACATCATAGATCATATGATTTCAACCTGGAGGTCAGCTGATCAAAGGATGGACCGATTTCAGTCTTCGGTGATGTAACTTTTCTAATCATCATTTTAACGCAGCTGCATTCAAACTGTTTTTTACAATTATTAAAACCTGAGAAACAAAAAAAACAGGAACATCAATTTGACATATTTTAATACCTTCAAGTGAATCTAAAGGAAAACTGGAATCAGTTCTAACAGAATCTGCGGTTCCTCAGGAACAGTTGGAGATGTTACACTGCAACACAGACCAGATACACTGGAAGCTGGTCTCTTTAAATCCCCAAACTTGGCGTTTTTCTCTGGTTTTTCCGACCCAGTCAGGAGCTCTCAGTCCTCCAAATCCTGGTTTGTCAGAGACCCTTCATCCCCGCAGGTCGGTCCATCATCAATGACCTCCTTTCTGAACCATCTGTGTGAAGCGGTTGGTGATGTTCAGGGTGGTGTCGATGAATCTCTCAACGCAGTTTACCAGGCACGTCTCAGTCCGGTGGTCCAGCTTGGAGCCTGGACTGTCCACACACTTGTCCCAGCAGACGTCAGTAAAACTGTGTACCTGGAAAACACATCAACATCTGGTCAACATCTGGAAGGTAAAAGTTTCTTCTTTACCCACCTAAAGCTCCTGCTGTAATCAGTCAAATCATTTCAAATGAAATGTTAAAGCTTGTAAAGGAACCAACAGCTGAGCAGAGCTGCGTCACTGCAGGCACGTGGCCTAACCGCAGATCATTAAACACAAACCTGAGCCTGGAACTGCGCTTTCTGCTGCTCGATAGCGATCATCTTCTGAAGCTCCGTCGCTTCTGCTTTCTCTGACGCGCTGAGATTATCGAATCCGTCCATTGTTCTCCAGATGAAGATCCACGTCGAGCGTGAAGAGCCGGTAACAGGTCGCTAAAGTGTCCTTCACGTCCGCCACAAGCAGCGCTGATTTACAAAACATAAGGACTAGCCTTACACCACGCCCACTACCGTATGCACTGCTTGGAAATCGAAGCACTAAATGTGACGCAAGACGTGAGACTTTTAAAGATGTTCTATATAAATGATGGCTCACTCCAAGCCCGAGTGGGTAAAACAAATATTCCAAGTGAAAATGTGAATATTTTTGTTTTCTGGATTCTCTCATTTTTTCTTACAAACATTTATCATGTTGCTGTTTGTATTTCTGCCACCTGAAACTGTAACTATGTGATATTATTGATGTTATGGATGTTTCTTTTGTTTAATTTGTTCAGACACACAAATATATTTTACTCACAATTTATTAAAAACTTTGGAATTAATTGTTTGATGTATTTTAATTATTCATATTCTTGTTCTTAGGAAAAATACAAAATCTGATTTTGGAGTTCATAAGACAAAAACCTAAATATTCATAAGATGAATAAGAATAACTTCAATTCTGTAACTTTGAGATTAATGCAGATATTTAAGGCCCAGACAATCAAATCCATCTTCTGTGGCCCATCTGCAAGTCCACCACCGTCTGAACCCCCATCCAGGACCTGAACGACCCATACAGGACCTGTACTCCATCATCCAGGACACTATCCTCGTCCATCCAGGATCAAACAGGCTTCAAACACCAATCAGATATTTATTATGGACGATGCTGCAGAATGTATCTGCTGTCTGTCTTCTATGTCTCATAATGTCTCTTTATCGTTACACGTCCATCTATAAGGACTAGAACTGATGAGAACCAGAGACAGATTACTTGTCTGTAACATACTTGAATAAACTTGGTTCTGATTTTAAATTAAAGTTTAACGGAGCATCTTCTTAAATATTCAATATCTTTGTACCGCCAAACACTTCACAACTCCTTCCGGGTGACGGTGTGACCTTGGTGTGTTAATCATCATGGCTGCCATCATCAGGTTGAGTTCTGTTTGTCGCAGAGGAGTAAAACGTGAGAAACGCTTTTATCTCTGTAGTTTCTGAACATGTGAAGGTTGAGCTGCCTTTACGTCGTCACACATACAGCAGGATGTACATGTTTTTAACATGTTAGATTGACACGAAGAAACTCGGTGTTTCATGCGAACCTTTAAAAATAATTTATTATCAGTTAACGTCAGTTTAGAGATGTTTAAATTTGTTAGGGGTTGGAGTCAGATTTGGGACGGGGCGGGACGGGGCGGGGCGGGCGGGGGGCGGTTCGGATCCCACCGGAACCGACAGGGAAAGGGTCTGTCATGGGTCCAAAGTAGAGACACAAACAAACCCACATGTTTAGGATCAGATCCTGGTCACAATCTGGACTCTGATCAGGATCTGGACTCTGATCTTACGCGTGACTGATTTATACCAGAGATCGAGTCAGAGTCTGCAGGTAAAACAAAATGCCCCCCCCCCCCCCCCCCCCCC
>SSNP01000052.1:2995105-3071222 GCA_006937955.1 Pachypanchax playfairii
CCCCCCCCCCCCCCCCCAGACAGGTCATACGGACGCCAGCTGATAGAGTCACATCATCATCGTGTGAGCTGATGAAGAATCAGGATGTATTTTCATGTTGAAGAGCAGTTCTGGTGTTTTTGACCTGACGTGTTGATTTTAAATCTCATTTCTCATCAGAAGGTTTTAACTTTAAATAACTCTACTAACCTTGAAGAATCGTTTAAAATATGATTGTTTTAAACCTCCACATTAATCTTTGTGTAACTTTCACCAGCTGCGACTGCACGTCCTGCTGCTCGAGCTCGAAACTCCACTTCCTCAAACCCAGAATCCTCCAGATTCTATTCAGAGTTGCTGATTAAACCCGATTTGACCGAGACGGTCAGACAAACCACAAACTGTCTGGTTTCGGCAGAAATGAAGGAAGTAAATCCGAAAGCTTTCACAACAGAGTGACTCCACTAACTGGCACCATGCAGACCGACTCCTTGCCCAGTCTGGTTCTGATCCACCTGTAAATCAAACGGTTCTGTTGGTGGAGAGAGAGAGATGGTGAAATGCGTCTCATTCAGGCTCGTTCTGTGACGGTAAATGTGTCACCTGATCTGCAAGGCGCCAGATGCCCCCTGCACCAGAACTGAGCCACATCATGGAGATACATCCTCAGTTCCTGCAGGAACTGGACCGCCTGCAGGAACTGGACCGCCTGCTGGAACTGGACCGCCTGCTGGAACTGGACCGCCTGCAGGAACTGGACCGCCTGCTGGAACTGGACCGCCTGCAGTAACTGGACCGCCTGCTGGAACTGGACCGCCTGCAGGAACTGGACCGCCTGCAAGAACTGGACCGCCTGCAGTAACTGGACCGCCTGTTGGAACTGGACCTCCTGCAGGAACTGGACCGCCTGCAGGAACTGAATCGCCTGCAGGAACTGGACCGCCTGCAGGAACTGGACTTTCTGCAGGAACTGGACCGGCTGCAGGAACTGGACCGGCTGCAGGAACAGAATCACCTGCAGGAACTGGACCTCCTGCAGGAATGACAGAGACTCCTTATTCTCCTGCTCTGAAACTCTCCAGAACTACAGACCACGTGGATTAGATGGTCCACATGTGCTGGTTTGAGCTTGTTCTACGGCCACAGACACGGGAATGTCATTGATTCAACAGCTGAAGGTCGGACCAAACTGGGTCATGAACCAGAACCAGGATCCAAACAGCAGATGATCTGCTGGAGACTGAAGAAGAAGAAACAGATCAATGTGCTGCAACAGTCCAGTTAAAGACCAGACCTGAACCTGAATCAGATCCTCTGATCTGATCTTTGTGTTTATGTTCCTACAACATATGGTGTAGTTAATTAATACTGAGCAGGTTGTTTAATTAGAGTCATAAACGAGGAGTAACACCTGGTTTATGGAGAAACTGTTTTGTAAGCGGGTCTGAGTTCAGACTCTCAGAGCTGATTCATGTGGATCTGTTTTCTCTCCTCAGCTCTGTTCTATCGAAGCAACCTGCTCGCCAGGCCAGCGGTCCTACCCACCGCCAACGAGCAGCACCACCTGCAGCCGGCGAGGATTCACTCGTCTCCTGCTCTGCACGGTCAGTGCTGAAAACAGAAGGTTTACGTGTCCCGTGGACACGAGGAGACGGTTTGTTTACAACGTCTGGATGGTCAGAACCACGTTTACATCATAATGTGTTTTTATTCAGGGCACTGTGCAGAAAACTGTGGTGGGATTAAACCGGGGGGGCAGAATGTCAGTCGTGTTGCGTGTACACGTATGTGTTGAACTCTCAGCATCACGGAATGTGACAGTGGTTAAACTGTAAAACAGAGAAAACGAATGTGTGTGAAGTTTTGTAACTGGGACATTCTGGTGTCAGTGTGGTGACTCATAGTGACTCATGTGGTTGAGTTCTACAATGTTTACATGAAACCTTTCATTCCATTTCACCCTGACGCTCGTGGTGGTTGTTCACTTGATGTGGGCGGAGCCACTTTCCTCTCACCAGCTCACGATCTGTAAATCTGATGTTGATTTATTCAGTCAAACTCCAGCTTTGATCAGAATGAGGAAGACTTGCATCGTTTTCTCGTCTTTATTCCCCTCCTGTTGGAAACTCGGTGAACTTTATTGTGAAAGACTTTGTTTCTTCCAGAATGTGAAATCTGCTGATGGAAACATGTTAGCTAATCCAAAATACACTGAATATAAGAGCTTATTTTCAAAAAGATGAAAAGATATTCTGTAAACTCTGAAGAAAAAAACCTTTTCAGTTTGTTCAGACTTTATTTTGAAACGATTAATAAAATAATTTTGAATTTTAAATGCACCAAAAACGATTTTAAAATGATCCAATTCTTACAGGTATGTTTATAATTCAACGTATTTATAATATAAATTTTGCTTCAGCAACATGTCATTAAAAAAGAAGAAATACGAGGCTGTTGAAGACAGTAAGAGTGAGACGGTCTCAGTTAGACCAGATCGGTCTCACAGGGACACGAAGAGGTCCGATAATTACAGAACCTGAGATAAAAGGATTTTCTCTAAATCTAAAGAAAACTGGTCAGTGAACTAAACGAGACTCTTCCTCGTTCTTGACTCCAGAATAAAACTCAGATGGTGTTTACTGTGTACAGATTGAAGGCACCTGTTGGCGGGGGGGGTTTGAGTAGAGGTCCGGTCTGTGTGTGCATGTGTGGCGAGTCCTGAAATCCTGACTGTGCTCTTGTTTTTGACGAGTCTTTGTCTTGTTCCTACAGCGGGTTCGGACTCTAAAGCCGCCTCGCTCCACTGGACAGCTGAACGAGTGCTGAGTGTGACGCTGCTCGCTATGGGCCCCGTGGCGTACTTAAACCCGGGTCCTGTCATGGACTACTCCCTGGCGGTGGCTCTGACCCTGCATGGACACTGGTAAGACCAGCTGGGTTTAAAGGTTCACGTTGACACGTATCACAGCTCTGGTAGAACATTATTGGTGTAGATTCCCGTCCAGGACACAACGATCACTCAACATCTGGACTTCCAACCTTCCACAAGGATTCTTTAGTTTTGAGTCATAGTTGGAACAAAGACCTGAATGGCTGTTAAAGTCTGAGTAGGACTGACACATCGTCCATCCTTAGGGACCTTTTACAGCGTTCCTCCCAAATGCAAAACAAAAAGTTGAACTCAACCGAATGATCCAACTCAGAAATGAAAACATCTTGAGGAAGAACGAGTCCGTCAGTCTCTCTCAGGACTTTTAAAGAATATATTTTCACATCCTGCCTGTTACTCAGAAAACAAGAACCTTGGAGACAAACGGGACTAGTTCCTCTTTTAGGCTGTGAAATTTAAAGTCTGATATTTCAAACTGTCCCAGTGACGGTTCAGTCTGGGTCCCAGCGTCCGAACGACATCCAGGTTTTACTCGTCCTGGGAAAATATAAAAGGTAGATTTCTCCGTCTGTGGAAGTTGATGGAATGTTTCTGTCATGTTCAAACTCGGAACCTCGCAGGTTAAGTGCAGCCGTCGTCGCCTGCGTGGATCTAACGTCAGCTTACTCCACACATCAAGATGGTTCATTGAACTCTGCCGTTCCAAAAGTGTCGACTTAGTAAAATGATTCAACTACTTCTCTGAACCTCATGGGATAAAAACAGATGTCATGAGGGTTTGGGGGGGGGGGGGGTCACCAGGGTCGGGCTTTGTTCCGGCTCTGTTTGCAGACTTCAGAAGGTGGTTTTAGTTCAGTGTCTGAGCAGCGTGTGAGTTCATCAGTCAGAGCTCAGACACAAAGGTGTGGCAGGTGGACATCACAAATCCTACTCAGAAGTCTAGTTAAGCTTCGCTGTAGGAAGGAGGGGGCATCACAGGGTGGAACCAGAATGTTCCAGAGGTCCGTCTTTTCTTTGAAGCATGTGAAGGCAGGATAGATTCCTCCGCTCAGCAGCCTAATAGGATTGGTAGCTCTGAAGAATGTTTGGAATGAATTCCAATGTGATGAACCAATAAGATGGTGCGCTCTGTGAACCGGGTCAGAACAGGAAACAAACCGGATGCTTAGACTCTGACTGGGAAACTCTGATCTCTCAGCCTGGGAACTACTTTTAAAGTACTATTTCCTTCTAACCACCATGTTTTTATACTTTAACTGGCTCACAGAGCGCCTGCGTTCAGAAGCACATCTGTAAGAGGTCACAAGTTCTCTGGGGGCTTCGAAGTACCTTTAAGGACCCGATGCAGTTTATCACCGTGTAGTTAGAGTAGAAGACGCCATCATACATCTGCTTCAACAAACCCACTGTCATCTGGACAAAGCAGGCAGCACTGAGGATCATGTTCTTTGATTTCTCTAGTGTATTTAACAAAACCTCCAAAAGACACAGGTGGATGCCTCCACCATCACCTGGGTTCAGGACTACCCGACAAACAGACCACAGTTTGTGAGACTGAAGAGTTGTATGTCTGACCAGGTGATCAGCCGTACAGGAGCACCACAGGGGACGGTACTCTCACCATTTCTTTTTCACTCTGTACACATCAGACTTTCAGTTCAGGTCAGAATCCTGTCATCTGCAGAAATACTCTGATGACTCTGCAGTTGTTGGTGGATCAGCTGGCCAATTTGGACCACACTGGAGGCCAGGACATGCCGTGACCGGACGCATGAGAATTACAGAATCCTTCAGAAATATTGTTTAAGTCTTAGTCGAAATCCTCGTCCCTCTCTCCATGTTTTAATTTCACACTGACCACAAGTCACACCCATCCGATGACATCACAACATGGCCGACGGTTCTTCACTTACCTTTTCAACTCAAGTGATTTTATGATAATTAATATATTCATGTTAATACGTTGAAAAAAAAGTTCTTTGTATCAAATTGAAGCATTTTAATGTTTTTATTCTGTCCTTCATCGTGACAGAAACGCTTTAGGACACTGATTGTTGCACCTTTTGTCCTTCAGGGGTCTCGGCCAGGTGGTAACAGACTACGTTCACGGGGATACAAAGATCAAGTTAGCCAACACCGCGCTCTTCGTCCTCTCTACCGTCACCTTTGCTGGTCTTTGTTACTTCAACTACAACGATGTGGGAATCTGTAAAGCAGTCGCTCTGCTCTGGAGCAAATGAACGTGACTGGGACGCTCAGGAAGATTGAAAACTTTCTTCAGGCTTATTGTAAAAATTCAAGATGTTCTTTGTAAATTCTTTTATCATTTTGACAATATTACACTGATGATTGCATAATTATCAGTTCCAGCGTGTTTATTGGCTGGAAGCTGTAGGAGAGCAGCTTCAGCTCATCTGGTGGACTCACATGAATCTAAAGGACGTTTCTGACCAAGTCTTACAGAACATGTGTTTGGGTCGCTCGTTCGTTTCAGTCACAGATTTGATTGTGTCTGTTTTCGGGTTAGCAGCATCTCTACAGATTTTAGCAGCCTCACACTCCCCGTCAAACCTGGTTTACAAGTCATTCACAAGTTGGTTCATATTGCAGCATTCCAACAAGTCCGAGGAGAATCGGGAGAGTTCAGGCCAAGTGCAGTTTGTTCATGGCTGTTTTAGTTTCATACATGTGCTCCATTGTTCAGAGGATTTATTAAAGGTCAGACCAGCTTCATGATTTATCTGGAAACAGCAGGGTGTGAGAGAACAGCAGCTCACTGCAGCTGACAGATGTTTGTACTCAGTGAGTTGGATTTCCTGTCTCCTACAGTCCAAGTGAAATAAATCAAACTAAATGCCTTTTTCTTTGGATCATTTCATTTAAAAAGCCATTGGTTACTGAGTTGAACTGGTGCAGCTGATGTTCCAACAGGAAACAGGAGCAGAAAGTCCAGCATGCTTTTAGAACATATTTTTATTTCTCTGGTTGATGTACGGGTTAGACACTGTACACACAAACTGAAACAAGTTTCACATGAGCCACAACAGATGAGTAAATGTTCAGATCTATGAACCAGAAAATAAAGACAGGATTTACATGGACACAAGTCTTTAAAAAAACGCAAAAGGTCTCAGAAATCAGTTGAAAGTTAGTTTACTGAAAACATGCAAAGTAACTTATAATAAATCCAAAATTCATTCCCTTTCATCATCCCACACTAAAATTGAAGGAACTATTCCAGACTCCTGCTGCTGAAATCTAAAGCTGCTATATTCTGTTTACAGGAGCTGCCATGTTGGATTTTTGGAACCAGAGTCCCACCAACTCACCTGGGGTCTCATTTATAAACGGTGCGTACGCAAAAAATGGGGCCTGAAAGTAGCGTACGCCACTTTCAAAGCAAAAATTGGGATTTAAAAAAAACGAACTTGACTTGAAAACGTACGCAGCTGTACGCCAACTCTGACCCGTGCGTATGGACATTTTGGAGACGAGAGGAATCAACGACGCAGTTGGTGAGGTGGTGAACTACAGTCAGACTGCATGTTACTCCTCTCACACACGTCATTTCACCTCATACCAAACATTAATTATAGATTCATGTTATTATAAACATTCAGAACAACAATAATATCTATATTGCAGCTTGTAGTCAGCTGTAGCTCTCTTAAAAACATTTTTTAATACTAAGAGAAATATATTAAATTAATCTCCTCCTCCTCGATAGGAAGTCTTCACTCGGGGAACAATTGGGTCTGAGGGTGTAATGCAGCGTTTGAGATGACAACGACAAGGTTCATTTAATGTTTTTTAATGTATCATTTAAGGCCCCAACGGCTGTCATCATGTCGCAAAACGCACTTTTTATTTCTTTTAATTCATTGGTCACGGAATTAATAGCGCTTATGGAGTCTCTCTGTGTCTGCAGCACAGCTTCAGTCAGAACCCGACCACTGCTGATGCGCTGCGGTCACCGGCAGCACTGGTGCTGGGGACAGTCTGACGACCTCATCCTCGCCTTGTGCAAATGCTGAAAAGACACGACATATTAGTCTGTCTCCTTAAAACATGCTAACATTTTTTAACGTAACCACGTATTACAAAAGGTGCTTTATACCGGGTTTATTTGTTGTTTCTGTCAGGTCGGTGTCGCCCTCCTTCTCTGACACAAGACCAAACACCGTCCTGTCAGCTGCACTGACAGTCTGCACTGCAGACGCTGCAACTCGTAGTTTTTACTTTTATTTGTGACACCGCTGCTGTTTCCACCAAATAAAATGTCTCTCCTAGTCTCCACTTCACCCACTAACACTTTAATTTTGTTTCTTTTCTTGTTTTTTTGTTTAGTTGCGATATTTCCCGTCTTCATATGTATCAATATTCATGTGTGCGTACGCATACGCATGGTTTTATAAATCGGAAATTTTTTTGGCGTACGCAAACTTTTTGTTTTGGTCGTACATACACTTTTAGTAGGGTTTCTACGCAATGTTTTATAAATGAGACCCCTGAACATTTCTGAGGCCTTTTTAGTAGGAAATATCTAATTAAAGATAAACATATGATGAGAAATTCGAATTTGAATATACAAGAACAGTAAAAAATAATCAGAGGTGTCAGGTTTGGGATTTTAGGGAATATGCATGCAGTTAACTGGCAACTCTAAATTGTCCCTCGGTGTGAGTGGTGGTCTGTCTATATGTGACCCTGTGATGAACTGATGACCTGTCCAGGTGTAGCTCCGCCTCTCACCTAATGACAGCTGGAGATAGACACCAGCTTCCTGCGACCCTGAACAGGTATAGGTGTGTACAGGAAATGACTGAATACTTTTGTCTATAGCAGCCTGATGTGTGTCACGTCCTATGTTCAAACCAGGATTAACTAGGAAACAGGTGTGTTGTTGAAAACACATGTAGTAATCTGAAGAAAGAAAATCAAAAACAACAACACTGTCCTTGCAGAAATTATTTGTCAAGTTTCTGTTTGTCTAGTTTTTTCTACTTGATCTCTATTTTCTGTCGATAGGAGACACAGAAATATGAGAAGACTGATCGACTTCATCCGCCTCCTCTTTGAGCAGAATCAGTCTCTGAAAACAGGAATTATTCTCATCAGGCTCAAACGCCAGAACCCTGCCTTTATACAGGGTGGACTCAAATATGTACTTATCACATGAGATTTTTTTCTTGTAGAACAAGGCCTTGTGTCCGGTACCGTCAATGTTCTCCAGTGATGCAAGGTCCTGGGAACAGACAAAGGATCTGGATCAGGATCGGTTTTATTTGCACAACACAAGGAATGTGTCTTGGGTGAAGCTACAGAGAATAAATCAAAGCATGAATAATAATAATAAACAAAAACAGAAGAACCAGCAATAATTACAAGCACAAATCATTTGTGCAAATAAAGCAAATGTGTTTTTCTTTAAAATGGCCAAAAAAACTGTAAAGCTTAAATGAGTCAGCGAGATGGGTGTGTGTGGTGGTGGTGGTGGTGGGGGGGGGGTGTCAGGAGGTCCTGATGGACTGGAGCTTCTTCCAGAAAGGAGAGTCTAAAAGATTTTATGTCCAGGATGAGAGGCATCAGCCCGAACGTGTACAGGTCCTGAACGTGTACAGGTCCTGGAGGTGTACGGGTCCTGGAGGTGTACGGGTCCTGGGGGTGTACAAGTCCTGAACGTGTACAGGTCCTGGAGGTGTACGGGTCCTGGGGGTGTACAGGTCCTGGAGGTGTACGGGTCCTGGGGGTGTACAGGTCCTGGGGGTGTACAAGTCCTGAACGTGTACAGGTCCTGGAGGTGTACAAGTCCTGAACGTGTACAGGTCCTGGAGGTGTACGGGTCCTGGGGGTGTACAGGTCCTGGAGGTGTACGGGTCCTGGGGGTGTACGGGTCCTGGAGGTGTACGGGTCCTGGGGGTGTACAAGTCCTGGGGGTGTACAGGTCCTGGAGGTGTACGGGTCCTGGGGGTGTACAGGTCCTGGGGGTGTACAAGTCCTGAACGTGTACAGGTCCTGGAGGTGTACAAGTCCTGAACGTGTACAGGTCCTGGAGGTGTACGGGTCCTGGGGGTGTACGGGTCCTGGAGGTGTACGGGTCCTGGGGGTGTACAAGTCCTGGGGGTGTACAGGTCCTGGAGGTGTACGGGTCCTGGGGGTGTACAGGTCCTGGAGGTGTACGGGTCCTGGGGGTGTACAGGTCCTGGGGGTGTACAGGTCCTGAACGTGTACAGGTCCTGGAGGTGTACAAGTCCTGAACGTGTACAGGTCCTGGAGGTGTACGGGTCCTGGAGGTGTACGGGTCCTGGAGGTGTACGGGTCCTGGGGGTGTACGGGTCCTGGAGGTGTACGGGTGCTGGGGGTGTACAGGTCCTGGGGGTGTACGGGTCCTGGGGGTGTACAAGTCCTGAACGTGTACAGGTCCTGGAGGTGTACGGGTCCTGGGGGTGTACGGGTCCTGGAGGTGTACGGGTCCTGGAGGTGTACGGGTCCTGGAGGTGTACGGGTCCTGGGGGTGTACAAGTCCTGGAGGTGTACGGGTCCTGGGGGTGTACGGGTCCTGGAGGTGTACGGGTGCTGGGGGTGTACAGGTCCTGGAGGTGTACGGGTCCTGGGGGTGTACAAGTCCTGAACGTGTACAGGTCCTGGAGGTGTACAAGTCCTGAACGTGTACAGGTCCTGGAGGTGTACGGGTCCTGGGGGTGTACAAGTCCTGAACGTGTACAGGTCCTGGAGGTGTACGGGTCCTGGGGGTGTACGGGTCCTGGGGGTGTACAAGTCCTGAACGTGTACGGGTCCTGGGGGTGTACGGGTCCTGGGGGTGTACGGGTCCTGGGGGTGTACAGGTCCTGGGGGGGTACAGGTCCTGGGGGTGTACAGGTCCTGGGGGTGTACAAGTCCTGAACGTGTACAGGTCCTGGAGGTGTACAAGTCCTGAACGTGTACAGGTCCTGGAGGTGTACGGGTCCTGGGGGTGTACGGGTCCTGGAGGTGTACGGGTCCTGGGGGTGTACAAGTCCTGGGGGTGTACAGGTCCTGGAGGTGTACGGGTCCTGTAAGTGTACAGGTCCTGGACGTGTACAGGTCCTGGAGGTGTACGGGTCCTGGGGGTGTACAAGTCCTGAACGTGTACGGGTCCTGGGGGTGTACAGGTCCTGGAGGTGTACGGGTCCTGGGGGTGTGCGGGTCCTGGGGGTGTGCGGGTCCTGGAGGTGTACGGGTCCTGGGGGTGTACAGGTCCTGGAGGTGTACGGGTCCTGGAGGTGTACGGGTCCTGGGGGTGTACAAGTCCTGAACGTGTACAGGTCCTGGAGGTGTACGGGTCCTGGGGGTGTACAGGTCCTGGAGGTGTACGGGTCCTGGGGGTGTACAGGTCCTGGGGGTGTACAAGTCCTGAACGTGTACAGGTCCTGGAGGTGTACGGGTCCTGGGGGTGTACAGGTCCTGGAGGTGTACGGGTCCTGGGGGTGTACAGGTCCTGGAGGTGTACGGGTCCTGGGGGTGTACAGGTCCTGGAGGTGTACAAGTCCTGAACGTGTACAGGTCCTGGAGGTGTACGGGTCCTGGGGGTGTACGGGTCCTGGAGGTGTACGGGTCCTGGGGGTGTACAAGTCCTGGAGGTGTACGGGTCCTGGGGGTGTACAGGTCCTGGAGGTGTACGGGTCCTGGGGGTGTACAAGTCCTGAACGTGTACAGGTCCTGGAGGTGTACGGGTCCTGGGGGTGTACAGGTCCTGGAGGTGTACGGGTCCTGGGGGTGTACAAGTCCTGAACGTGTACGGGTCCTGGGGGTGTACAGGTCCTGGAGGTGTACGGGTCCTGGGGGTGTACGGGTCCTGGAGGTGTACGGGTCCTGGGGGTGTACAGGTCCTGGAGGTGTACGGGTCCTGGGGGTGTACAGGTCCTGGGGGTGTACAAGTCCTGAACGTGTACAGGTCCTGGAGGTGTACGGGTCCTGGGGGTGTACGGGTCCTGGGGGTGTACAAGTCCTGGAGGTGTACGGGTCCTGGGGGTGTACAAGTCCTGGACGTGTACAGGTCCTGGAGGTGTACGGGTCCTGGGGGTGTACAGGTCCTGGAGGTGTACGGGTCCTGGGGGTGTACGGGTCCTGGAGGTGTACGGGTCCTGGGGGTGTACAAGTCCTGGGGGTGTACAGGTCCTGGAGGTGTACGGGTCCTGGGGGTGTACAGGTCCTGGGGGTGTACGGGTCCTGGGGGTGTACAGGTCCTGGGGGTGTACAAGTCCTGAACGTGTACAGGTCCTGGAGGTGTACAAGTCCTGAACGTGTACAGGTCCTGGAGGTGTACGGGTCCTGGGGGTGTACGGTCCTGGAGGTGTACGGGTCCTGGGGGTGTACAGGTCCTGGGGGGGTACGGGTCCTGGGGGTGTACAGGTCCTGGTGGTGTACAAGTCCTGAACGTGTACAGGTCCTGGAGGTGTACAAGTCCTGAACGTGTACAGGTCCTGGAGGTGTACGGGTCCTGGGGGTGTACAGGTCCTGGAGGTGTACGGGTCCTGGGGGTGTACAGGTCCTGGGGGTGTCCAAGTCCTGAACGTGTACAGGTCCTGGAGGTGTACAAGTCCTGAACGTGTACCGGTCCTGGAGGTGTACGGGTCCTGGGGGTGTACGGGTCCTGGAGGTGTACGGGTCCTGGAGGTGTACGGGTCCTGGGGGTGTACAGGTCCTGGAGGTGTACAAGTCCTGAACGTGTACAGGTCCTGGAGGTGTACGGGTCCTGGGGGTGTTCGGGTCCTGGAGGTGTACGGGTCCTGGAGGTGTACGGGTCCTGGGGGTGTACAGGTCCTGGAGGTGTACGGGTCCTGGGGGTGTACAGGTCCTGGGGGTGTACAAGTCCTGAACGTGTACAGGTCCTGGAGGTGTACAAGTCCTGAACGTGTACAGGTCCTGGAGGTGTACGGGTCCTGGGGGTGTACGGGTCCTGGAGGTGTACGGGTCCTGGAGGTGTACGGGTACTGGAGGTGTACGGGTCCTGGAGGTGTACGGGTCCTGGGGGTGTACAAGTCCTGGACGTGTACAGGTCCTGGAGGTGTACGGGTCCTGGGGGTGTACGGGTCCTGGAGGTGTACGGGTCCTGGGGGTGTACGGGTCCTGGAGGTGTACGGGTCCTGGAGGTGTACGGGTCCTGGGGGTGTACAAGTCCTGAACGTGTACAGGTCCTGGAGGTGTACGGGTCCTGGGGGTGTACGGGTCCTGGAGGTGTACGGGTCCTGGGGGTGTACGGGTCCTGGGGGTGTACAGGTCCTGGAGGTGTACGGGTCCTGGGGGTGTACAGGTCCTGGGGGTGTACAAGTCCTGAACGTGTACAGGTCCTGGAGGTGTACAAGTCCTGAACGTGTACGGGTCCTGGAGGTGTACGGGTCCTGGGGGTGTACAAGTCCTGGAGGTGTACGGGTCCTGGGGGTGTACAGGTCCTGGAGGTGTACGGGTCCTGGGGGTGTACAAGTCCTGAACGTGTACGGGTCCTGGGGGTGTACAGGTCCTGGGGGTGTACAAGTCCTGAACGTGTACAGGTCCTGGAGGTGTACAAGTCCTGGGCGTGTACAGGTCCTGGAGGTGTACGGGTCCTGGGGGTGTACGGGTCCTGGAGGTGTACGGGTCCTGGAGGTGTACGGGTCCTGGAGGTGTACGGGTCCTGGAGGTGTACGGGTCCTGGGGGTGTACAAGTCCTGGAGGTGTACGGGTCCTGGGGGTGTACGGGTCCTGGGGGTGTACAAGTCCTGAACGTGTACAGGTCCTGGAGGTGTACGGGGCCTGGGGGTGTACGGGTCCTGGAGGTGTACGGGTCCTGGAGGTGTACGGGTCCTGGGGGTGTACGGGTCCTGGAGGTGTACGGGTCCTGGGGGTGTACGGGTCCTGGAGGTGTACGGGTCCTGGGGGTGTACAAGTCCTGAACGTGTACGGGTCCTGGGGGTGTACAGGTCCTGGAGGTGTACGGGTCCTGGGGGTGTACAGGTCCTGGGGGTGTACAAGTCCTGGAGGTGTACGGGTCCTGGGGGTGTACGGGTCCTGGAGGTGTACGGGTCCTGGGGGTGTACAAGTCCTGAACGTGTACAGGTCCTGGAGGTGTACAAGTCCTGAACGTGTACAGGTCCTGGAGGTGTACGGGTCCTGGGGGTGTACGGGTCCGGGAGGTGTACGGGTCCTGGAGGTGTACGGGTCCTGGAGGTGTACGGGTCCTGGAGGTGTACGGGTCCTGGGGGTGTACAAGTCCTGGAGGTGTACGGGTCCTGGGGGTGTACAAGTCCTGGAGGTGTACGGGTCCTGGGGGTGTACAAGTCCTGAACGTGTACAGGTCCTGGAGGTGTACGGGTCCTGGGGGTGTACAGGTCCTGGAGGTGTACGGGTCCTGGGGGTGTACAGGTCCTGGGGGTGTACAAGTCCTGGACGTGTACAGGTCCTGGAGGTGTACGGGTCCTGGGGGTGTACGGGTCCTGGAGGTGTACGGGTCCTGGAGGTGTACGGGTCCTGGGGGTGTACAGGTCCTGGAGGTGTACGGGTCCTGGGGGTGTACAGGTCCTGGGGGTGTACAAGTCCTGAACGTGTACAGGTCCTGGAGGTGTACAAGTCCTGAACGTGTACGGGTCCTGGGGGTGTACAGGTCCTGGAGGTGTACGGGTCCTGGGGGTGTACGGGTCCTGGAGGTGTACGGGTCCTGGAGGTGTACGGGTCCTGGGGGTGTACGGGTCCTGGGGGTGTACAAGTCCTGAACGTGTACAGGTCCTGGAGGTGTACAAGTCCTGAACGTGTACAGGTCCTGGAGGTGTACGGGTCCTGGGGGTGTACAAGTCCTGAACGTGTACAGGTCCTGGAGGTGTACGGGTCCTGGGGGTGTACAGGTCCTGGAGGTGTACGGGTCCTGGAGGTGTACGGGTCCTGGAGGTGTACGGGTCCTGGGGGTGTGCAGGTCCTGGGGGTGTACAAGTCCTGAACGTGTACAGGTCCTGGAGGTGTACAAGTCCTGAACGTGTACAGGTCCTGGAGGTGTAGGGGTCCTGGGGGTGTACGGGTCCTGGAGGTGTTCGGGTCCTGGGGGTGTACGGGTCCTGGAGGTGTACGGGTCCTGGAGGTGTACGGGTCCTGGGGGTGTACAAGTCCTGGGGGTGTACAGGTCCTGGAGGTGTACGGGTCCTGGGGGTGTACAGGTCCTGGGGGTGTACAAGTCCTGAACGTGTACAGGTCCTGGAGGTGTACAAGTCCTGAACGTGTACAGGTCCTGGAGGTGTACGGGTCCTGGGGGTGTACGGGTCCTGGAGGTGTACGGGTCCTGGGGGTGTACAAGTCCTGAACGTGTACAGGTCCTGGAGGTGTACGGGTCCTGGGGGTGTACAGGTCCTGGAGGTGTACGGGTCCTGGGGGTGTACAGGTCCTGGGGGTGTACAGGTCCTGAACGTGTACAGGTCCTGGAGGTGTACGTGTCCTGGAGGTGTACAGGTCCTGGAGGTGTACGGGTCCTGGGGGTGTACAAGTCCTGAACGTGTACAGGTCCTGGAGGTGTACGGGTCCTGGGGGTGTACCGGTCCTGGGGGTGTACAAGTCCTGAACGTGTACAGGTCCTGGAGGTGTACGGGTCCTGGGGGTGTACAGGTCCTGGAGGTGTACGGGTCCTGGGGGTGTACAAGTCCTGAACGTGTACAGGTCCTGGAGGTGTACAAGTCCTGAACGTGTACAGGTCCTGGAGGTGTACGGGTCCTGGGGGTGTACGGGTCCTGGAGGTGTACGGGTCCTGGGGGTGTACAAGTCCTGGGGGTGTACAGGCCATGAACGTTGCAGCCAATCACCTTCTCAGTAGAGCAGATGATACGCTGCAGTCGGTCGTTGTTCTTGGCTGAAGCTGAAATGAACCAGATGGTGATGGACTCGATGGAGGTGGTGTAGAAAGGGAGGCTGAACTTCCTCAGTTGTCTCAGGAAGTCCATCCTCTGGTAAGAAAGCTGATATTCATCTCCCAATAAAGGTCTCGAGAGATGATGGTTACCAGGAAGCAGAAGGACTTCACTGTGTCCACTGGGGACTCTATCAGGGTGATGAGGGTGGGGGGGTGAGTTCTTCCTAAGGCCCATAACCATCTCTACTGTCTTAGCCTTGCTGAGCTCCAGGTTGAAGAGGAGGTGGACTCGGGTTCCATTTATCTAGAACCTTTAATGCTTCACTAACTCTTCTTCAACAATCCAAACTGACACGTGATTACAACATCCCACATAAACAAGTCACAGGTGACTTAACGACACTCAGGAGGAACTTTTTAGGTAAAAGGTTTTGGATCCAACAGATGTATCATCCCATATGGAGGGGGCGGTAGTGAGAGACCTATGTAAACCTGTGACATCTGTTCTAACCCCAGAACAAATCCCTGCTCGTACTCACCATGTGCTCAGGACCAACGACCTTCTCATCATGGCAGCAGACCACATGCACAGTGTTCCCACATTTGGTATAAAATAAGACCGGCTGTAGTCCGCACTCTCTGGATGAATCCTTAAAAATCTGCATTTGGAAATGGCAGTCTAAAAAAACAAATGAAGACATGTTAGAAAAGAAATTCAGAAAGCATTCCCGATGAAGCCACCACGCGGGTCAGTCACCTGGGAACAGCTTAAAGAGGTAGACAGTTACTGATGTTAGGTCGGCGTGACGACAGGTCGGCGTGACGACAGGTTGGCGTCGGCCCATTCAGACTGAAACAAGCTGTTTACTGTTACACTCAGCTCAGATCAGATCTGGAAAACTTTGTCATGTTGTTTTAGTTTCCATTTCCCATTTTACAGAATGTAAATCCTCATCAGACATGAGAATGCGCTACAGGTTAAACACGGGAAGGACGGTACCAAACCTGCATGCAAAGCACACGGAAACACGTTTACTGGGTTCATCATACAATCTCCATCCTGCCAGAGAATCGGCATTTCATTCCTTTCTATATTATATTATATACTATGCTGGGGGGCTGCACAGTGGTGCAGTGGGTAGTACTGTTGTCTTGCAGCAAGAAGGTTGTGGGTTTGAAACCAGGTTGGGACCTTCCTGCATGAAGTTTGCATGTTCTTCCTGTACATGTGTGGGTTTTTCTCCAGGGACTCCGGCTTCATCACACAGAACAAAGATATGCATGAGGTTAATTGGCAGTTCTAAACGGTCCATCAGTAAGAGTCTGTATGGTTGTTTGTCTATATGTGTCTCTGTGATGGACAGGTGACCTGTCCAGGTGTAGCCCTCCCTCTTGCCCCATGACTGCTGTAGACACCAGCTCCGTGACCCTGAACAGGAATAAGCAGGTACAGATAATGACTGACTGTGCTGGGAAACATTATTCCCCCCCCAAAAAAAAAAAAGATTTCTTCTGTTTCGGTTCTGCATTTCAGTCATACTTGAGACTCAGCGGTTCTTTACTCTAATGAAAAGGTACATGAGTTTCAAACATTTTCACATGTCACTGCTCTTTGTGTACTTTCTACTGGCACAGCTACTGGACAACAGATCTACCAGAGGTCAGAGGTCAGCGTTCACTTCCAAACAATAGTAAACACAACAACAGGGAACAATTCTTTTTTTATTTCCTCCCGTTATCTTTGTTTAATATGAAACTTTTAGGAAACAAAGAGGAAATTCTCTAAGGGAGCAAATACTTTTCACACACTGTAACATCTGAAAGGTGTTATGTGGCTGATCTGCCTGTGGCTGTGAGTGTGTGTGTGGGTGTGATTAACCTCATTTCCAACAGGTGGATCAGCTCTGGAGCGGCAGGTGTGGCCCATTCTCCTCTTCACCTGAGAGGGGATTTAAGGGGAGGATCAACACGAGACAGGCGCCAGATAGTTCTCTTTCATCGCTTGGTAGAGTTGCTAATACTGACCACATGCACATTCCTGAAAGACGAGCCCCATAACGCTTGGTCTTTCTTTCCCTTTCTCTACAGGAGTTTCACACGGATCCGACGCCTCTCCGAGGATCTGCACCTCCTGTCCTGGAGACAATCCGATACCACAGGCTCTCACGCTGGCTTGGTTCTCCCTGGATTGTTCTCCGCCTGTCTCTTCCTCCCCGGAGCCTGCACCTGCTGGACACACAGACCCAGAGCTGATCTGTTCACCCTCCCGCACCTGCACATCTCACTCCGGACCACAGACCTCTTTTCAGCCACCAACAACTCCTCCTCTCAACACCACCATCTGCGCCATCCAAGTAAGCCTTCTCTCATGTTCTCATGCTTGCTCCAACATCACAACCCCTCAGATAACTAACCTGTGCTCTCACCGTTTAGAGTTCCACGGTTCCATCCCGGTGAGGCCCGGTTCCTGTACCGCCAGCAGCACAGGAGTTACGTGCCTGGCCGTGCTCCTTTTCATAACTTCAATAAACACTTTAAAACTGTTTTGTGGTCTGGGGCTTGTGCTTGTAAGAGGGTTCGCACCAAACAGAGGCCATGACAGAACTATCTGGCCACCAGAACCCTACGGCACAGCTCCAGGCTGCACTCTCCCAACAGGGAATTCTTCTGGGCAAGCATGAGAGCTTCCTACAGGAGATGGCGCAGCAACAGACCCACATTGTAGATACCATGGACAGACTCACCCGGCGACTCACGGAGCTATTCGCGCGTCTGGCGGACACCGACACTAGGATGACGGATCTCTCTGTGTCTGAACCCCAGGCCGCGTCTCCTCCGGTCGCACCTCCCGAGCCAGTCCATCGAGGAGTCTCTCCTCCAAATCCACAGCCCTATGACGGAGACCTCCGTAAGTGCAAAGGATTTATACTTCAGTGTAATCTCATGTTTAACAGTACTCCTAACTCTTTCGGCACAGACGCCAGCAGGATCTCGTTCCTGGTCGCCGGAATGCGCGACAGAGCCCTCAGGTGGGCGGAGGCGTATATCGACTCCAACCCCATCGACCAGACGGAATACGAGGAATTTCTGGATGCTTTCAAGCAAACGTTCGACTCGGAGGAGACGGAAGAGGAGACGATGGACCAGCTGCTCCGGATTCGGCAAGGGAAGCAGTCGGTGGCGGATTTCGCCATCGAGTTCCGCACCCTGGCTGCCAGAACAGCATGGAACGACTCCGCCCTTCGAGGAGTGTTTAAGAACGCGCTCACGGAGAGACTGCAGGATGAACTCTCCGGTCGTGACAGTCCGACCTCATTCAACCAGCTGGTCAAGCTCGCCATTCGGCTGGACAACCGGGCTCGGGAGAGACTCCGATCCCGGGTCTCAGCCTTTACAACCCAGGAACGACCACCACCTTCGCCGCCCCGACGGCGTCCGGTTCGCCTTCCCTCACCCGAACCGAGGCAGCCGGAACGGGTCCGTCTCAGCTACGCCGAAAGGAGGCGACGTCAAGCCGAAGGAGCCTGTCTCTACTGTGCTTCTCCCAAACATGCAGTAAATAACTGCCCGGAAGCGCCAAACGACCGCGCCCGCTAGTGAGGATGGGGATCCTGGCGGGCGGAAAGTGCCAAAGTCCCCGTTTGACTCTTCCAATTTCTATATGTTATCAGAACCAGGAGCCTGTTAAGTGTGTTGCGCTTATAGACTCCGGTTCTGAGAAGAATTTAATTCACCCAGAGTTAGTTAGAAAGTGTCACCTCTCTTTGACCCCACTGCCCGCGCCTCTTTGTGTGCGCGCTTTAGACGGTAGCTCTATGGCGTCAATAACTCACTGCACTGACTCTGTTTCCCTTGTTGTCTCCGGAAATCACAGAGAGAACATTAAATTTTTTGTTTACCCCAGCACGGAGGTTCCCGTAGTCCTGGGATACCCGTGGTTGGCGCAACATTGTCCGCTAATTGACTGGGTTCACAACCGCATCACGTCATGGAGCCCGCACTGCCTGGAGCGGTGTTTACAGTCTGCACTTCCGGTGGGTGTTCCCGTCTCTTCGGCCCCACAGCAACCGACAGACTTAACAAGGGTTCCCCCTGAGTACCACGACCTTAGCGAGGTCTTCAATAAAGATCTGGCTCTCTCTCTCCCTCCGCACCGGCCGTACGATTGTTGCATCGATCTGCTGCCTGGTGCACCTCTCCCGGCGGGCCGCTTGTTCAACCTTTCCCGGGCCGAGAGAGAAGCCATGGAGACCTACATTAAGGACTCTCTGAAGGCTGGAATCATCCGACCTTCATCATCTCCCCTCGGAGCTGGTTTCTTCTTCGTGGGCAAGAAAGACGGCACACTCCGTCCCTGCATAGACTACCGAGGACTAAACCAGATCACCGTAAAAAATAAATATGAACTCCCACTACTCTCATCAGCTTTGGAACCTGTTCAAAAGGCCACCATTTTCACAAAACTGGACCTTCGCAACGCTTATCACCTTGTCCGCATTCGGGCAGGTGATGAGTGGAAGACAGCTTTCAAAACACACATTGGACACTACGAATACTCCGTCATGCCCTTCGGACTTACCAATGCACCAGCAGTGTTCCAAGCACTAATCAATGACGTACTCAGGGACTTCTTACATCAGTTTGTGTTCGTCTACCTAGACGATATTTTGATTTTTTCCCCAGATCCACAGACTCATCAGCGACACGTCCGGCTGGTCCTCCAAAGGCTCCTGGAGAACCGGCTCTACGTCAAGGCCGAGAAATGTGAGTTTCACACACCCACCATCACATTTCTCGGTTTCATTCTAGAGGGTGGACAGATCAGACCGGACCCCGTCAAGACTCAAGCCGTGGAGGAGTGGCCAGTGCCTACCTGCCGGAAGCAGCTGCAACGGTTCCTGGGCTTCTCTAACTTTTACCGCAGGTTCATCCGCGGTTTCAGCCTCATAGTGGGACCCCTTACGGCGCTGACCTCTCCCAAGGTGCCGTTCCACTGGGGCCCGGAGGCTGAGGCCGCCTTCAGGAACCTGCAACAGCGCTTCACGGCAGCGCCCATCCTTATTCACCCGGACACCAGCGCCCAGTTCACCCTGGAGGTGGACGCTTCTGAGGAAGGCGTGGGAGCTGTCCTGTCCCAGCGCTCGGCGGCGGACAACAAGCTCCACCCGTGCGCTTTCTTCTCTAAGCGCTTCACGCCGCCGGAGCGCAACTATAACATCGGGGACAGGGAGCTCCTGGCAATAAAACTGGCGCTGGAAGAATGGAGGCACTGGCTTGAAGGTACGCAACTCCCTATAATAATCTGGACTGACCATAAAAATCTCATCTATCTACAGAGTGCGAAACGCCTCAACCCCCGCCAGTTCCGTTGGTCCCTCTTCTTCACAAGGTTCAATCTCTCCATCTCCTACCGGCCGGGGTCCAAGAACCAGAAGCCGGATCATCAGCCCGCCGGAGGAGCGGACGGAGACCATCTTACCTGGGTCCTGCTTCGTCCGCTCACTCACCTGGGACATCGAGAGGCTGATCCGGCGAGCGCAGGAGGCGGAGCCAGACCCTGGAGGAGGACCTCCCAACCGGCTCTACGTGCCATCCTCGGTCCGAGCGCAGGTCATCCGCTGGGGGCACAACACGAAGTTCTCCTGCCATCCTGGCACCAGCGAACCATCGCCTTCCTGCAGAGGTATTTTTGGTGGCCAGCTATACATAAGGATGTTGGAGAATTCGTGTCTGCTTGTTGTGTGTGTGCCCGCAGCAAGCCGTCCCACCGGCCTCCAGCGGGACTCCTGCAGCCGCTCCCGGTCCCATCCAGACCCTGGTCGCACATCGCTTTGGACTTCGTCACCGGCCTCCCCATCTCTAAAGGCAAGTCCGTCATCCTCACAATTATTGACCGTTTTTCCAAGGCATGCCACCTCATCGCGCTGCCGAAGCTCCCGTCAGCCCCCGAGACCGCCCGCCTCCTGTTCCGCCATGTGTTTCGCCTGCATGGCATCCCGTCGGAGGTGCTCTCGGATCGGGGCACGCAGTTCACCGCCAGGGTCTGGAAGGAGTTTTGTGTGATGTTGGGAGCCACGCCCCGGTTCACTTCAGGGTTCCACCCGCAGACGAATGGGCAGTGTGAGCGTCTCAACCAGGAGATGGAAAGTATGCTGCGCTGTGTGTGCGAAGAAAATCCTGCCACATGGTGTCAGCATCTCTCCTGGGTTGAGTACGCGCGCAACGCGCACATCTCGTCTGCGACGGGGCTCTCTCCATTCGAGTGTTCCCTCGGCTACCAGCCCACGCTCATCCCTTCCTCCTGCCCAGAGCCGGTCATTCCCACGGTCCGCACCCACATCCGCCAGATACGCCGCGTCTGGTCTGGAACCAAGCGTGCGCTGGAGCGCACGGCGGCAAGGACTAAGGCGGGTGCGGACCGCAGACGCATCCCGGCTCCCACCTACTCCCCGGGACAAAGGGTCTGGCTCACCGCTAAGGACTTCCCCCTCAAGGCCTCTACCAGGAAGCTCTCCCCTCGGTTCTTGGGCCCCTTCACTGTGGAGGAAGTCCCCAGTCCAGCTACGGTCAGGCTCCGGCTCCCCTCTCACCTCCGTGTCCATCCGCAGTACCTGGTGGACTGGGAGGGTTATGGCCCTGAGGACCGCTCCTGGGTTCCCCGGTCCTTCATCTTGGACCCCACCTTAATCACGGACTTCGAAGCGTCCTCCGCCTCGTCGTCCTCATCCCTGCCTGCATCTTCGGCGCGACCGCCTGGTGGCGGTCGTTAGGGGGGGGGGTACTGTTATGTGGCTGATCTGCCTGTGGCTGTGAGTGTGTGTGTGGGTGTGATTAACCTCATTTCCAACAGGTGGATCAGCTCTGGAGCGGCAGGTGTGGCCCATTCTCCTCTTCACCTGAGAGGGGATTTAAGGGGAGGATCAACACGAGACAGGCGCCAGATAGTTCTCTTTCATCGCTTGGTAGAGTTGCTAATACTGACCACATGCACATTCCTGAAAGACGAGCCCCATAACGCTTGGTCTTTCTTTCCCTTTCTCTACAGGAGTTTCACACGGATCCGACGCCTCTCCGAGGATCTGCACCTCCTGTCCTGGAGACAATCCGATACCACAGGCTCTCACGCTGGCTTGGTTCTCCCTGGATTGTTCTCCGCCTGTCTCTTCCTCCCCGGAGCCTGCACCTGCTGGACACACAGACCCAGAGCTGATCTGTTCACCCTCCAGCACCTGCACATCTCACTCCGGACCACAGACCTCTTTTCAGCCACCAACAACTCCTCCTCTCAACACCACCATCTGCGCCATCCAAGTAAGCCTTCTCTCATGTTCTCATGCTTGCTCCAACATCACAACCCCTCAGATAACTAACCTGTGCTCTCACCGTTTAGAGTTCCACGGTTCCATCCCGGTGAGGCCCGGTTCCTGTACCGCCAGCAGCACAGGAGTTACGTGCCTGGCCGTGCTCCTTTTCATAACTTCAATAAACACTTTAAAACTGTTTTGTGGTCTGGGGCTTGTGCTTGTAAGAGGGTTCGCACCAAACAGAGGCCATGACAAAAGGTAAAACAAGTTCACTACAAAATGCAGGAACATAAAAGTTGGGACTTTTGAGTCACATGGTCTGAATCGGAAATAAAGATCCGTCAGCTGAAGTAAAGCTGATCGAAATCTGACAAACCAAAAGTCACGGGTCACTGGGTTTCTTCTTCATTTAAAGAAATGTTGTTTTATTTTATAGATCTTCAGAGAAAATCTTTCAGGCAACAGGATTCTATTTTGTCTAAACATTTTATTTACAAGGTCTTATAGGTACTAATACAATGTGAGGGAGCCAGTTGGGCTCAGAATCAGGTTTATTTGGTCCAGTATGTTGTACATACAAGGAATTTGGAATATGAAGATAAACAGTGTTGGACATAGAACACACATGAAGTACAAGATACATGAAAGTCTGATTGGTGGTTTAAGGTCAGGTGGTACGGTACAGGTAAATATTGTTAGTTTTTATGATTAAAACAGGTTATTTCTTCATTAGGAGAGTTAAACAGTCTGTTGTAAAGATGTCTGTGTAGAATAAACAGGAAATGAGCTTCTCCTGCAATGTCTTGTTTTACTCTAAAAAATAAGAAATAAAGGTGAAGGAGGAGAAAAGCAGAAGGACCAACATTTCCTGTTTGGTTTAGATTAAAGCTGCAGGTTCACCAGCGTCTCACACGTGTCCCCATCAGACGTGCGTGTCAGCGTACCTCACAGTAACAAGACCAACATTTTCCCTTCATACACTCAAATAACTTGAATTTACACCAACTTGAAATCTTTTAGATGTGAACACATCTGTAACACATCTGTAACAACGACTCCTTTCAATTTCATGTCAGCATGCAAAAAATAACTCTCTTTAATAATAATTGACTTAAATGCTGATGAGTCTGAGATAAACTGCAGACCATAAACATGGAGGAATGTAGGAAGGAAAGACTGAACCTGAACCGTGCACACTGCAGGGATTCAGATTACTGCTGGCATGTAACCAACAGGGAGGTAGAATCTCTGGAATGAAGACAAGCCGGTAGAAAGATGAACTTATTACTTCAATAAAAAACTGCTGTAACAAGCTGAGAACACAGAGAATAAACTATGAAACAAGCACAGAGAGGAAAAGCTGAAAACTGTGGACAAGAACGAGAAACACGCGGAGGGAACGGAAAACATTCGAGCAAAAACAGGAAACCCTGAGAACCAAATCAAACAAGAAACAATGTGACTGAATATAACTAAGAAACCAAAAGATCCTGAACTGAGTGCAGCAAACAGCAACAAATGGAAACAAAGACGGGAACGTCCCCTAAAACCCCCATCAGGACAATCAGAGCGTTAGCAATGATTATTGGTGTTAGCTTCACCTGATACATGCATATATACAAATGTCATGCAAAATCCAGCCACACAGTCACAAACGTCTCACTGCAGAAGGAAGTCAAAGTGGAACTGAGTTAATCCTAAGATACAAACATGACACGTAGAATGCTGCTGTCTCTTACCAGACTGTTTCCGTTCCTCAGCATTCCTTTCTTGGAATTCCAGTTCCTCTGCTGATTTTAAAACCAGGAATTTTCTATCCCTGCTTTGGATCCAACACGGATTGGAATCCCTGAAATACCTGAAGGAATCCACTAGAAAACCTGCATCTGTAAGAAAATTACACGTCACAAACCTGAACTGCCTCCATCACAACTTCTCCAATAGATAAAGATAAAAACATGAAATTTGTTTTAGAAGGTTTGATAAGAATTACCATGACTGGAGTCTACACACGCACAGGAAGCAGCGCATGACAGGAATTCAGAAGAGAATTAATAACAACAAATAAAATATTTTACCATATAACTGATGAGACAGTGTAAAAACTCTCTTACCTGCAAAGTAGAAGGAATTCTCACAAATCTGAAGAAAGTTGAGACATGAGCTGTCAGCGTTCTCCATCAGGTCAGTTACTGCAGGAGAAAAACCAAAACCAGTCATCATGAACACTGAAGGAAAGACAACCTGCTGAGTATCATAACCAACACCAAGTTATATTTGACAAACATTCAGCATGTCCATATTTGGGTTTGTCTATATTACAGGTTTCCTATTTCTGATCTTTTGGTAATGAATCATGTTTTCTACTCGTCTGCTGTGCACGGTGCACCACATCGTCAAAAGTCTCTGTATGAAGACACAACAAGAACTCAACAAGGTCTCAAAACAAAGAAAACACATAAAAGACATATTACAGATTATTCATTTAATAAAAACTAAGGACATTTAGGATGTTTCTTCTCCTTTCAGCTGCTTCCTTCAGGTGTCTCCACAGCAAGTCCTCTGTCTCCATCTGTCCTCTGCATCTTCTTCGCTCACACCAACCAACCTCATGTCCTTCTTCACCACATCCATTTGTCTCCTCTTTGGTCTTCCTCTAGACATCCTGCCTGGTAGTTCCCACCTCAGCATCCTTTTCCCAATAAACCAGCTGTCCCTCCTCTGGACATGTCCAAACCATCTCAGTCTGGTCTGTCTTTATCTCCAAAATATCTAACATGTGTCGTCCCTCTGATGGACTCATTCCTGATCCTGTCCATCCTCGTCCGTCTGATGGACTTATTCCTGATCCTGTCCATCCTCGTCCCTCTGATGGACTCATTCCTGATCCTGTCCATCCTCGTCTGTCTGATGGACTCATTCCTGATCCTGTCCATCCTCGTCCGTCTGATGGACTTATTCCTGATCCTGTCCATCCTCGTTTGTCTGTTGGACTCATTCCTGATCCTGTCCATCCTCGTTTGTCTGTTGGACTCATTCCTGATCCTGTCCATCCTCGTCTGTCAGATGGACTCATTCCTGATCCTGTCCATCCTCGTCCGTCTGATGGACTTATTCCTGATCCTGTCCATCCTTGTTTGTTTGTTGGACTCATTCCTGATCCTGTCCATCCTCGTTTGTCTGTTGAACTCATTCCTGATCCTGTCCATCCTCGTCCCTCCCAAAGAACCTCAATATGTTCATTTCTGCTCCCTCTAGCTGTGTCTCCTGTCCCTTCCTAAGTGGCACCGTCTCCAAACAAGACAACATGGCTGGTCTCACCACTGTCTTGTCCACCTGTCCTTTCATTCTTGCTGAGACTCTTTTGTCCCACATCATTCCTGACACTGTCCTCCACCCATTCCAACCTGCTTACACATGTTGTTTTGGACTGTTGACACTCAGTACATGAAGTCCTCCACCTTCTTTGTCTCTGCTCCCTGTAGTCTCACTGTTCCACTAGTGTCCCTCTCATTCACACACATGGACTCTGACTTGCTGCAGCTAACCTTCATCCCTCTTCTTTCCAGATGTTCCTCCACCTCTCCAGATGTTCCTCCACCTGCTCTCACTACAGATAACGTCTGCAAACATCATGGTCCAAGGAGATTCCTGTCTGAGCTAATCTGTCAATCTGTCAAAAACCCTAGTGTCCAGTCAAAGACCCACCTAAAATGACAATTAAAACATCTTTTCCTGACATTGTATTAACGTTTAGAAAATGTAGTTAAACATTTTTAAAACGTTTTCTTGCCAAGTTTTCCAGTAAAAAAAAATAAAACAAAAACTTGTTTAACTGGAATTTATTTAATAGATATATACAGAACTTTATGAAATGTGATTTTTTTCCCCACCTCTTTGATGAAAAGCGGTATTCTCTAGACTTTTCTTCATGGATTTTGCCACTTCCTCCACTATCCTACCTTTCTGGGTTGTTTAAAAACGTTTTCATGTCATATAGACTTTTACATGTTGTGTACCGTATATTAATTGGTATCACGTATTATTTTGAAGTATTTAAAATTATGTGACAGTTTACACAGCTTTCACTGAAGAAAGTCACTCATTTTAATGGCTTTTTTTTATTTTAACATTTTCAAGTAGATGTCATATAAACGTTTATATGTAGTTGATAAAACGTTTAAAACCTTTCTGGCATATTTCAGTGTTTTTAAACGTCTTTGTTCTGGCTGGGTAATACCGCTCATTGATCCTTAATCCAGTTCAAAAGTACTACTAAAAAGTACTTACACGTATTTAAAACTATGACGTAGCCATACAACATTTTGCCTATGCAATAAAATCAGGCGACATTTGAAATATCATGCAAACACTTACCTGATTGTTGGTTAAAAATTTCAACATGTATAAAAGCACTGTTTGCAAGTAGCGCGCGCACATACACAGACCCACAGTCACACACAGAACTTAACACGCGTCTGTGTTTAGACCATATTTAATGTAAGTCTTTATTTAAAACCGAGGTTTTAACTATTAGTTGACGTCACCACACCCCCAAGCCCCTTCATAGATCTGTGACTTCGAAGTCTCACCTGTAACGCAAACCGGGACAAAAAGAAAAGATCAAGTATTTATCGTCGGATGTCTTGAAAAGTTTCGCGCCTCCTTGCTTTGGGATGTTGCTGGACTGCCGTGTCTTCAGGCGTCGCCCACACGTCGGTGCGTTGCATTCTTCTAAGGCGCGCCAAAACGTTTCTCTCAATAATATACTGTACAGTTGCAGACTGAGCGCCGCTCCGAGGGTCCAACGATTCAAGACCCGCCACCATTCTGAGGTTCACACATGTGTACAGGAAACAGACAGCTATTTAACATCTTAGATGTAGTTTGTGTTTTGATCTTTTACTGTTCTAGTTCTGTACATGAGAAGGGGTTAATGTTCGGGTGAAAGGTCAGAGTATGCGTTAGATATTAAGGTTAGGCTGGGGCCTGAGAATGGCGGAGTCTAAAATTGTTGCCTGCAGCACGTAAAAACTTCCCGGTAAAAGGCGGAAGTGAAAATCAGGGTGTGAAAATTCAATTTGATTCCCGTTTCATTTTCTTCAGAGTTTTTTTATTTTGGCCAGTCTCTTCTTATAAAGTTTCTTTTAAATAAAACCTTATTTTTACTTTTCTAATCACGTTGTAAGTGAAGTTTTTGTGCAGCTGCCTCAGGACCACCAGAGAGCAGCAATGAGCTGTAGATACTCCACATATAGGGACCGTAACACACATGGGTGCACACAAAGAGTCGCACATTTACATGCATTTACAGAATTGACCCAGATTATTAGGGTTTCTTTAAACCATCACACCAGTTTCTTGTAGAGTACTCTGATGTGTTCTGTGGTTCACTGCCCACTGTTGTCCTTGGTGGATCAAATAATTTCTCATATTTTTATGATAAGAGTGGGATGGAGGGTGAAGGAGCGTGGGATCTAGGAGTGCTGCTACAGGCCATACCTGGAGGAGTGGGGGGGAAGGGGTGTGTGTGCATCATTAATCATTAATGAGCCAGGCAGGTGGTGGGGGTCTTGTCAGAGGATGTGTGTAGGAGTTGTGGGCATATTCTGTCAAAATAAGTTGAGCAGGAAAGACTAAAAGTGGTGATACATTGGATAGACAGACAGACAGATCAGCAGCCAGACAGGCAGGCAGACTCACTGACAGACAGACAGACACATGATTTGAAGGCCACAAATTAGTTATCAAATTTTCATGTAACAATAATTTGTGATTCTAACTAAAGAAAATACTGATATACATTTGCACACTTAGGTCACTCCTTATTAATGTACAATCCCACAATGTTTACAAACACCAAATCTTAGTGGTCCCTCTATCAGATTCTTCAAACATGACACAGACACCATCTGTAATGTTTCAGGCACTTATTAAGAAAGAAGTGGGCTTTCCATCACGCATGATAAAGCTGGATAGGTCCACAATGGTTTTTAGCATGCACAACACTTCCCCAGTAAGGTCATGGTGATTTATCATCATGGTAGCAACATGTCAGGGTAATGGCTACAGTGTGGGAAAGCATGGTGGCAGCTATTCATGGTGTGGGCCCTACTTCTACTGAATATGACCCCATCCTCTAGTAGCATTGTGCTAGCATGTGTGATCAGTGCTTGGCTGCATCTTAACAAGGTCAGAGACATAATTCTGAGTTCTTCACGTGTTTTTCTTTTCATAGCGTTCATTAGTTTTAATTGATTATTGACAGTTCAATCCTTTAATAATTGAATTATGGATTTTCTGGCTGTGGCTGCCTAAGCCTAATGTCCAGTCTTTATATTTGTATGAGGTTTTTTTATTCAGCATTGCCCACAGAACTTACTGTAAAAAGGACTGTGTTTGTGATTTCATGTTCCAGAGAATGATCAGCTGATTTTTTTGCTTGATTTTCCCCTTTTCAACTCAGCAAAAAAGTTAAGTTAGAGTGGGGAGATGAATGCCTTGGCTAGCTAATTTATCAAAAATAATCGTATAATAACAACAACAACTACATTAATAATAGTTATTAGTATTGTATACAGTATTTAAAACTTGCATAATATTAATTTCTTTTTTTGTCCCAAGACAGAAGAATATTTGTGAGTCTGTTGGGGGGGTGTTCCTGCCTGTGTTTCTTTTTATCAAATATATCTTTGTAGCTTAGTTTTATATAATCATGTTTTATAGGGACAGGAAAATGCCATCCGCCACAGGACACTTCGCACCATGGTGAGTTTGGAGTAAATCTCAGAATTGAAGATACTCAGATCTGGACCAGTGTTAATATTATAATTACTATCATTGGGATAGTAAGGCCCGGGTATTCAGGGGTATACACATTCTCATTCATGTGTCCTCACTTTGGACTGGTCACAAAGATGATTTATTGCATGATTGAACACTTTTGCAAACGTCTGGATTTCAGTGTGTTATGGAAATGGCCTTTTTAAAGAAGGAGTCTAAAGTCGATATAGAAAATAATGATGACTATAATGATGGCTATTGCAGGGTTGTCTGTAAAACATGTGTTGCAGAGACAGAAACTATGAAGTTTTGGTATATATTAATGCATGCTATGAAATAAAACATGATTTGATCATGTGAAGGGTTGTGTGGCATCGTCACAGGGACAAGAAATGGGTTAATGAACCAAATTTTCTTTCAGTGCCATGGTTACATTTATGTTGCATTTTAGAGTCGTAACAATGAGCTCTTTGATTTTAGCCATTGCAAAGTAAGTCACGATGTTCTAAAAGCATCAATGAATGAAGCAAAACAACCTAATTTTAAAACTATGAAATGCACAATAAAGTTTATCTAATAAGAGGTCAATTTGGACTCATAAATGCTTTCTTTATTCATATCTCCAGAGAACACAAGGATGGCTAAATCAATTTCATATCAGTTCAACAGAAATATATCCATATCAATCCAAAATCATGTTTCAATAACTTGTTGATTCAGTAATGAATTAGTTTGTATTGTGTAGATTCTGATTCATATAGGACATGACAATCTGACAGGTTGTAAAGAAACCCTGTCTTAGTATAGGTAAAAACCAACACTACGCAGAGGAGGTGGCCTCAGGTTTCAATTACCAAGTACCTACAATGCAGCTTCGACTCTTTCTCCCAGGCAGGTTCATAGCCATTCAAGATGGGAAACGTGACTGCAACAACTTGCTAAACAAGTTACAGGTAACTGACTCAGTGACTGTCAGGAGGGATGGTGGAATCATTGATTCATGTAACTTTAACCACTCAATTTTGGGTCAAGGCTTTTGTTCTAAGAATAAATAAACCTGGAACTCCAGATCTAGGATCAGAACTGGAGAAGACTTTAGGATGCAAGGAGAAATTTATTAAAAAAAAAACTTTTTTTTTTAACTTTTACAAAAAAAGTTTGTTCTCTGCTTTGAAAGAAGTGTATTTCTTTGTTTCATATCCAAATATTTTAATTCTTCTCTTGCAAGTGTAAATGAACACATACTCACAGAAATGTACTTGGATTAAATTACCTGGGTGTCATGGTTTGAGTCTGTTATGCTCCTATCCTGTCCCCTAAGGCTGAGCAAGGCCCCCCTACAGAGGAAGTTCATTTATATCCAGGATCTAGTTCTTTCAGTTAGGACTCAGATCTCTTGACCAGGTGAGGGTCGGAACATAGACAGACTAGTAAATCGAGAGCTTTGCTTTTCAGCTCAGCTCCTTTTTCATTACATCAGACCGAAGCAGCTCCCTCATCACTCAGAATGACGCTCCAGTCCATCGGTCCATCTCCTGTTCCATCTTCCTGGCTGGGCAGCTGACTGGGAACTATGTGAGTCAAAGAACAAATGAAACAGAAACAAACTCATAGACAAAACAAAGGAAAAGCTAAGAACAAGAAAATGTTTTGATTTCATTAAAATGTTTGAAAGAAATGATACAGTAATCATGACAAAATAATAATTACAAATCAAATAGATTTTAATACCCTCACATCTTCAACTTTCGAAAAAGACGCCCATATATCACTGTCTGTCTCAGTGTTCCAGTTAATAAATGTAAAGAATGATTTTGTTTCATACTGGTGAACAACGCTGTATGAAAGCCAGAATCTGCAATTCATCCCATGTCTGAAAACTCCAAGGGAAAATCCAAGTAAGAAAACATTTCAAGTCTTTTAGTTATTCCAGAAATAGGCATTTTACTTAAGAAAGACAGCGTTGTGTGCATTCAGTTAAAAACCTCTTTCATCTGCTTTTACCACCCTAAAATCATGAATAGATTGGCTGACTTTGCAAACTCAGGATAAAAATCCAATTAAACCCAAATGACTCAATGGTTTGCCACTTCACAGGAAGATCAATTGATTATCTCTATAAATAGATCACCACTTGTATTATTTTGTGGTGACAGTGGGTAACTGTTTTTTAGATGATTACACAAGCATGAAATTGGTATTACTTGCCCAGTTATCTGTCACTGGGAGTGTCACAGACAGAACAGTATAAAGCTACATGGGCATATGGAGAAACAGAAGCACTGCAGGAAAGAGTCTACAGCTACAGAAGATTTGATCACCACCATGAATACCATCAAACACAAAAATTCTACAGGTAAACTGTTTATACAGCATGCTCTGCAATTTTAATTTGACTGCTAATAACATAAACTCTGGTTTTTATGTCTAAATGAGAAAATTTCTTTTTTATCATAGCTGTCAAAACTTCTAAGTCAAGGAAGAGCATCAAGCACTTCACAGATCTGAGTGGCCTACCGTGCATTGAGAATATTGTGACTTCAGTGAATGAGAATCCTGAGCCCATCACCACCAACATCACTGGTACAATCCCAAAATGGATCAATGGCATCTTCTTGAGAAATGGGCCTGGAAAATTTGAGATTGGTAACCAGAGGTGAGTACGTATTTTACAATGTTCCTCTATCTAATGCTCGACACAAACTACAATACTAACCGATCTTCTCTCCACTGGCTCTTCCATACACCAAAGTTTCAACCACTGGTTTGATGGCATGGCTCTTTTGCACCAGTTCAAAATAACCAGAGGGGAGGTGACTTACAAAAGTCGATTTCTGTCAAGTGACAGCTACCAATCCAACAAAGAGCACAACCGCATTGTGGCGTCCGAGTTTGGGACTGTCACGATGCCTGACCCCTGTAAAAACTTTTTTCAACGGTTTCTGTCAAGATTTGAATTACCAAGTGAGTAAAATGTCTGAGTACAAAAACAACAACAGGCTCTCTGTACAATCAGTGATATTTTATTTGAATGTGGAACAGCTTTTCACTGATTCTAATTCCTGATTGATAATTTTCGTTTTGCCTCTAGAACCATCAGACAATGCCAATGTGAGTTTTGTAACCTACAAAGGTGATTTCTATGTCAGCACAGAAACTAATATTATGCACAAGGTGGACCCTGAAACTCTAGAGACAACCAAAAAGGTAAGATAATGTTAAATTAATCTGGATTTATACCTTTGTCATATGCTAAATCAGGGAAGTCATAAACTACTTTAACATAATCCTACATAGTTCCATATGAGCGACGACTGTCAAGTCTTACTTTGTGATTATTAACTAAATAAATCCATAAAGATAAAATGTAATTTAAGACCAGATTATGTATTTATTTGCCTTAGGTGGACTGGAGCAAATTCATTGTGGTAAACGGAGCAAGTGCACACCCTCACACTGAGCCTGATGGAACAACATACAACATGGGGAATTCCTACAGCTCTAAAGGTATTTCATTAACATCATGGCATCAGTGTTCAGTAGCACTGCACTGCTATCCTCAGGCGCGATGCAGCTCATAAAGAATCTATTGTATCTGTGTGATAGGAGCATATTACAACATCATTCAAGTGCCTCCAAGCAAGAAAGCAGAAGAAGAAACACTGGAGGGAACCACAATACTGTGTTCAATTCCCTCTTCGGAAAAGACCAAACCATCGTACTACCACAGTTTTGGTGAGGAAAAGGTTTGCAGGTCAAGACAAAGTTCCCATTAGATTCATTCTGGAGTCTGCCGTGAATAAGAAAACCATTTGGTGCCTACTAGTAAACAGTAACAATTTAATGAAACTAATCCATGATCAATTTTCTTTATGAATTAAAAAGATTTTCCTTCAAATATGATTTTTGAGCCTCAGAAAGGCTGTTCTGCTGAAAACACCCCAGAAAATATCGCATTAGACAAAGAGCAAACCACTAAATATTTTTAATCTTTGCCCAATAAAACGCTAAAACAGTTGTCAACCAACCAACCAACCAACCAACCAACCAACCAATCAAATGTTATTTATAAAAGCGCTTTACAACTGTAGGTTGCACAAAATGTTGAACAGCAAAAAAAACTTGAGTGAAAAAGCAAGAGATACATAGAAGGAGTCAAATCTGGTCAAATACAGTTTCCAAGTGACACAACATGCAACACTGAAAGGTTAATTTAAATAAGTAGTGTTTCAATCTGGCCTTAAATGAGAATAGAGTTGTGATGGAACATAGTTCAAAAGGCAAAATAAATTCTATATTATATATAGAATTATAATTTAAATCCTGTCTTACAATAAAGTAAACAAGTTCTGTGCAGTGATTTTTGTTTAGATATTTTAGAAGAGTTAAAAGGAGAGTAGTTTTGAGTACTGGTGTATATATCATATAAGGCTGAATCAATGCATCACTATTTTATCAACAAAAAACAATATAATAATAATGAGAAACAAATGGCCCAAACCACTTTAAATAAAAAAAAAAAACATCTGTATCCCTTGTAGCAATGTCTGAGAACTACGTGGTGTTTATTGAGCAGCCCATCAAGATGGACCTGTTGAAAATTGCAACAGGAAAGCTGACAAGAAAAAGCATCAGGGACAGCTTCTTCTGGGACCCCAAACTCAACACCATCTTCCACCTGATCCACAAACAAACCGGAGAGGTGAACACTTGAATTCCCTAAGTGTAGTCATTACGCCATGCATAAACCTTTTAAACATTTTCAAGCCTGTGTCTGCACTTCAGGTGAGCTCCATCAAGTATCTCGCCAAGCCGCTTTCTACCTTCCACCAGATCAACGCATACGAGGAGGGTGGCTTCTTGATCATGGATATGTGTGCCTCAGATGACGGCCAGGCAATAGGAAACTACAACATCCAGAACATGCGCAAGTCTGGACAGGCCCTTGATGAGGTAAAACTAAATACCAGAAAATGTTCATTTCTTTGCTTCACAACTTTCCAGAGATACATGGGGAGATAAAGGTTCCCATAGACCTATCTTGTGCATGTTTTTGAATACACCAATATAGATCTGCTCCCTCTCTATCTGCTTTGCTTTAACACTGCCTCTGCAAACATTCCCTTTAAATAAAGGTTGCATACACAAGCAACTGCAACAGTCACTGACCCGTTAGACCCTGACAAGCTCTGTAACTGGTGACCATGTCACAGTTTATACTATAGCAGTTCCCAAGTTCTGAAATACGTGAAGCATTTCAATTGAAGAACTGTTGAGTTGTTGAGACTGACATTCCTATTCCATCACCAGGTGTACAACACCATGTGTAGAGTCTTCCCCCGGCGTTTTGTGCTGCCTCTCAGCATCAGTCATCATACACCCTACAACCAGAACCTGATTGATCTTACCAGCACCACAGCCACTTCTGTCAGAATTGGCAAGAACAAGGTAGGTGGTCACATGTATCAACAGACATAAAACTGCAAGCTAAAGCATATTAGCTTGAATATAATACAACTTCCAATGTTTAATGTTTTAATTTCTGCAGGTGTTCTGTACCCATGAAGACCTCCATGGAGAGGATCTTCATCACTATGGGGGTCTGGAGTTCCCTCAGATCAACTATGGCAGGTTCAATACTCATCCGTACCGATACTTCTATGGCTGTGGCTTCAGACACCTTGTAGGAGACAGCTTGATCAAGATGGACCTTCATGGGAAAAACATGAAGGTAAGCTGCAGCACTGCACCCCATGGCACCAAAAATGGCTGCCTTGGTGAGAGAAGTGTTTGTGCAAATGATACTTGGCGAATAAAGCTTGATTCTTAAAGAATCTTTTGAAGAGAATAGTCATCCTCCAGAAAGATTTGTTTTTTTTTCTGTTAAACAAATCAGATTTTATGAACATTGAAACAGCTTACATGATCAATACTGTAACTTAAAAAGTTGGTAATGTTACTGACGCTACTATTTTCTGAAAGGTGTGGGCACATCCTGGTCTGTATCCCTCTGAGCCGATATTTGTACCTTCTCCTGATGCTACTGACGAGGATGATGGTGTCATCTTGTCTGTGGTTGTTACTCCAAATAAGGTTAGACAGATTAAGTTTAGCATTTTGACATACAGGAAGAGTTTCATATTCAATGTAAAGGAACCAGGACACTGCACAGCGCCTTGATTGCTTTAAACGGGATTTTTAATCCTTAAAGTATCAACATTATTTTGGGAGCAAACTGGGAAACAAGGGGTACAAATTAGTAGTTAAAAACCCCAGAAATATAAACTCCTTAGAAAAAAAGTTTAAACATGTTATTTGTCCTGTTTTTATTTTTTGTAGGACAAGAGTACATTTCTTCTCGTTTTGGATGCTAAAACATTTGAGGAGCTGGGCAGGGCTGAGGTGCCTGTCAACATCCCATACGGCTTCCACGGAACGTTCAGCGCTACGGCACAGAGCTGAAAACCATGACATCTAGTGTGACCTATACAATGAATGCTGAATTTGTCACTTGGAAAAACTTTAATATAGGTCACAACGTATATATGTAGCTCTAATTGAAACACAATAAATGAGAAAGAAGTGTTTTGGGGTGTACCAGCAGCTTTGCTAACTAACTGCAAGTTAACCTTATATAACAGCGTTTCAGATATATTTTCTAATCATCCATCTTCTGCTTGTTATCTGGAATCGGGTCAGAGGCAAACATCTTGAGCAGAGCTCACCAGACCCACCTCTCCTCCTGGCCAGCTGTGAGATAAAACCTCTCCAGCAGGTCTGGGTCTGCCCGGATGTCTCCTCCTCTGGAAGACATCCAGAGCGCCTTCTTACCAGATGACAAAAACACATCAACCTACACCTTTTGATGCGGAGCAGCGACTCCATGCCAAGCTACTCGGTGAAGGAAGCTCATTTCAGCAACTTATGTTTGTGTTCACATAGATTCAGTCATTATCCACATCTCACAACCACAGCTGAGAGTTGGAACACTGATCAATTAGCAAATTGATAACTTTGATAATTTGAAGCTAGTAATTTGAGACATGCTGCAGACTGTCTTCATGCACCTTTATTTCATCATAGAAGTTACAGCTTTTCATGTTAAACCTTGTAGTACTGCAAAACTTTCTCCAAAAATAAATATTTTGCACAATTACATATTTGTAATTTGTCTTTTTTCATGTGACCTTTTTTGTCTGAAGGACAAATTTCTTTCAACAATAGACTAAAAACAAACAAAAAAAACATGCACATAATATAACAAATTTTCTGACACTGACTGAAAAACCGATGGGATTTTTTCCATTTGTTTGCCTTTTATACAACCACTAATGAACAGCCGTACTCTGAATGAATTTAAAACTCTAATATGTCAACAGGATAAAGAAAAGTATACGGTATGAGTATATTAATACTTTGTCAGACAGGAATATGAACTGTAGATTATGTTCAGGAAGTAAAACAGGTCTGCATCTATCTCCTTGTAGTTACCAGACCTTGCAGCAGATTAACCCTGTAGTTTGTCAGAAATTACAGCCAGTGTTTGCCTGAGGTGGCTTTTCTTCTCTTTCAGCTGCGACTCTGTATTTCGAGCTTCAGTCAGAAGGTCTTCCAGCTCCTCCATCTGGGAGGTATCGGCTGCAGCTCTCTCACTGCAACAAACCAGAGGCATTACGAAAGTGTAACACGTGGCAGGTTAGAATAAACATGCCCTTGTTATTAATACCATGAAAAGCTGCACTGAGAATTAAAAAATGTGCAATCATATGCCTTTTTAAAGTGTCTCTGACATGCAATTTTTGTGTTATTTTACTTCTTGACATCAATCAATATTACATTTGTATCCTGTGGACAATTTTCCAGATAAATCAGGATTTCCAGTAATAAAGTTTTAAATACGCAGATTTATGGAATATCAAAGCACAATTTTGAGGAAGGTGCATTTACTGGAAGTGATGAAACACAGGAATCTGAAATGTAAACAAAGTTATTTACTATGACAAAAAATGTAGAATCAGTTGAAGAATCTGTAGTTTCTGAGTTTTTGTCTCTTTCTGAATGAGAAATGGACTTAGGAGAAGAGATGATGTGAACAGAACCAGTTCTGATGTTCACAGCTGAATATGTTTGAGCTGAAATCGGTTCCACAGGCTTCAAGTTCTGCTGATCAAACAGTCAGTCTCAGTGTCATCATGAACGAACGTTGCAGATAAACAGTCAGATCAGAGCAGAAGAAACTCCAGTCCCTTTTTATTTAGAACATTCATGTTCCTCAGCAGAACTCTGCATGTTGAGAGTGAGACATTCAGTAAAGAGGATTTCCACGTGGTTCTTTCTGCATATTGCTGCTTTGTTTCTGTGCTGTATTAGATTACAGGTGTTGGTGTTGATAGAAATGATATTTGATGTTTAAGTCGTGTCTCTGCTGAGTGAAAATGACTCGAGCTGCACAGATGAATCTTTCCATGGATCAAACTCCAACCCACTGAGTCAGAACATCTACGTTTGGTCCTCATTAAGTCTTTTTATTTCTGTGTGAGTGATGTCATCATTCTCTGAGTTTGATTTAAGGAAACACATTACGGGATATGGAATATTTTCATAAAAAGCAATATTTTTAACAAAATAATACCTCCACGGGGAGTTTAGAGGGTTGTAGAATGAAAATACAACATTTCCTTTAAAAATGATATTCAAAGTAAAATATTATAAAATATTAATTTTGGCAGGCACGACGTTGGCATTTTGTTTACATCTACCAGCCAATAGCTGGCAGAGCAGCGGGCACCATTTTGGGCTGCCTAATACCGTAAATACTCCAGCACAGTGAGGCTGGTACTGTGGAGTCTGCAGGTCAAGCAGCTGGAAGCACCGGGGACATGTGGTGATTATATACATTATTTGCTTTCCATAGAGGATTCCCCGGCATGTGACGAGCAGGTTTTTGTGGAAACGTTTTTATTAGCTAGCATGTCATGCTAACAGGGAACTGCAGATGGCAGAAGTGAGGGACACTCTGGGCTGCGGGGTTCGACAGGAGGACACACCACGGAGGATTTTGTTTGCTGCTTGGATAAATGAGGTGTGCAGGATGGTGTGAGGAGAACAGAGGATCTTAGGAGGGACAGCAGGAAGTTTTGGTTTGCTTGAGAAGAGACCGGTGCAGCTTGAGCTCTTTGCCATGGACTGAATCGATGACTGAGCTACAAACAGGTAGGAGCTGCTTTTATCAGAGTCAGTGTGTGATCAGCGGGGCTGGAGAGCATGAATAGTGAACTGAACTCATGACATTTTATTGCCCTGCTCGGATCGGGGATCAGAGTGGGTTTGGTGAGGAATATTGTTCGACCTGAGCATCGGAGCATGCGTGGGGGGTTAACGAGCCTGACACCCAGATGGCTGAAGGTGTCCATGTGCCATATTCCACCTATAATGAAGCAGTGTTGCTACAAGCAGCTGATATACAGCGTTTCACCATTTTATCAATGAAAACACCAGCTCACTAATGCTTTTCAATGTCCATGTAAGGTGTCTACAAAGAACTGCTTCCTGTTTCATCACTTCCTGTTTCAGACTGAGACTGAAGCTCATAAAAACATTTATATTCGTCTTATATATCAAACACAAATTAGCACTATGTTTCCGTTAAACAAAGTTATAATGATTTTAAATGTTTTATTGAGACCTGAACGTGTCAGAGACACTTTAACATTAGCATAAATTCCACTGCTGTCAGCACACACGGAGCCAGATGTTTTCACCACTAATTCCTTTTCTCAGAATACTAATGTTTGTAAAAAGATGAATATATTTTAAAACTGAACAAAGCTGTTCAAATACCTCAACACTTCAGCAAACTTTGCAACTAGTAGGCTGATCTCTACACCTGCTCCTGTAACAACAAATCATCAAAATTTACTTATTGGCCTGTGATTTTAAAAATAACTTTTCAAAGTTTCCATTAAAGCAGTGAAACCTGGTTAACAGTCCATCAGTTGGGCATTTCATGACATGCCTAAAAGGGTTTTGGATTAGATTCAGATTCTTGGGGTGACGATTAGATTCAGAATTGATTCTTGTGTTAGTAATACAAGCAACTCGATCTCTCAGGTGTCTGTGATGTCATGGGCTGTGCACATGGGTTGTTATGGAAGTCGACTCATCACAGGTAAACACTACTATGTGGTTTTTGGCCCAGGCATCCACAACCTGTGGTCTGACTGTCTGAAAAACTGACATGCCGATGTAACAAACTCAGGCTCAATCATATGCACCGTGAATCTAAAGCATTCAAAACACTCAAAATGGAAGAAGTGATAGATTTACACATCTGTTTTACCTGTTCAGAGTCGGCTGGAAGTTTAGTCTAGTGAGGGAGTGTGTGCTGGTCAGGCGTTGATAGCAGCTGCCGGTGCTGCTCCACTTCTTTTAGCTCTGAATGATGGTGTAAGATGTGGACTTGGACATTTAAAGTGTTCCTGAAGTACTTGACTTTCATTTTGCAGATTTTATACATTGAATACGTCACATCAAGCTCCTTCTTACCCGGGAAACTAACAGTGGAGACGGGCTGGCTGTTTTTCCTTTTTCCTCCTTCTTTCAAGAAACTTTAGGCTAAAATCTAAAGCTAGTTAATTAACAACCCGCCCCTCACTGGAACGACACACTACAAAGGCCGCTACCTGACAACAGTACACACAGCGAGTAGGCTGGGAAATGTTTGGATCGATTCAGAATCTTGATGATGAATCAAGATTCAAACCTGAATCGATTTTATCCAGCATCCCTACACTGTTTTATTTACAGAGTTGACAGTCTGTTATAGATATAGAATGTTATCAAACATCCTGTTTTTATCACACCTGTCAACTCAGGTTGCTGGTTGACACAAACAGTTTGCATATTGCTTTTTTGAAGTAGTTCTGTGTAGGTTAAAATGTATCTGACCGTAATATAACTCCAACTGAATGAATGAACTCAGTGCAACAGACATACCTTCAGCTGTAGCCTCAAAGGAATTGGCTACATTCAACGTAGATGTTTCAGAAGAAGTTTTTTTCTTCACTGGTGGAGCGTTGTCTTGATTTGGAAGACTACATTCCATCTGTTGAGGTGTGAAAAGATCAACTGCACTAAAACATTATTTAAGCACTCAAAACTATACAACATATGGTATATCAAAATGAAGATTAAATGACTGACTTTGACAATGTTAGTATGTTTTTTCTAACTGGCTACAACATTTTTTATAATTGATTCAAATCCTCTGCATTTCAGCAAATCCTGCAGAAGCTTGTTAATGGTCCATTCTCCTGAATCAGGTGTGTAGAAGCAGAGAAACATGGGAAACATGTAGGATAGTGGCCCTTGAGGCCTGGAGTTTGACACCTGTGTCTTAGAGTGTCTTTGATGTGCGATTTTGATGTGATATTTAAAACTTCATAAGAATAGATCTTGCATTTGGACCCTTTGGACACTTTCCCACATAAATCTGGTTGTGTAGACTTGTAGTAATTAATCCTCAAACGTGCATATTTACAGAATATTGCTGCACAATTCCCAAATTATCACAAAATTGGAAGTGACGAAACACAAGAACAGGAATGTAAACAAAGCTGTGCAAACCACTGGACATGCTGAATCAGATCAGTTATTTACTGTTTCTGGAGGTTTGTCTGTTACTGAACAAGAATCACTTTCTCAGGAGAAGCAACAGAAAATAACCTTGCTCTGCAAGATGGATTATCGCGAAATCTGGAGTTTTCCAAACCCACGAAAATCCATCTTGCACTGTTCCAGGTAAAACCGTCTATCTCGGTAAAAGAATTTTTGGACCAATCACGAGTTAGCATTGTGCTTTGGGACGGGTGTTCAGGTATGATTGGTTGCAAGTTTCCAGGCAGGCAAAGCAAAACAAACATGGCTGCGCCGGATGTACGTATAAAAGCGGCTATTGAATCTGTTTTAGGACTAGAGACGATTTCTTCATTGAAAAATGATCAAAGGTAAGAAGTTTGTACATTTCTTGATGGTAAAGATGTGTTTTGCTTTTCTTACTGGTAACGATGTGTGTGTTTTACTACCGAATGGATTTGCAAGAGCTTGATTTACTGTAAGTTTAAGAACCTTTCCTACACTAACAGCTGGAATCCCTCCGTACTCCATCACTTCCTGCAGATGTGTTTCACAGCACTAAATGTTCTCTCTGCACTCACAGAGTAAGACGACGTCAAGACCACCACGCCCACGTCAGCTTCAACAAAGACTATGTAATGCTGCCTATTTGAGACTAAACTCCTATGGGGGTTTGTTACTGTACTGATGGTGTCAGTTGTACTTCAACCAGGTTCTAATCTGTCAGTTATAGTTGTAGAGAAACAATGAAACTTCCAGTTTAAGAAATGCTCAACAAATATGTAAATAATAAGGATCTGTTTTATTTTGTTGCCAAAATGTGTATGTTAATAGAAATATGATTTAAACCAGTGCAATGTAAAAGTTAAATATTTTTACTGACGTGAATTAATCATAATTTAGATAAAATAATGGTGATAATTATTTTCGTCTAACTTGCAGTCATAGCTGGCCCACTTCCTGCTGCTGCCTGTGTTTGAACTCACAACAAAACATTTAATCTTGAACTTGACTGTCACCTCTTTCCTAGTCTTTTCAGTTAAAACAAGCTGCCATTTGATCCTGTGTATCAGTTTGAAATGTTTTTATTGTTGCTTGTTGCTAAGATCTTAGACAGGTTTGTAGTGCATGAGTTCTCTGTTTGCAAAGAGATGGAAATAAACTCTTTCTAAATCAATTATTTCCTACATTTCCATGAAACACAAGCACACGTCCAGAGGAAAGGCAGCACACATCTGTGCCACAGCAGTTTTTCAGTGGTCATCTGTAGTCCAAGTCATCAGGAATATCCACTTGGATCCAGATGGATTCTGTCCGTGTGAATGTTCTGCGTTCAGCCTTTCTTACCTCGTGGGAAGTGGTCGGGTTTGTAATGGTACTGCTGCTCAGTGTCTGTCTTTTTAATGCTGGCGGCATCATTTTTCTTGCCATCGGCGGCGTGTCTTTCATTATGAGCTGATGATACTGTAAATAAGAAACGCCCCATTTAAGTGGCCATGTTACAATTGTGTCACCTGAACTGAGAAATGACACATGCCATTTTAGACCAAAGAAAAACAACTTCATACTTCAGGGAAACAACCTCAGTTATCAGACTTTACGTCAAAAAAGTATCAGATTTCAGGAAAACTACAGGATTCAGACCGTTTAGTATGAGCAGTGTTGGGGGTAATGCAATACAAAGTTAACTTAACTTTTTCAAAAAAGTAATCCGTTATTTTAAGAATGTCCCAACATCAGCCTGCTTTTTGTCAGACCCTGCGGACATATCAGCGGAGCCAAAGCGCTGTGATACGTCTGTGCCCTGCTCATGAACCTGTGTGTGAGTTTTTTGGAAATGGCAGAAATCAGCGGTTGCAGTTTGTTACTAAAAACAGACTGGGCCATTGTACATGTGTGTCTTTACTTAAGCAGGATGGACAAACTAACAATGTGACAGTTGAGTGTTTCAGTCCACACACCTGAAACAAGTACAAGGTCACATGTATGTGTTTTATTTTTACATTGAGAAGAATTTATAAAGATACTAAATATTACCTTTCAACAAAGTTCCGGTCAAACAGCTCGATTGTTCTAAATCATTGCGCTGACTCAAGCAATAGTTGGTAATATTGACAACAGAAACTCAGAACATATGTTAAAGAAGCCATTTCACTCAAATGTCATGACTTTGTGGTCATTTCTTAAGTATTAACCAGTAATATGAAACATTTTATATCTAAAAAACGTCAGGAAACACTGATTAACAGACCTTTTAATCTATCTGCGTCAAAATTTGGCTGGCTTCGTCAGGCTTCGGGCTGCAACTCATTGATATTCATTATGGTAATTTGCTGGACTCAGATTGGCTAGCCTATGAGAGGAAGGCATACTGTTTTCTTCCCCTCTGCGCATGGCAACAGCGCACTGAGTCTTTTCCGGTTTGATACGTGTTTATGCTAACAGCTTTTAGCAGCAGCATGCTAGGCGTGGTTTCAAGTGCGGGAGCTGATAAATACTAACAAGCAAAGGAGTTGTGATGAAACAAATACAGGCCATTTGAACTCAGGTTTTATTGCCACCTGCGTAGATGAGAGATAAAAACTGGAAAGCAGTTACAACCACTAGATCTTCATCCCACAGCTGGAGAAGGTGCAGCTAGAGTCTCTCGGCATTATTGCCAAAATTACAAACTTGTCCACAAGTTTCTGAGCAAATGTGACAATCAACAGACAGAAGTTTAGAGTTAACAGACAGGTGCTGCTTACTTATATATTTCTGAAATCCAGAGGATATTAATAATAATGACTTGAACTTTCTGTGAGGTTCACTTGGGGGTGTCTAGACACCTTCCTCTGGTCTGCTTGAGGTAAATAGACCAGAGGAAGGTTTCAAGGCTTCCCTACAAAGAGCATAAAAACTATGGTCAGTAGGTGGCAGAAAATCACCTCCTTTTCTCCAGAATGCTACAAGTTGCTCTTGCAAATTAAACAAGAAAAATCCTACTTCCGATGAAAGCAGGAGGAAACTGTGCCACTTCCATGAATATTTAGAACTCCAGAATTCTTAGGAACCAAGACATTATTACGAACCCATCGTTTGTATGGGACTCTAGGTGTGATGCTGGTGTTTGAAGGGAAAAACACATTGACGCATAAAATACATGGGACCTGTAACGAAGCACCACCGATCTACATTAACACTTTACTGTTTTTATGATCCACTGATGAGGATCAGAGTAAATCCAGTTTACTGAAACTTGTCTGTGGAGCCGCAATTCTCTTTGTGCTTCATTCCTTCTAACTAATAGACATGGCTAAACGAATAAACCTCCGGTTTATTTTAAAGTATAATTTAGCCTTAAATGTCAATGACTAGCTAAAAATTTGCTAAAGATAACGGTTAACGTGAAAGCTAGTAGCAAACCAAACAAACCAAGTTGGTAAAGTCTCCGATATTTTCCAGATAAATCCCAGTATTTTCTACTCACGCAGACTGTAAGGTTTCTTCTGAGCAGGTGAATGTATTCATGAATTAGTTTGATGGAAACGAAGTCACTTTTGATAACTTTAATACTGATATATGCGCTGCCGTTCCTGGCGCGTGCCTGATGAGTGCTGCATTCACGGTTCCTTGGAAAATACAGACACAATGTTAATGTTAGGCTTCAGAAAGCAGCTGTGCAGATCAAGCCAGCATTAAGGTAAGTTTTTATAGATGTAATTCTTAATGTATTTATTTAGTTTGTTTTTGCTTTATTTCACACTTAAAAACATTGGATTAATGAACACATTTGAACATCAGGCAGATAATCTGAAAAAATACAAAACACAGTTTTCAAATGATTATTTTATTTTTTTCAGAAGAAAAAAACCTGAGTCTATGTGGAAAGGCAGTTTCTCTCCTTGTTAAGCCATGAATTAACTTTTATTAACTGCATTTTTTGGAAACCTTTTTAAAGGTGTGTGTCCTGTTATACCTGGTTTCAAACTAACACTGTAATCCAGAAAAACCATCATACTGACAAACATGGTGGGGGTAGTGTGATGATCTGAGGCTTCTTTGTTGCTTCATGACCTGGATGACTTGCAATATTTGATGAAGCAACACTGGGAGAATTTTTCACACTTACATCAGTGGAGACTAAATAATTTTTTATTAATTTTTATTTAACCTTTATTTCACCAGGAAAGTCCCATTGAGGTTAAAAACCTCTTTCTCAAGGGAGTCCTGGCCAAGAGGCAGCAAAAGTTACAGGCAATTTACATATTACCAATTATACAAAACGAATAATTAAAAACAATTACAACTAAAAGAGGACATCTCAAAATCTCTCACTCTGGACTTAAAACCGTTTAAAGAAATAAGTTGCGATAGTTTCCAGTCTCTCTGCAAAGAGTTCCAAGTAGATGGAGCGGAATAGACAAAGGCCCTTTTTCCCAGTTCTGTACGGGCAAATGGAACAGAGAGCATCAAGTGTTCATTTCATCGGAAAGAATAAGAATCAACACATTTCTGTTTGATTAAGTCACAGATATAGGATGGCAGCAGGCCAAGTATGGCCTTATAAATAAAAATATACCAATGCCCCAATCTCCTGATGGACAATGAAGATAATCTACTGTAATTGTGAGTATGATTTTACCCATCTGTAGTTTTTAACCTTAAATAGTGGTAGTATTTTATTTACACTTATTATTTAGAGTGATATAGTATTAAGAGGGATGCTGAATGTGGGCGTGGCCAACTAACAAGTAACAAAATAAACCTAAAGACAACATATTTACTGTAACCAGGTCAACTTTATTCATTTTGGTTTAAAAACAAAATCCAAAGTAAAAATGCAACAACAACAAACAATAACAACTAACACAACAAAGAACAAAAAGAACTACAATAAAATGTAAGCAACATACATCCAAAGTATCTTAGAATCATTTGCGTTATCTAAAATAATTGCAAATTAGATACATAAAACAGATAGGGTCCTTGATTCAGTAGGTGAGGAAAAAATAGTTGGATTATTCAAAGCAATATTAATGCTACACTGTGTGTAAATAAATAATTGCTACTAAACAGTTGTAAAAGTTAAGACATAAATTTTAGAGCTGGAAAACTGAGTCTAGTACAAACACTATCTAGCTCAGCCTTTTAAAGACTTCCTCTAGGGCCTTAATATCTGTGTTCTTATTAACAGTTTTCACATAATTTAAAATATTTAGTTTTGTAATTTTCTTTGTTTTTTGCTGTATATTTTTTGTGGTCATACAAAACTAGGTGCATCTTATTCTGTGTATCTGTTTGTTAAATAAAACCTGAATCGTGTGAAGCTTGTTAAATACCTGTGAGTGTGACTCTGGTTTTCCCCGCACATTCTCATGGTTCGTGAACGCAGCATCCCTGCCAGTAGAAGGAGCTCTACCAGCCGAACATACACAAACATGGCGATGAATCAAGCTGCCGGGATGCGGTCCGCGCTCCGATTCTGCTTATTTCTGTGGGTATTCGTGCTTTCTGCAGTAAACTCATCGACTGTTCATCTTCACCCGGAGCAGCGCCACATGCTCCCGCAAAACAGAGGCTTTTTCATCATTGAAGCAAATGAGGATTCATCAGTCGGAGATGGAGGAGGCGCCGCGGCACCGCCGCCTCTGGCCGTCCGCTGTGCCGCTCAGGGCGCGTTCGGCTGCGGCGCCAATCCGGAGCATCGAAGCCGCCGGAGCACCGGAAAAGCGGCTATGCCGGAGGTGTACAGCCAGGTAATGTTTGTATTCCCGTAATGTCGTTTGTCTTAGTCTGAGCGTTGTGCATCACCTCAGAATGACCTTAGCTGGCAGGGTGTGCGGTGGAAATGTCACCGTTCCACAGCTTGTTTTGCACCTTAAGTAGCCCCGATCTGTTTGCTGTTGCGTATGGTGAGAAAATACAGGGCCTTTTCTTCGTTTAACCTCAGGCGACATACAGATAGCACATCCAGAAGACTTTTATCAGTCAGTTTAGCACCAGGTGTTTACGGTGTGCAGTCAACATGAAGACATGTCACGAACCTGGAGCTCGTGCATCCAGCTAACAGCTGGTTCGTCAAAGTTCCCACAAGGTTACAGGAATTTCTCCGAAAGTAGATGTAATTAAAGCCGAATTTACCTGCAGCCCTTTCAGGTTCCGGTAACACCTGAACGCTTCATCTGTAACACAGAAATAGGTGCAGAGACATTTCCTGTGCAGATGGAGGCTGTTCTGATGCCAGGCGAGAAACACATAGCTGCTTCTTTTTACCTGGTTGTCAAGAAAACCTAAACTGTATCTAATTAGTTGCCTTTTATCTTCAGCTGGTGCTGAAAATGTCTCCAGACATTACCTGAGTCTCTCAGTTTGAATGACAGCTAGTTGGGTTCTTATTTTAAATAAAACTCAGTTTAAGGTTATCAAATCAAATTATTCTAAAATATAATCCCAGAACTGCCAAAACTTGAGATAATAAATTCAACTTTTATTTTGAAAGGCTGCATCTGAGGGAATATAAAAGCAGACTATCAGTTTCTGTGTTTGTGTCTCTTTGACATTCTAAACTCCATGAACTGGTTGAATAGAAGTGCAGATCAGGGAGATTCTTGTTCAGTGAGAGGTGATACTTTGTTTACAGCACTGCTGTATAATTACTGGTTGTGTTGCAGTCTGAAGTGCTTCCACTGCATCATCATTCAATGTAAAGATCATCCATTAGTCTGACATCAGGATGCTCCTCGTTTTCCAGTATTATGCAGTCAAAAAGCAGAAAGCTGCATGAAGGAGGACGTTTTTGATGGTCTCCACTGAGGACAGCCAGAGTCAGAATTTTAATAAAATGAAATGAAACATTTGATTTTTAGTTCTACAAAAACAAACAAAAAGCAGAACTAACTAAAAAAATCATTAACTGAACAGACTAACAAAGACTGGTTTCTTCATAAAGAGGAAAATGTCAGAAGTTCCTGTAGAGATGATGACTGTTGTGTCCTGTGGTCCTGTACCAGACTTTGAGAGATGGTATGAGATGGACACTGTGTGGCTTAAAGCAGATTTTCTAATGACGAGACATTCCTGTGAAGGTACAACATGGTCAGAGAAGATGATATCAGGAGGTGTCTGTGAGATGGGAGTCCTGTCACTGAGGCTGCTCCCTCAGAGAGGTGATGGGATCAACACGATGGCATATTCCACCAAAATAATACCCACAATGCTTCTGTTTCATCTCAAGAGATACAGATGCTGTAAAGCAGTCTGACCCTGGCTTCCACTGAAGACCTTTTGCAGAGGTTTTTACTGGGAGGAAGGTCAAACAACTGGAACACATTTATCACATGTTGCTACATCTCTGACAGAAATATTAGTGTCTGTGGAAATGTGCTAAACATGTTCAAACAGTCATGTCAGGTTGGATCCACACCAGGAACATCACACCAGTCCAAACATGTAGAACGGAAGCACATATTGTAGAACGCTAAATATGACGTATGATGTCAGTGTGACAGTCATGATGCCTTCCTGTTACATGTTTCTGTGTTGGGTTGAATGATGGGAAGTTCATGGTGGAAGGTGGGAGGGGCTACACTCCTCTGTTTTTGAAAGATCTGGATATTTTGTGAGTTCTGAGGGCAGCAGACAAACTGTTGAAGACTCTTATTGTGAAGGATTGGAGGAAGTTGTGTGAATCCTGCTGTTGTTTTGGCATCTAAAGGTGTTTTATTGGTACTTTCTTACAGTCATGAATCTCAGTATGCTGCGAACTGGACAGGGATTTCAGGTTTTAGCCTCATCCCGTGTTGACCGGTGATTCATCACTGTCACGTTCATCTAACCATCTGTTGAGTTTTATGATTCCAGTGTAGTTTAATAATGTTTGTGAGATTTTAAAGAAGCCATTTCATACAAATTTAAGGACTTTGTGGTTATTTCTTAAGTATTAACCAGTAATATGAAACATTTTATATCTAAAAAAGTCAGGAAACACTGATTAACAGACCTTTCAATCTGTCTGCATTAAAATTTGGGTGGTTCCGGCTCGTTCTGTCAGGCTTCATCAGCAGCTCGTTCATATTCATTATTCGAATTTGCTGGACTCTGATTGGCTAACAAACTAGCCTATGAGAACAAGGTATACTGTTTCCTGCCCCGCTGCGCATGGTAAAAGTAGACGTACTCTCTTCCTGTTTGCTACGTCTTATGCTAACAGCTTTTAGCCAGCAGCATGCTAGGCATGGTTTCAACTGCGGGAGCTGCCGAATACTAATGAACAAAGGAGTTGTGATGTAACAGGCCTCTTTAATAGATAACGTAGTCATGGTAACTCAATCAGGCAAAAATTCAGTTGATCTTATAATGTTGACATATTATATGTTTAGCAAAGTTAGTCTTAGCCATGGGGTCAATGGGTTAATGGTGAATGATGTTTCCATGGTAACACCAGTATCAGTGTTCATATGAACCTTCACTTGTACTGACCAAACCGATCGATTAGATGTATCACATGTGGGTTAGTGTCTCCTGAGGACGAATGGCGTTGCCATGGTAACGCAGTAAAAGTTATTTAAATGTTCCTTCAGTCTGTTAAAGACCAGCATCTAGTGAAATCCAGATGAAACTGGAATAACATCCAGATGTCAAAGTGCGTTGACACAGGAAGCTGTTTAAAAACATGACGTTTTGACCTGATTTACTTTCATTTTCATGTGTGATTCTATGTGAATTATGTTGCCATGGTAACTCAAACCGCTGCCTGTTCAGAAGTGTGTGACCAGGTCGACAATCTGCTTTAAGATTTTTCATGAATTCCACTCCACCCAAAAGATATATAAAAAATTGTTCTTAAAATTTGAGTTTTAAATTTTTTCTTCTTTATATGAAAAACTTAGTGTTTATAAATTCACATACTGAAAGTATCTGATTATTATCATTCTGTGTCTACATTTACCATGATTGACACGTGCATTTTTTTTCTAGATGTAATTGTTCGTAGGAAATAAATTCATCCCTAAAAATTTAGATTTTTAGTTGTTGAATATTTTCTTACTTTACAGAGCAAACCTTATGCTGTTCATACATTGCAGAATAATAAGATAATAATCTTCTCCGATCCAGATGTTTGACCAATACGTTTAGGAGAAGCTTTGCAGAAGCGTCTCCTGTCAGTGTTCCTCACCAGGCAACTGCGTCATGGTGACTAATGCCTTGCATGTCGGCTGACACCCCGTGTCCAAACAGAGCAGCGAAGCACAAACAGCCTGTTGAGAGTCAGACCAGGATCTTGTTTTGGCTCATAGTGCAAATATCAAATCTCATTTTTGCAGTAAAATCTCAACCTTTAACCACTTTACAAGTTACTGAACAACAAACAGAGAAAAGCACCAGTCTGAACAGATGTGAATCAGTTTGCAGTGAAGCATCTCGTTTTTAACTCTGATCAGAGAAGCTGGCGGATCAGAACCAGAGACTTCTCAAGGCTTTTATCTGTCCCATCCAGTCCAGCAGCTTGTGGTGGAGGTTTATATTGGACTGTATGTGAGTCGTGTATGTATTAGTCAGGTGTATTTGATATCCACACAGCTGTTAAATGTGCAACATTTTGATAATAACAGGAAATTATTCCGTTCCAGAGATGCAGCATTAGCCGCCTGATGCTAACAGGTTGTGTCATGACAGCTGCTGACAGTTAGTACAACCTCAGAGTAAAGTCATGCTAACAGAACACAGACACAGCTAATCATCTAAAACAGTCTTTGTGACACGTGCATGTGATGACTCTGATTTCTCATCTTTATTTGATCATCTGCATCTTTCACATCTAGTATAGTTACATCACTCACCTCTTGCCTGTTAGCTTGTGGAGGTATGGCCCTTTTAAAGGCTGATGGAAACGTTCCTTTTGTTGTTTATTTGCCATTTTCATCTGACTGTATGCTTTAGGCAAGTGTCACTTCAACTGATGAATGTCTTTTCTGCACACTTACACAGGATGGCTCAAATTAACTGAATACTGGAGCCTGATGCTCTCCCATCACCAAGGCAACCGCTGGAAGCCTTTATTACTCTGCTTTTGTTATTCCTTCCTAGTCAGTTTGTCTCCAGATTTACAGAGTTTTGGGATTATAGGAGCTCTTATTGGGAAGGATCTAGGCCTTATTTATTAATAAGGAGTTCTTTAACCTGCTTGTGTTGAACTAATGTTTTGCACAGTTTTAAAAAGGTTTGTTTATTTCTGATCTGAATTAGAAAAATCATGCATTATTTTAATTATTATTAGTTTTCTTATTTTATCTTATTTTAGTTTTCAAAGAGTAAAGTTATTTGGTAACAGAGTTCCAACATATCCTGACTTCCTTTGCAGGGTTTATCATGAGTCATGAAATCCTTTCAAATCAATTTGTAGTTTTTTAGCGTTGCTTGTGATACTTATTGTGTTCCACACGGTATTACTACGACCTGTATTCCAAGAAACTAGTTGGGATACTATTTAACATGCAAATAAAAACAGAATACACTGATTTACAAATCCCATAAATACATATTTTATTTTCAATAGAAAAAAACTATCCATTCTGAAACTGAGATATTTCACAATTTCATTGAAAATAGCAGCTTATTTTGAATTCAATGGAAGAAACATGTCTGTAAAAAGCAAGACGATGTTAAACCACATGCTGCATTCATCACAACAGCTTCACAGGAGAATAGTCCAGATGTTTTACCAACAGAAAACATCTGGAGTATCATGAAACCACACAGACCAGGACTGATGAGCATCTAGAATCCTGTATAAGACAACAGTCCTCTAATAAAGCTCCAGCAGCTGGTTTCCCCACCTCCAGATGTTTACTGCCAGATGTTAAAGAAGATGAGATGATACACAACAGAAAACATCCTGTTCCAACTTTTTTAAATGTGTTGCTGCCATCAAGTTCAAAATGAGTTCATAGATTCAATGAATCAGTAAAATATTTGAGTTTCAACATCTGATATGCTGTTTATGTTCTACTGGGAATAAAATGTGTGTTGATCACTGCATTCTGTCTTTATCAATATTTTACCCAGCGTCCCAAGTTTTGTGGAATTTGGGTTGTGCTGTAGAAATTGTATGATATAAAGTCCAAACTGAAATATCTAAGCTATTCTTTAAATGTTCTGGACTTCCACGAGGAGCGAGATTCAACACAGATTTAACATGTTAAAGGAAGAACAAATACCGGACATGATACTTTACATCAGCGTTTCCCAACCCGCAGCCTGAGGGCATGTTTTAAATTTTTCCCTAATCTACAAATCTGATTAAAATTAATGGATAATTTGAGAAATTTGAGGCAAATTTGTCAAATAATTTACTCATTTGAATCAGCTGTTGGAGCGAGGACACATCTAAAACACGCAGGGCCTTCAGCACAAGGAAACACTGGGTTTGAACTGACGAGCCTCTTATTTCATTAGCTGTTTGTTTGAGGTTCCGTTTGCTGAACGTGTTACAAAAAACAAGCATCATGTAACGTTGATCTGCTGCTCTGTCCGCAGCTGTTGTTCCTCGTTTGACACTCAGCCTGAACAGTCAGCGAGAAGCAGGCGATGTTTCACTTTCTCTTCCATTTTCTGCAACATGCTAAGTCATGGTAAAAAGTCTAGGACTTTATTTTCAGAAAACACAGAAAAATCTGGTGACCACGTTTTGCCTTTATTTTCAGTTGAAACTTAGAGAGTAGATTGAAACCACGAGGTGAAAATCAAATTCTGATCTATGATCAGAGGTTTTTCAGTTCGCTGGTCTGGAGCAGATAGTTACGTGTTAACGTTTTAACCTTAGAAAAGCAGCTGCAGCTCAGTTTGAGAAGGATTATACAGACGCAGCATCTCAACACTGTAATTAATAGGAGAACTTTCAGTAATTGTAGAACTAGATCATTTTGTGGGACTTGGCTGATTTTTACTGACGCCTTTTAAATGATCAGAACTGGTTTAAAGAGAGACTCGACTTCCATTCTGTTGGTACATGTAAAGACTTGTTGATTCAAACATGAACTTCTGTGTTTATCAAAGTATTCTGAAGACAGATAACTCTTATCCAGCAGATGGATTGTCTGAAATCAAGTTATACAACAGGACAATGAGGCCAAGTACATCAGTAATCTGACAGCAAAATGACTGAAATAAAAACCCGGTGCAGGTGCAGACATCGTCTGGATTAAGGGTTGTAATAAGACCTTCAGATCTCTGCAAACCGATGCTGTAAAAACCAGATTACGCCACAACAATGAGAGACTGCTAAGATCTGACATGTTAATACCTGCTAAATGTGGCTCTACGAGCTTTAGATCTTTGATCATCGTTTTTTATCTCCAAATAAAACGTTTAACTGAAATATTTTTTTCCTCTTTTCACAACTGTATATGTTCTTTAAACACCATGTTCAGGAATATTTCTCTTTTAATGAGTATTTAACCTGTTGCGTCTTTTTTCAAACGTTTGTGTTCGGTATCTGATGTCGGCTGTGGAGGGGAAAGAATTAACTATAGATGTTTCTTTTAATTTATTTTAATCCTCTCCTATTCAGATTACAGTTGAACGTACTCTTTGTGGTGTTCCTGTATTTCAGTTCAATCTTTAAATCAGTTGGTTTTTACAAGTGACAACAATTCTCAGCGGAACAGAAGTATGTGGGATGTAGCGTATGAAACCTCAATATTAAACACCTTAAATCTCAGTTTGTGTGAACACTCATTAAACAATGAGAATCCATCCAGCCGTGGGACCGGACTCCTGGACCACCAGACCAGAAACACACTGAATGATGAAATCAGAGCAGAAAGAAGTTCTACTCTTTCTCAGATAGTGACTCCCATTCGGTGTGTGTGAAAACCTGAAAAAGCTCACCAGCTACAGCATGGTCTAGAGTCTAGACAGTGTGTCTCCTTCTTGTCTAAAGGTCTGTGCTGAAAAGTTGGACCTCATCGTCACAAAAATCTTCATCACCTCACTGGAGCTTTACAAAGTCCCATCCTCCCTCGAAAGCTCCACCATCATCTCAGTCCCCCAAAAACCCTCCATCCAGGGATTCACTGACTACAGACCTGTCGCCCTGACATCTGTGGTCATGGTGTCCTTTGAAAGGCTGGTGTTAAACCACCTGTCGTCCATCACAGGACCCTGCTAGACCCCCTGCAGTCTCCATACAGGACTAACAGGTCAGTGGATGATGCAGCCAGTCAACACCTCCACACTGCAGGGACGTACACCAGGACTTTACCTCAACATTAAACACCATCCTCCCAGATGTCCTCCAGTCCTAACTGTCCCAGCTCTCTGTCCCAGTGTCCACCTGTCAGGGGATCATGAACTTTATGATGGACAGGAAGCAGCAGGTGAGACTAGGGAAAATATGGTGGACAGGTTCAGGTTTCTGGGGACCAGCATCACCCAGGACCTGAAAAGGACAGCCAATCAGGATCTCACCTCTCTCTGGATGGAGCTACAGATCACTGTAGACCAGAACCACCAGACCCAAGACCAGTTTCTTCCCCCAGATGTCTCCCCCATGTCTCTTTATATTTACATGTCTGTCTATAAGGACCAGAACTGATGAGAACTGGATTCAACCTGGTTCTGATTTGCCTAGTGAACATGAACCAACACAAACACACGTGTTTCAGTCAGATTCACAGTGTCTCCATCAGTCTCAGCAGCTGTGTGTGTGCATGTGCATGTGCATGTGCATGTGCATGTGCATGTGCATGTGCATGTGTAATACAGTTCTTGGCTTCAGAATAAAAACCTCTTCATTTATTCGTGTCTGCATGAGACTGTGCAGCTGTTAAGACGTTCTAAGCAGAGTCTTGTAGTTTCACCTGCTCTTTCAGATGATATTAAACGTATAATCAGCTGTAGATCTGGACCTTGTGTCTACACACACACTTATAATTCACTAAACAATTTGCTGGTGCTTGTTTTGATGTTGAAGTACTTCTTGAACCTGAAACGAACCCTTCTTAGAACGTGCTTGTTGCCCTGTGAGGATGCAGCAAGCCATTCCAGCCTGCCAGTCCTGCAGGGATGATGTCATTGTTTGAGATGGACGATGCTGTCCCCCCCCACTCTATCCCACACTCACACACCCTCCCTTCACAGCTGAATAATGGAGAGTTGAGAGCCATGGGGATGTGAGCGTGGGGAGGGCAGAGCGGCGTCTCAGTGTATTGTGCTGCATTCGCTCCTTGGTACCACCAGACACTGAGCCAAACTCCTCCACGCTTCTAAAAGAATATCAAAGTGCCAAAATGGTGGGAAGGAAGGAGAGCAGCGCAGAAAGTGTTCAGGCTTCAACCCGTGATGCTTTGGTTAAATAGGTTTTTATAAAAGGGGATATTTAGTTAGTCTGAGGGAATTTATTGCATTTAAGAAGCTTTTTATCAGAATTCAAAGAAGTTTTAATGGGAGTTAGTGAGATGAAAGACAGAATCCTTTTATCCTCACTGGAAAGTTTTCTTTCAGGTTTTAGTTGACTGGGTAACTGCCTGTTTTGCAGACTTGGTTTTGTGCTTGTTTGTGCTGGTAGATGTGACTTAAATAAAACCCTGTTCTGTTGTGTTCTAACCTCAGATCAGAAAACCATGAGTACTGATTTAAATGTACCTGAGATGTTCACCTGTTAGTGTCAGTCTGATAATAAACATCTCATTTAGGCTAAAATCAGTTTTTACTGCTGCTTCCTTCTTCCTGCAGTTGAAAGATGGAATGAGAAGCAGAGAAGTGTTTCAGGTATCAGTCTGATTCTGCACATAAACCTCTTAAGATGCACAAACAATAAGTGTTTTTAGCATTTGTTTTTCTTTTCGATGTAAATGTTTGAATCCTGATTTTGTGTCATGTGATTTATTTGTTTTTATACAAAAAAACTGAAACAGAAAATAAACTTTTTGCTGTATTTGGAACCACATTGCTATAATATAGATTAGAATATACCATTTTATATACCCGTTACCATATTCCACTTATATACCTGTATGTAAATGGATTGAACGTGTGGTTGGTTATACTCGGTCCGTCCGTAGAAGCTCAGTCAGTGTTCTCATCTCATTTTCAGACGGATTTTAAATCTCTAAGAGTTGACGATATTTCTAAGATTAAAGTTAAAATCCTAATTTCATTGAGATAAAATTGGAAGTTGTTATTAGCTCAAACACCAGAGAACCTACTACTTACCACACAAAGATGGAAGAGCTAAAGACGTGGATTAGACAGCAGTTAAATGTAGTTATTGTTGTAACGTGAACTGGATTATTATGAGTTGTTTTGTCGTTGTGCTCCTGACACAGTGATGTTAGCTGCTGTAGCTCGGGTACTGGCCTCAGTAGAGGCTGTTTGTGCCGGTGTAGGTACCAGATCTGCTCGGGAGCCTGCGCCTGCTGATGACATCACACTATATGTCATATAGAATGTAGCTAATATTCTATATTTGTACCCTTTGTTTGCTCAGTATGCACTTGTTTATATGCTGTATAGTCTGTATATTTCATTTGTTAAAAAAAAAAGGTAATAATTTTGATGTGTTCCAATTTTTTTTGAAGAACTTTGTTGAACAAAGCACGTATACAAAACACAAACAAATCAAGTATACTAAACAATTCAATACATATAAACAGCCAGGGATGTCAGATAAATACTGTAAATGCAAATAAATGTATTTATATATATTGTTTTGAGAGTTTTTTAATAGTGTAATTTTTTGTATGCCTTTCAAATACTGGCCTGTCTGCTCTCAGCACCTTTATTGGTCAGGCTATGGTAAGATTCTTTAGATGAGTAGTGTTGCATGTAAAAGTTGCTCATTTTTCCCAACAAACGAAACACAATACCTCCCACGAAAACTACGTCTGTTTATTTGTCCTGACCAATAAAAATCTACAACGTCTGTATGTCAACATTCAGCCAATCAGAAAGTATGATGTCATCAGCAGGCGCATGCTCCTGAGCAGATCTGGTACCTACACTGGCTGATTTTAGTTAGTAAACTGAATCACCTTTAGGAAAGAAACTGTTTGCAGCTTTAACGGATACTCTAGTGAAATTTCCTGCAGATAGCATTAACTTTAAATTACTGATAAAACTTTATTGTGGGACTATGTGCATTAAGCTGAATATCCACCTGATCAGTCAGCGCTCGGAGAGCTCTGGAGATTTTCATGCCTCCAGAAACCACCAAATTTGTCTTGTTTACTGTTGGAAAGAAAACCTCAAACCATCTCTCATCTCACCAAAAAGAACGATATTTTAGAAGAACTGGATGGTTTTCACACCGCTGCTTTTTATATCCATTTTAAATAGACACCCACGAAGAAGAAGTGATCTTCAGGAAGTGTCTGTTTCTGGGTAAAACATGCAAATCTCACAAGTTTCTGTAAAAACATTTTGTTTCAGTCATTTTTTACTTCTTGTTGACAAACTGACAATCTTCTGCCTAAAATTTGTATCTCAAAATGTCAGTTTTTATGAATACAGCTTTTATTATATTACATCAATCTTTAATATGAAACATGATCAAAGTATTGTTCTTGTATTAGTCATCTACACCAGATGAGTTCAGGCCAAAGAGATAAAACAGGTTTCTGTAGGTTCAGACTTGTTTTGTATGAGACGTAATTTGAATCCAAACTCTAATAATAACCGTAGTCAGAGCTTCAGTCGTTTGTTATGACTTGTTTGTAAAAACGACAAGTCTCGCTCTCTTTAATGCTTTAATAAAAACAGGTTGTGTTGGTTCTGATCTTTTTGAGACAGTCTGCTGAAATGAGTTTTCTGAAGCAGATTTTTCAGCATGAAGGTTTTGCTCTGCTAACATCTGGAGCTTTAACTGCCTCCCGTGAGCTAAAACCAACAGATTTGATATCAGTAAAACATTTTCTCTTATTAGTCTTTTTAAAAGATGCGATCTGTCCCCTGTATTCCACCATCATAAACATAAACATCATACAGAAAGACGATTATTCCAATTTATTACATTTTCACTCACACAGTCTTCTTATTTATTTATTTTTGTATAATTAAATGTAACACAACAAAACAACTTTGTTGTTTCACTGATGCTAAAAAAAGAGAAACTAGAAAGCACCTTGACAGAGCAGCCCCCCCCCCCCACACACACACACACCCAACCAAGCAGCCCATTTCCCCCATAATCTGATCCCCCAGTAATAACGAATCCTTCAAAACATTCCTGGATCCAGCTGGTGATTAGGTTGACTCCCAAAATATAACCAACAGATTCTTATTCAGTTCCTACTAATTAAACAGATTAAAACTGTGTTAGCTTGTTACCCCCCAATACGCACACTCACACCCTGAGATCCAACACATCCTCAGCTCTGCAGCCTGTTTGAGGTTCATTCCATGTCTGTGTCCCAGTGCCTCCCACATGACCCCTCAGACTCTCAGGGGTGTGTGGGGGGGGATAAAGTAGGAAAAGGAAACAAGAATAGGAAGCTGTTCTAAATTCTAATCATATAATATAGCCGGATCAATCGCTCTCTGTAAAATAAGAGCGTTCTAACATGAACACTGTGAAGCTGAACAACCAACAAAGTACTCAATGGAATAATGGACCAAATCCCAGTTTATTGGTTGTTGATACATCAGGGATTCAAGTTGGTCTTTGAAGCAGCTAAAAACACTGAGATTTGTGATTCTACTCATAGACACGTGGACTAGCGTGCATGCATTTGGGGACTGGATGGGAAACTTCTCATTCTCAGATGATGTCATATTAGATGTATGGACCACCTGCAGGGGTTTTATTTTCTGGGTACTTTGGATCATGATGTCTGTCAGTCATCTGATGTATATGATGCATCTGGATTCAGTTAAACTGAGTTAAATCTAGTTGAAATGAATAGAATTCCTAGAAGCTTTTATAAATCTCACCTACAGACTGTCAGGTATTATATACTAGACAGTATTATATACTTCCTCAGTGAACTGTTAGATCACTGAGGAAGTGATTTATTTTTGTGATGTGCATCTTGATAAGCAGACTGTTCCAGAAACAGTCCAGGTTTTTCATTTAAACAGAAAGAAGAGTTTAACAACTTGTTCATGTATTTTAGGCTGAAAGCTCTTGACACAGTGGTGACATGCAGTATTTCCTGTTGCACTGGTGTCTGTAGTGTTGGACTTGGACGTTTGAGGAATCCTTGAGAAATTGCGGGTTAGTGTTTGTACAATAGTTTCTCAACAGGCTTCCAACTATCTGAGACATTAAAGATACGTGAGCAGCAAAAATGTGTAATTATAAAAGTCACAGTATTAAAATATCTGAATAGAAAGTTTATAAACAGAAAGAATCATTAGAGGGTTTATTCTGTGGTGGGAAATAAGCCACTGTGCTCTTATGTATAAGGTGTTCATACTGAGCCGTGTGAGGTTGTATAGGCTGTTGCTTTTCAAACAGGTTTTATTCAGAGTTCAGGTTTTCAGGACAAGTACAGACTCTGTACACATTATAAAAACTCAGCTTATCCTGAACAGTTTTCCATTTAAAGTGTTGAGTTTCGTGCTGTTTACACCACAAACACATTCTCTTAGTAAACTAAATGTGTGACCGTTAATGTTTGAGGTATCAGTGATACATGATGCAGCACATGTCTTGGTTTCCTACTGACTGTAAAGGTGCTGCTGTTGCTTCTCATATGCGACTATCTGGGTATGTAAAACAAACCCGTCTGTTCTGGGTTCAGCCCTGCGCTCAGTGCATGACGAGCAACTTGTTCTTAGCAGACTGCAATATGCACCTGATCCGTATTACTCTACAAAAAAAGGTTTATTATACTCCTTCAAGGTACAGGGATGGGGGAGATGGGGGGTGCTGGTTCCCAGTCACCAACCTGCCCTCACGAGGACCAGAGTGAGCCGGCTCCAAGAGCTGAATACCACAGCAGCCCCAGCCATACAGACTCTAATCACTGGGGCCAGCAAGAAGCCACAAGCCCAATGCAAAGGGGAGACCTGTATGACCCGGACCCTCAGGTTCAGGGAGCCCTAAATGCCCCCAATGCAGGTCTCAATGACCCCGGACCCCAGGGATCGTACCAACGCCTGACGAAGGGTCACCAAACATTAGAGGGGGCAACCTCAACCTAGCAACCACTCACTCCAGCAGGACCACTCCCAGACACCCCAGACATGGGGTGATGCTTTTACTAATGTGGACCAGGTAGAGGACTGCTGAGGACGTTAGAGATGAGGAAGAGGAGCAGGAGGTGGGTGGAGGGTCTTGTGTTGACAGCTCAGGTCTCTGTGTGTTGTTACCTTATAAACATGTCCAATCTTTGTGCTGGTGGTCACATGCAGTCTTTTCTGTAGGATGTTTGTGTTGGTGTGATCATGAAGGACAAAATATTGATAAGTCCTCACCTTCTAACGTGTGACTCTCTAACGTGTCCACCCCCTCCCTGGACAAGAACTCAATATTTCTTGCGACTATGCTGATTTTATAGATTTTTGAAGCCAGTGTGAGTGCAGATATTGGTCTTTCTGCCTTTGATTCATTTCTTCCATTAAAATTACAGTTAAACATGTTTGAAGATGAGTGAAATCCTGCTGCCCCGCTTGTCTTATTGCAGTAATTGTAGTATTTAAATCGGTATAATTAAGGTAGAGAGAGTGTTATAGCTAACATGAATAGCAGATATATTAGTTGCTTCCTCAACAGTTTGAATCACAAAGTCGAGCAAAAACAGGCTGTTAAATAAAAAAATAACAAAAAGGATTCTTTTAAGATGTCTGTCCCGCTCAGTCCATCAATAAAACATCAGCAGCAGGTCGTGAGCAGGACACAGATGAGATAGCAAAGCAGTAACAAGAAGAATGAACCAGTCTCTTCCTTTTCATCGATCTGGCAGCCTGATGCGGGTCTGTGTGTGTGTGTGTGTGTGTGTGTGTGTGTGTGTGTGTGGGGTGGGGGGGGGTTGCTGTGTGTTCTTACACAGACTCTGGGAGAAGTTTGTCAGTGTGTTATGAAGATATTTAACACTATTCACACAGACACCAGTCAGCCAGAACATTATGACCCCCCCTTCGTATTGCATCAGCACTCGCTTGTTGATAAAAGACGGTTGTGACCATCAAAGTGTAAACTTGAATAAGGTCTGCTAGAGGTCTGCTATCCAGAGGTCTGCCATCTAGAGGTCTGCTATCCAGAGGTCTGCTATCTAGAGGTCTGCTATCTAGAGGTCTGCCATCTAGAGGTCTGCTATCTAGAGGTCTGCTATCCAGAGGTCTGCCATCTAGAGGTCTGCCATCCAGAGGTCTGCTATCTAGAGGTCTGCTATCTAGAGGTCTGCCATCTAGAGGTCTGCTATCTAGAGGTCTGCTATCTAGAGGTCTGCTATCTAGAGGTCTGCCATCTAGAGGTCTGCCATCTAGAGGTCTGCCATCCAGAGGTCTGCTATCCAGAGGTCTGCTATCTAGAGGTCTGCTATCCAGAGGTCTGCTATCTGTCTGCATTAGAGAGAGGTCTGCCATCCAGAGGTCTGCCATCTAGAGGTCTGCCATCTAGAGGTCTGGCATCCAGAGGTCTGCCATCTAGAGGTCTGCCATCTAGAGGTCTGCCATCTAGGTCTGCTATCTAGAGGTCTGCATCTAGAGGTCTGCTATCTAGAGGTCTGCCATCCAGAGGTCTGCCATCTAGAGGTCTGCCATCTAGAGGTCTGCTATCTAGAGGTCTGCCATCTAGAGGTCTGCCATCTAGAGGTCTGCCATCTAGAGGTCTGCCATCCAGAGGTCTGCCATCCAGAGGTCTGCTATCTAGAGGTCTGCTATCTAGAGGTCTGCTATCTAGAGGTCTGCTATCTAGAGGTCTGCTATCTAGAGGTCTGCCATCTAGAGGTCTGCCATCTAGAGGTCTGCTATCTAGAGGTCTGCCATCTAGAGGTCTGCCATCTAGAGGTCTGCTATCTAGAGGTCTGCTATCCAGAGGTCTGCTATCTAGAGGTCTGCTATCCAGAGGTCTGCTATCTAGAGGTCTGCTATCTAGAGGTCTGCCATCTAGAGGTCTGCCATCTAGAGGTCTGCCATCCAGAGGTCTGCCATCTAGAGGTCTGCCATCTAGAGGTCTGCCATCTAGAGGTCTGCCATCTAGAGGTCTGCTATCTAGAGGTCTGCTATCTAGAGGTCTGCCATCTAGAGGTCTGCCATCTAGAGGTCTGCCATCTAGAGGTCTGCCATCTAGAGGTCTGCCATCTAGAGGTCTGCCATCCAGAGGTCTGCTATCTAGAGGTCTGCTATCTAGAGGTCTGCTATCCAGAGGTCTGCTATCCAGAGGTCTGCTATCTAGAGGTCTGCCATCTAGAGGTCTGCCATCTAGAGGTCTGCCATCTAGAGGTCTGCCATCCAGAGGTCTGCCATCCAGAGGTCTGCTATCTAGAGGTCTGCTATCTAGAGGTCTGCTATCCAGAGGTCTGCTATCTAGAGGTCTGCTATCTAGAGGTCTGCCATCCAGAGGTCTGCTATCTAGAGGTCTGCTATCTAGAGGTCTGCTATCTAGAGGTCTGCCATCTAGAGGTCTGCCATCTAGAGGTCTGCTATCTAGAGGTCTGCTATCTAGAGGTCTGCCATCTAGAGGTCTGCTATCTAGAGGTCTGCTATCTAGAGGTCTGCTATCTAGAGGTCTGCCATCTAGAGGTCTGCCATCTAGAGGTCTGCCATCTAGAGGTCTGCTATCTAGAGGTCTGCTATCTAGAGGTCTGCTATCTAGAGGTCTGCTATCTAGAGGTCTGCTATCTAGAGGTCTGCTATCTAGAGGTCTGCCATCTAGAGGTCTGCCATCTAGAGGTCTGCCATCCAGAGGTCTGCCATCTAGAGGTCTGCTATCTAGAGGTCTGCCATCTAGAGGTCTGCCATCTAGAGGTCTGCCATCTAGAGGTCTGCTATCTAGAGGACTGCTATCCAGAGGTCTGCCATCTAGAGGTCTGCTATCTAGAGGTCTGCCATCTAGAGGTCTGCCATCTAGAGGTCTGCCATCTAGAGGTCTGCTATCCAGAGGTCTGCTATCTAGAGGTCTGCTAGAGAGGTCTGCCATCTAGGGTCTGCCATCTAGAGGTCTGCTATCTAGAGGTCTGCTATCTAGAGGTCTGCCATCTAGAGGTCTGCCATCCAGAGGTCTGCCATCCAGAGGTCTGCCATCTAGAGGTCTGCTATCTAGAGGTCTGCTATCTAGAGGTCTGCTATCTAGAGGTCTGCTATCTAGAGGTCTGCCATCTAGAGGTCTGCCATCTAGAGGTCTGCCATCTAGAGGTCTGCCATCCAGAGGTCTGCCATCTAGAGGTCTGCCATCTAGAGGTCTGCTATCTAGAGGTCTGCTATCTAGAGGTCTGCTATCTAGAGGTCTGCTATCTAGAGGTCTGCCATCTAGAGGTCTGCCATCTAGAGGTCTGCCATCTAGAGGTCTGCCATCCAGAGGTCTGCTATCCAGAGGTCTGCTATCTAGAGGTCTGCTATCTCTAGAGGTCTGCTATCCGTCTGCTATCTAGAGGTCTGCCATCTAGAGGTCTGCCATCTAGAGGTCTGCCATCTAGAGGTCTGCCATCTAGAGGTCTGCCATCTAGAGGTCTGCCATCTAGAGGTCTGCTATCCAGAGGTCTGCTATCTAGAGGTCTGCTATCTAGAGGTCTGCCATCTAGAGGTCTGCTATCTAGAGGTCTGCCATCTAGAGGTCTGCCATCTAGAGGTCTGCCATCTAGAGGTCTGCCATCTAGAGGTCTGCCATCCAGAGGTCTGCTATCCAGAGGTCTGCTATCTAGAGGTCTGCTATCTAGAGGTCTGCTATCTAGAGGTCTGCCATCTAGAGGTCTGCCATCTAGAGGTCTGCCATCCAGAGGTCTGCCATCTAGAGGTCTGCTATCTAGAGGTCTGCTATCTAGAGGTCTGCTATCTAGAGGTCTGCTATCTAGAGGTCTGCTATCTAGAGGTCTGCCATCTAGAGGTCTGCTATCCAGAGGTCTGCCATCTAGAGGTCTGCTATCTAGAGGTCTGCCATCTAGAGGTCTGCTATCTAGAGGTCTGCTATCTAGAGGTCTGCTATCTAGAGGTCTGCCATCTAGAGGTCTGCTATCTAGAGGTCTGCTATCTAGAGGTCTGCTATCTAGAGGTCTGCTATCTAGAGGTCTGCTATCTAGAGGTCTGCTATCTAGAGGTCTGCTATCTAGAGGTCTGCCATCTAGAGGTCTGCCATCCAGAGGTCTGCCATCTAGAGGTCTGCCATCCAGAGGTCTGCCATCTAGAGGTCTGCTATCTAGAGGTCTGCTATCTAGAGGTCTGCTATCTAGAGGTCTGCTATCTAGAGGTCTGCCATCTAGAGGTCTGCTATCCAGAGGTCTGCTATCTAGAGGTCTGCCATCTAGAGGTCTGCCATCTAGAGGTCTGCCATCTAGAGGTCTGCTATCTAGAGGTCTGCCATCTAGAGGTCTGCCATCTAGAGGTCTGCCATCTAGAGGTCTGCTATCCAGAGGTCTGCTATCTAGAGGTCTGCTATCTAGAGGTCTGCTATCTAGAGGTCTGCCATCTAGAGGTCTGCTATCTAGAGGTCTGCTATCCAGAGGTCTGCTATCTAGAGGTCTGCTATCTAGAGGTCTGCCATCTAGAGGTCTGCCATCCAGAGGTCTGCCATCTAGAGGTCTGCTATCTAGAGGTCTGCCATCTAGAGGTCTGCTATCTAGAGGTCTGCCATCTAGAGGTCTGCTATCTAGAGGTCTGCTATCTAGAGGTCTGCCATCTAGAGGTCTGCCATCTAGAGGTCTGCCATCCAGAGGTCTGCTATCCAGAGGTCTGCTATCTAGAGGTCTGCTATCCAGAGGTCTGCTATCTAGAGGTCTGCTATCCAGAGGTCTGCTATCCAGAGGTCTGCTATCTAGAGGTCTGCCATCTAGAGGTCTGCCATCTAGAGGTCTGCCATCTAGAGGTCTGCCATCTAGAGGTCTGCCATCTAGAGGTCTGCTATCCAGAGGTCTGCCATCTAGAGGTCTGCTATCTAGAGGTCTGCCATCTAGAGGTCTGCTATCTAGAGGTCTGCCATCCAGAGGTCTGCTATCCAGAGGTCTGCTATCTAGAGGTCTGACATCTAGAGGTCTTCTATGTAGAGGTCTGCTATCTAGAGGTCTGACATCTAGAGGTCTGCTATGTAGAGGTCTGCTATCTAGAGGTCTGACATCTAGAGGTCTGCTATGTAGAGGTCTGCCATCTAGAGGTCTGCCATCCAGAGGTCTGCCATCTAGAGGTCTGCCATCTAGAGGTCTGCCATCTAGAGGTCTGCCATCCAGAGGTCTGCTATGTAGAGGTCTGCTATCTAGAGGTCTGACATCTAGAGGTCTGCTATGTAGAGGTCTGCCTGATGCTGCTAGAGACTCGAAGCTTAGGCACATTTTTCTGTTTCTTCAGTTTCCCTCTGATAAAGGTTCTAGCAATGAAAACCAGTGCAGTCTGAGCTCCAAGTCTTTACTGGGTCAGAAGAAAGAACCCTTTTGTAAGGTGCTGGGGGCCGACGCAAGACACCAATAACCAATATCTTTAGTTTTCTGTTTTATTTCTGTCTTTCAGGCCAATCTAAGTGACTCTCATAACCAGATGGTGGTTCACTGGGCTGGAGAGAAGAGCAACATCATTGTAGCCTTGGCTCGAGACAGTGCAGCTGCTACCGGCCCCAAAACCAGCTCTGTAAGTCCAACTCAACATATACATGCTTAAAAATAAACTTTGTATTGCTGATGTTTTTGTGTTTGAACTTTTTGTAATACTAAAAAGCTCTTTTCATCTTAAACATTGTTGTTGGTGTGACTGACAGATGTGATAATTCATAATCTCACATTCTCCATTCTGAGTTTAGAATGTGTTGAACTCACAACAAAGTTACAAAATGTTCTGACTGTTTCACCAGGTCAGGTACTGATAACTATCTAAAAACAACCCAAGACACTCAGAGTGTTTAAAAGTTAACAGCTAAAAGCAGAACTTCATATTTGGTTTATACATCAGCACGACAGCAGCTTGAACTTTAAGTTGCTAAATTTGTGACAGGAATCAAGTTGTGACAGTTTTAATGCCCAAATCTTTCAAATGTTAAAAACTCATTTATATTTCGTCATCAGGAAACCAAACTGTATCTAGGATGATTGTGAATAGATGCTGACAAATTTCTCACTCCTTCTTTATCTGCAGGTTTACGTATCGTATGATTATGGGATGACTTTCATGCCCATCACAGATAAGTTTAAACTTTCAGGAGCCAAAGTGAAGGACAACAGCAAGCAGGTCATCTCACAGTTCTACCACAGTCCTGCAGACAACCGCAGGGTAAGTCTCAGTCAGTCAGGGCTCAAGTAACATCCTCCTGGAGGCGATTACAGCGTCTGTGTTCTTGTGTTTATGTACCACAGACACATGGAACAGGGATCTTCTCTTCATTTGTCATGTTGAACAGCTCTGTGGTTTCAGAGTTCCTGTGTGTGTGTCAGCAGCAGGAACATGGATGGATGGATGGATGGATGGACGGACGGATGGATGAGGGGTGCATGACGGATGGATGGATGGACGGACGGACGGACGGACGGATGGATGAGGGGTGCATGACGGATGGATGGATGGATGGATGGATGGATGGATGGATGGATGGATGGATGGATGGATGGATGGACGGATGGACAGATGATGGATGGATGGATGGATGGATGGATGGATGGATGGATGGATGGATGGATGACATGTTATAGAACTGAAGCATATCTCTTCTTTTCTTTTCTCCAGTATATATTCGTCGACTCTTCCAACAACTATCTGTGGAACACGTTTGACTTCTGTAAGAACGTTCAGGGCTTCTCGCTCCCCTTCAAACCCACAGACCTGCTGCTTCACTCCAGACGGTCCAGCCTGGTCCTCGGCTACGACGGCTCTCATCCCAACAAACAGGTAACAGTCTGCAGAAACAGACCGGCTCTTCCATGTTTCATGTGGAATCGCAGCATGAGGTCTGTTCTGTCAATCGTTGGACTTCTTCAAAAATATCTGGATTGTTATACTTAAAAAAATACAAAAAAACATTTTCAATAACTTTAATACCAGCTGGTGTTTCTATTCTGGATTAATTATACCTCTAAGCTGCTGTTAAACATTCATCAGTCATCTGATTAAATGCTTATTAGTACATTAGAACCAGAGAATAATCTATTAGTTATCGAGGCTGTTCCACAGGACCAGTTTTAAGCATCTTCTCTTCAGTTCACACAGACATTGTCTTCAGTGTTGTTCTTGTCACGTGTGTTAGAACCAAACTGTAGCTTGACCTACATTTCAACAGTTTCACCATCCCCCTCTGTCTTTTCTCCCCTCATCCCTCCTGTTCCTCCCCCACCTCTTCTCACCTCCCTTTCTTCTGTCAGCTGTGGAAGTCGGATGATTTTGGAGAGACGTGGGTGTTGATCCAAGAACACGTGAAGGCTTATTTCTGGTAAGACAGTGACCATCATGTAGAAGCTGCACTGAAATGTGAACATATTCTGTTAAAAAGAGCCAAATCTGCTTTAAATACAAAATAAGAAGGGAAGGATAAAATCACCTGTCCTGAATGTGTCCATCTGTAGACTCAGTAAATACTATTCACATCATCTTCATCTAAAAACAGATGTTCTGTTACAGCTGTTCAGCCTCTGTCTAACTAGGAATTAGGATCTGCTGGTTGCTGAATAATTTAAGGAGGACTGAAAATCACTGAACAGTTTGCCATGCTAAGAAATTCAGATTTTTTTTTCCTGTAATTCAGCCATTTTTTTACTGCTACATTTTAAAGCAGATTCAGATAAAAGTGTTTGTCTCTGATGTGGAATGGAGCTTTTTCAGCAATTAATAACCTTTTGTATTGATTTGTTTAAAGGCTGATCAGAAAACCTGGTCTGATATTAAAACCCAGGGAGAACCATGTTTATGTTCTGTATTTATTTGTGCTCAGCGTCGCCATTTACCGAACACTGGTTGTGTTTACTTTCAGTGTTGTTTACTTTTACGTCTCTATGAAATGTTGGTAATAGAAATGAATTACTGTAGGGACAAATCTTTTGTTTACTTTGAGAATGGAATGTTTACCACTGTGCCTGTGAGCAAACAGCTGTATAGATTCCTCAGGTCTAACAGATGTGAAATTAGATTTAAGGACAAATGGGACATTAGTGTGGAAAAAATTGTTTCCGTTATGTAACATTGGATTGACTGCATGTTGCCCTCGAGGATCAGATGGTGGTCACGAATCCTTTTGACAGTTCAGTCCCTCTTCTGTGTCGACCTGATTTGACCTGATACCAAACCAGATTTCATATCTAGTTTTAGGATGCAGCCAAACTGCAGATGCATGTGTGTTGTTATCTGAAGCACTCTCATAGTTCTGAAGCTGCACAACATCTGACACACCCACCAATCAACACAATGCAAATCAAAGCAGAGTAGAAGACGACCTTACAGAGCCAGAAACTGCTTCTTCTCTCGTCTGAAGCAGCACTTTTACAGTCCAGTGAAGATTGCTGGATGATTGATGCTTTATCTTCACAGCTGGGTAGAGGTGAGGCAGCTCATCAGTCAGGTTTAGTCTGCACTATTTCTCTGAAGCTTTATTTGGTCTGTCAGTGTCTATATGTTGTTTTTATGTGTTGAGCAGACTGATTCCATACTCTGTTACAGAGGCAGAAGTGCTCATTGTCACACTGCAGAAAACGCACCACTGGATCCTGTTAAATACAGAATATGTATAGAAATGAGTAACTATGGGCTTCTAGATGTTGTTTGTTATTTTTGCTATTTTTTTAAGCATAAAATTGAAACAAATATGTGTTTACATGGAGTTTAGAAAAAATTAGTTTTTATCATAAATATTTTGATCCTTCCTCAACCACCTAAAGAAGGCTGGGGAAAGAACAAAATCCCTTCCTAAAAAAATACAAACATTATCAATTCAGGCAATTCAATCAATGTGTGTTCTTCTGAAAGTACAGGGTGGGCCATTTATATAGATACACCTTAATAAAATGGGAATGGTTGGTGATATTAACATCCTGTTTGTGGCACATTAGTATATGTGAGGGGGCAAACTTTTCAAGATGGGTGGTGACGATGGTGGCCATTTAGAAGTCAGACATCTTGGATCCAACTTTTGTTTTTTCAATAGGAAGAGGGTCATGTGACACATCAAACTTATTGGTAATTTCACAAGAAAAACAATGGTGTGCTTGGTTTTAATGTAACTTTATTCTTTCATGAGTTATTTACAAGTTTCTCTTTGTTCACAGCCATTGACATGTCGAAGAGGTTAACACGTGAGGAGTGGAATGAAATTGTGTTGATATCAGGAGAACGCAGTAACCGGGTCATTGCAGCAGATTTGAATGAAAGACACCCTACGAGACCACATATAAATGGCCCACCCTGTAGATTGATAGAAACAGTTGAAAGGTGGCGGACGCTCTACAACAGCGATGTAGACTGTCCTAAAACTTTAAGGTGTTTTACTGGACCACGGCTTGTATTCTTTCAAATCAGTTTGGAAAACTGAAAAGGTCTTCTTTTGTTTTTTATGTTTTTTCAGATTTAACTGGGTTTTGAGCCAGTTGTTGACTTCCTGAGTTCCACAATCTCCAGTATTTTGGTGCAAAATGTGCTTAGAGAATATCTCGTTTTCATGGCAGTGAGTTGTTACATTTACACGGTAATATGCAGCATTTTTCACAGTCCACCTCTGAAGTTTGGGTTCCGCCTTCCTTTTCCCATCTATTATATATTATGTGGAACTAGAATTTTTGGACATACAAGATTTGTGCAGTCTAGACATCATGCCCCTCTTTAAATCCCCCATAAAGGTCAAAATAAATTTAATTAGGATCGGTTCTTCCATGCTTGGAGTCATAAGAGGTTTTAGTTATACTGCCGTTTAGTGATCCTTAAATTAATAAAACATCTTTTAAACTTTATTACTATATAATTTGTCATGGTATATGTTAGTATTAGTATAGAGTTGGTCTCAGCCGTCTCTAATATGTTCCTTACCTGTAAAGGAAAAGGTTTAGTGTAAAACTGTATACATGTTTTATTTAGTCCCACAGTGGTGACATTACTGCTGAGACAGACTTCAGGAAGTGAAAACTTGGTCCGAATCAGCCAAGCATGAGAACCAGGCCAGAACACTTTCTATCAGAAGTCTTAACTAGGAACAGAGAACAAGTCAAAGGAAGAAGCAGACGGCCTGCTAATGGCACTTCAGGCTCTCACAAGCCAGACAGTGTCCATCAGTTGAACAGAGACCTTTGAATAAAAGCCAGAGAACCAGAGGCGACCCGAGACACTGCTTCCTCTGTTCAGCTCTCAAGATTCTGGAAGAAAACACAGTGCTTTGGAAGACAGACGAGAGGACACAGTGAAACTTCTTCATTCATTCTTTTCTTACTTTCTGTTCCTCGGTTTCTCAGCAACTCACGCTCCACTCATTAGGCTACAAATAGTCTAACAAACAGATATTTTCAGTTTCACTGTGTTGATAATTTGTCCTTTTTCATATAATTTGTAAAAAATATAAAGCATGGTCACAGTATTTTACTAAATTCTAAATATCTTCAGATTGATTATGTGAGCAATAAGGCGGTAATGATACACCGATGTATCGCGATACGGGGAGCAGTATCGTATCGTATCGTGAGGACCAACATCGATAATATTGATATAGTAAACGTGTTTTACTGACCACCACAAGGCGGGACAACATGCGCTCTAACATTGAATAAAAAAGTTTTTTTCCTGAAAAAATGGCTGATGTGAAAGTGAATGAGGGAGTTTCTGTGATGAGCAACTATTAAAAATACATGAAGTTTTATTAAATAACTCCTATTACATGTTTTTAAGTAAGAATTTTATTTTGTGACATTAGTTTTGCTAATAAAACAAACTGATGTAAAAGTCAATGAGTGATTTTGTTTCACCCATTGTCATAGTATCAAAACAAAATAAAGATTATCCAGAGAGTTTTGTTTTGTTGAAAATGCAAAACAAAGAAAAGTTTTAACGTATCGTATTGTGAGCAATGTATCAAGATACGTATCGTATCGTGGTATAATGTATCATTACAGCTGAATTACTGCAGGTTGTGTGTAACAGTAACACCTCTAAAGATTAAACATCTCCAGAAGGTTTTTAAGGACAGACGAGTTATTATTCAAATAAAAAAATCCTGTTATTATCTTACAGTGCCTAAACATCAGGAACCATGAAATGGGTTAAATTTGATTGGACTAGTTGTCACACTGTCAGTGGGAACACATTAAGGAAGAACTACCCAGATGAGCGACGCAGTCNTAGAGGGCTCACAGTTGGACTTTTGACCTCGAGCAGCTGTTTAGACCTCAAATGACTCTTGATCAACTGAAATTTACTAACAAATCTACCAAATATTTGTTATTAAAAGTGTTTGATCAGCAGGTCATAGTAGGAAAGGATGTTGTCCAGATCAGTCCCGTCCCAAGCCCCAGTAAGTCACGTGTTTTTGGGCAAGATGGGTGACCGTCAAACACAAATTTATTATTAATAAAGTTATAATGTTTCTAAATGTTTTCCTGAGACCCGAGTGTGTCACAAACACGTTGTATATTTAAATACATCATAACATTTTATTGCAACGGGGCAGTTTTACATCGTGAACGCTGATCACATCCAGCGAATTCCTTTAGTTTGGATTAACTTTAGTGAAGTTCATGAATGAATAAACATTTCTGAGATTTCATAAAATATCTGACACCGGTAACGTTAGACAGTTTCAGGATATGGTTACAGTGAAATGGGATTAGCGGGTGTTTAATCCCACCTTCGCTCTGTGTGAAGTGCTTCTGAACTGCAGGACTTGTTACTCTTTATGTGTGAGAGATTTTTTTACTGGGCAGGTTATTGTTATAGGAAGTTTACAGTTTCTGGGCAGATTTAAGACAGTTATTTCATTATATTTTTATTACACTGAAATAAAAACAACATCACAGTGTTTATTCAAAAATGGGACAAACTATTGACAGGTGAAGACATCGTCTTTATTCAAGAATGACTCGATGGTGCCAAAATATCTCTGTTTTAGAAAGACACAGGATTTATACAGTTGTTGTAATACAGAAAGTTGAATGTTTTTAAAACAAAGTTCTTTTTATAGAATGTTTTTCTTGTAATTCTGCTCATTCTAACAGCTTGTTCCTCATTGCCCCCCCACCACTGCTCTCCTGATCCACCTGACTGTTTTTCTTATATTTCAGGGGTGTGGAACCGTACGATCCTCCCACCACAGTTCTGGTCCAAAGACACGAGCCCCAGGGAGTCTCCACCGTACTCAGCAGCACCGACTTCTTTCAGAGTGAACAAAACCGAAAAGTAATCCTGGAGAAGGTGGACAGCTTCCAGCTCCGAGACAAATACATGTTCGCTACCACCACACGGGTAAGAAGGAGAACCCTGAGGAACACCTGAGGAACACCTGAGGTGGTTGTTCTTCAGCCCTTTTGCTTGGTTTAACAGTGATTAAGAGTTACAAACTTAATCTGATGAAAGTTGATTGATTGGTCAGCCATTGAACTAACAGAAAATATGATTTAAATCTGATTCAGTAATAATAATAATAATAATTTAATTTAAATAATTTTGCAGAACTTTCTAATAAATACAGCGTGCCAATCGTTCATGCTTTTCATAGTCTGTGTTTGTTTTCTCTAGAAGTTTCGGCACAACAAACTGTTTTTACATCAGAAAGAAGCTGAAAGGAGCTGAACTCATCTGTTATAATGCAATTAGAATTAAAATGTAAAGTTCACATCATTATTTAATATGTTTAATGGAATGGAACCTAATCTTAACAACCTGTTGCCTACTTTCAGTATTTGACTGTGTGCACGTTTGGATGGGTTGACAGCTTGCAGTGGATTTAGATTCCTGATCACAAGTTCTGCTGCTGAAAGCTCAGTCAGATGGATCTGAGGTCGTGGGTTCAGGAATGTTTGTGTGTTTTTTATTCTCAGCTGCCCAGTGGATCAGTGAGGTGCGCACGTATACCTGGAGCAAAGATGAAGCTCACCCTTTAGTCATGGGCTTCACTTTGTAAACATTTCAAAATAAAACTACAATGGTAGAAGTGCAGGATTATGCCAAGACTTTCTTTGGGGAGCTGTTGTGGTGAAAAATGCGTCCCATCTGTAAAAGCACTGTGGTGGTTAGGACTCTGCCTGGCAGGTGTTTCTACCTGCTTGTGTTGTTGTTAACAGCGTGTTACTACCAGGTGCTGGAGAAAAGTCGCTGCCCAGTCCAAGTGTCAGAAACCTTGATGTATTTTAGGATGAACATGTGCTTTTAGACTGTGGGCAGGAAGAACACCTGGTTACAGGTTTTCCATTATTTAGATTTCTACAGTGTGCCACTCAGACTCAAACACACAGAGTTGATAGACCAGCTGATTGGGCATGGTTTAAGAATGAACATGTATCTTTATGTTCTGAGCTAACGATCTGCATTTTCACCTGATGATGATCTGAGATTAGAGACTCCACAGAGCGGCTGAACTCATTCTTACTGACAGGGTGAGGAGCTCAGAGTAGAATCATTCCTCTGTATCTAAACATTGTGGTTTGGATATATGTCTGTGGAGGTGTTCCAAAGCTTTATGTGGTAGAGGGTCACCTCAAAGTCCCTCTGGATTAGCGAGAGGTTGGAGAGAGGGAGGCATCTCTGCACCCTGTTTCCAGATCAGCTGTAGAAGATGGATGATGGGATGTATATGTTCTTATAAGCTCAGCTGCACGTTTTCTCTAGAATCATAAACATTTGCTACAGCAGTTAGTAAAACATGTTCAAAAGTAATGATTCCCGTCCTGGTCTCACTGTGGGGACAGTTTGTCCACATGTTACTGCAGCTTTGCTCCCAGGCTGTTTGAGCCATGTGCTCCTATAAGAAGATAGTGGTTTCCCACCTCATAGTAATGTTCTGAGCAGTACGACTCTACGTGTATGGAGCGGTGGGATTTTCATCGTTTATCTCAGATACTTGTGTTGTGATGCAGCAGACAAACGGACAGCAGAGCAGATGGTGAGGAAGATTTAGTTCTCACTCCGTCCCTCAAACAGATTTGCCTTTCTCGATCACACGTTCTGTGTCGCGTGTGGGTTGACTGCTGCTCCTGGTGAAGTGTTTCTCAAAGCTGTTGGTTGTGTATCGAGGCAGGAGGCGAAGGATTCGCCTGAGTCACTAAATTTGAAATCAGACATACTGCACAAAGTCACTGGATCTATCTGAACTATAAATCAACATGTCTCACTTGCAGTCACACTTCGACACCTTATAGAGCTGCTGCACATTCCTCGGGTCTGGAACTTGGACTTTCTTTGGTCTGGTTGATCTTTCAGTTTGTTATTATCAACTGAAGCTGGAATAAGAATCAGCCATATGGTCCAATCATGTCGGAACACTTTCAACTGGATTTTCTGATTATCAGGGGCTCATGAGGTCAGAACCACATAAGATCCAGATGTTAACAGTAAACACCCAGTAGGCATCAGTTTAACCCATTTATAATGTTAAAGAAACAGAATTCAGTCATTCAGGGAAGAATCAGATGTTTTCTTTCAGCATAATCTCTCTGCTGTCTGATAATCCGTCCGTAAAATGCCACATTTTAAAGAGGCCATTTCATAGAAATTTCAGGACTTTGTGGTTATTTCTTAAGTATTAACCAGTAATAAATTAAAATTTTATATATCTAAAAAATGTCAGGGAACACTGATTAACAGACCTTTCAGTCTGTCTGCGTTAAAATTCGGGTGGTTCCGGCTCCTTCCGTCAGGCTTCGAGCAGCAGCTCTTTCATATTCATTATTCGAATTTGCTGGACTCTGATTGGCTAACAAACTAGCCTATGAGAGCAAAGTATACTGTTTTCTGCCCCGCTGCGCATGGCAATGTCAGATGTTCTCTCTTCCTGTTTGATACGTCTTATGCTAACAGCTTTTAGCCAGCAGCATGCTAGGTGTGGTTTCAACTGCAGAAGCTGATGAATACTAACGAACAAAGTAGTTGTGATGAAACAGATACAGGCCGTTCGAACTCGGGAGAACTCGGGTTTTATCACCACCTGCGTAGTTTGAGAGATTAAAACTGAAAGAGAAGTTGTTGACCTGTTTTCACCCACTATGAAGGTAAGAACACCTGTGGAGCTAAAATATTCAACAGAAACCTCAGAAAAACTGGTTTTAATAGAAGGGACTCTCTAATTCTTTTTCTAGCATATCTTATGTCATGATGCAGCCTGCCTGAAAAAGCAGATCAAGTGCCAAATACACGCCCATCCTGCCGTGCGTGCTGATGAACCTTGTGTCATGCAAAAAGCTGTTGTAATTTACATGTCGTAAACAATCCACTTCATATGTGGGTTTATTCTGATGAGCCATTTTCATCTCGTCTGTACGGTTCCAGTAGAGCCACATTCAGTTTAGGATTAGGTTCTGATTCGGTTCCGTTTGTCAGGCTGCAGAAAGAGAACCCCTGATCTCTGCTTCAGGTCTTTGCAAAGAGTTTTGCATAAACCTGCAAATATTAGCACCAACTATCATTCCTTTAAATCTGACTCATTTGACATGCAGCGTGATGCTGGTCACACAACTAGACATGTCTCTGAGCTGAGGTGTCGGGTTTGGACCACAAGCTGTGGGAGCTTCTCGCACATGCTTTGAAAGTCATCTTTTAGAAAACCTCAGGTGAATATTCTGTTTCCTGTAAATATGTATTTCTATGCTAAATATTCTGTTATAGTGTCTGTTTACTTTGCAGCTCCATCCTGTTGTGACATTTTCATTGTTTCAACTGAAACTTTTATACGAGATAATTCACTTCCTTTTTCTTTTGCAGAAACTACAGCTGATAAAAAGTAGCCTGCACCTGTCTGATCTTACTTGGTAGTACTGAAGAGTCTGACAATAAATGTTTTAGTAATTCAGTTCTTTTAGTTTCCTGTCTGTGTGTTTGGTGCATGTGGGTTAATGTGGATGGTTTGATCTGAAGTAAACACTCCAGTGGCCTAAGATATCGTGTTCTGATGTAAGTTAGAGATACTGTTACTTGATTGTATGTTTTTGTGGTAACCAGTAAGTGTTGCTAATCAAACCTTAATAACCTCAGAGTTTGTTCTTGTTGGAGAGACGTGAGGAAGATAACTGTTATGAGGTTGTTATGATGCTCCCAGTTATCTGGTTTCCATAGTGCTCATCTTTATGTGCACAGACTCTCTGCAGAGACAGAAAAAGAGCAAAACAGGAAGTGGTGATTGAAGCAGGTTTTTTCTCCCATCAAAGCCTGGCATACTTTATCGTGGCTTCTGAAGTATTTACTAACTTGCATTTCCTCACAACAGTTCAGTAACTACTCCAGGCTGTTAAATATAGTCTCTGTTTACAGCCTCTCGGTTCTGTAGTAGAGAAGTTGAGCTCTTGTGTGTTTTCTAACATGACTTGGTCACAGGGTTGCATCACTTCCTGTCTCCTTCTCTCTCTTTTGCTTTTCTTTTATTATTTTTAATTTCACAGTTTTTTTCTGTAATGAACCTTTTTCTTAATCTAAATGACATTAATTAAGACTGAGGTGGGCCTGGGGGGGGGGGGGGGGGGG
>SSNP01000052.1:3071232-3082565 GCA_006937955.1 Pachypanchax playfairii
GGGGGGGGGGGGGGGGGGGGGGGGGGGGGGGGGGGGGTCCATCCTCTGCAGCTGAACATGGAACCAATATGGGGTCAGTTTACTGGAGGAATGTTAGAATCAATATCTTGTTGATGCTTCCAGAATGTTCAGACCATCTTTTTAATTAGATTTGTCCCACGTAAGACTCAAGTATCAGATCAGGGTCTTGATTAAGTCAGTCTTTATCAATCTGCATTGGATCAGTATAAATACATTCAGCTCCAGATCCTGTTTATGTACCTGCTGTGTGGGTTAATGTGAACTGTGTTGTAAAACTGCACCAACTCTTCCATCAGAAGCAGGAGACGGATGCAAGAAGCAGCTAATTTCGATGACCGTCTCATCTTCTGTTTGTTTTTCTACTGATATAATGAAAGTGGGTCAAATCAACATCTGCAGCTTCCTTCACAGATCATTGAGTTCATAAACTCAAGTTCTATTTCTAAAAAAACAAACTATTAAATTTAGTTCAGTTTTATTTATAAAGCACCATCATTACATAAACAACATCAACACTGTTAGTTTTATAAAATCATTTCAATCATTTGTAAATAATAATCAGCTTCAGTAAGTTATGAAATGTAAATAAAACACATTTTCAATCTAAAGAACCAGATTATTAAACTGGCTGTTTCAGATCTGTGTGTAGCCCCGCCTCTTGTTGAGTTGGGGATACACATAGATCTGGAACTGCTCCATTTGAAACCGTCTATAAAAGGGAGGGACATCTGGTATAATACTTTAATCTGACTGGAGGATGAGCCAGCAAGTGTCTGTCTTTGATGATTTGTTTTTAGCCAATCACAGTAAATCAGGCTCTTGAAAATCCATTCGGGAGTAAAACACACACATCGTTACCATCAAGAAAAGCAAAACACATCTTTACCATCACGAAATGTACAAAGTTCTTACCTTTGATTATTTTTCAATGAAGAAGTCGTTTCTAGTCCTAAAACATGCGTACATCCACCAGCGCAGCCATGTTTGTTTTACTTTGCCTGCCTGGCACTTGCTGCCAATCATACCTGAACACCCGCCCCAAAACACAATGCTAACACATACGCTACACTATACTAAGCTACACTATACTACACTACACTATACTAAGCTACGCTACACTATACTACACTACACTATACTACGCTACACCATACAACGCTACACCACACTATACAACGCTACACTATGCTACGCTACACTATACTACGCTACACCACACTATACAACGCTACACTATACAACGCTACACTATACTACGCTACACTATACTATACAATGCTACACTATACTATACAATGCTACACTATACAACGCTACACTATACTACGCTACACTATACTATACAATGCTACACTATACTATACAATGCTACACTATACAACGCTACACTATACTACGCTACACTATACTATACAATGCTACACTATACTATACAATGCTACACTATACTACGCTACACTATACTATACAATGCTACACTATACTACGCTATGCTACGCTACACCACACTATACAACGCTACACTATACAACGCTACACTATACTACGCTACACTTAACTATACTACGCTACACTATACTATACAATGCTACACTATACTACGCTATGCTACGCTACACCACACTATACAACGCTACACTATACAACGCTACACTATACTATGCTACACTTAACTATACTACGCTACACTATACTACGCTACACTATATTACACTACGCTACGCTACACCATACTATACTAGTAATAACTATTACATTAGTGGTGCAGGTGTGTTTTCAGGAGAGATGTAGGATAGTTTAAGTGACTGAAAGTACTTGTGTGCTCATCTCTATACTTGATACATAAGAATGACTTTATCTTTGTGTTGATGCGTCTCGTTTCAAACCGTCTCAGAACATGTTGTACATTTTGTCTGAGACTAAAACATTCATACATCAAGAGTTCAGCCTCCAACTTGTGGTGTAGATGGAGAACAGAGCCACATTCACACAGGGAGGAGGACAAACTGCAGAGGGAAAGTGAAAGCAACCATTCAGCAGATCACCAGAGGGACAGAAAACTATCCAACACAGATTAGACATTCAAAATCTGCTTCTAACTACTGACATGAAGCACCTGGAAGCTCTTTAACTGAAAGAATGCAGATGGAACAGAGGAGGCAGTTCCTTCAAGGCTGAATAACAGCTTTACTTTAGGTGCAATGAGCTGCTCATGAATATGTAACAGGTAGATTCCTTTAAATGTAAATGGATTTACAGTACAAAGACCCTCAGTGCTTAAACTGTAATCTACATATTGCTGTAACAGCATTCAGCTGGAGGGCTTTGGGTGAAACACGGTGACAAGGTTCCGAATGCGGATTCAAACGTTTCAATTTGTTGCTGTGTTAGTGTGTCATGACCTCTCATTATAATAAAATGTCAGCCTGAGGGAAAACAACGTGAACATGTGCTTTGGTTTTTGTCTCAGTCATCAACAAATGTAGCCTTGTATGTGTGTCCCATGTGGGACGGAGGCTTTACAAGACACTGCAGAAACTCTTTGCATTGACTGTATGTGTAAAAAGGTTTATATTTCAGCGCGATGCTAGCAGCTGTACCATTCACCTTGAATGAATTAGATTTTTACAGTTTGAACAATGTCAAACATGCTGCTACTAATGGCTATTTTATAGTGTTTGTTCTGTTGAATATGCTTATAATCAAAACAATAGTTTTTCTTCCAAAGTTTAGAATCATAGATTTTATTTGAGCTTATTGGATTTTATTTCTGCCAGGAGTATGTTATATGGATTAAACACCCAAACATGAGCTCAGTCTGTCTGGACCTGGTCTGGACCTGGTCTGGACCTGGTCTGGACCCGGTCTGGACCCGGTCTGGACCTGGTCTGGAACCGGTCTGGACCCAGCTTTAGAATACGTTCGCACAATGCAGTGAAGTGTAAAAAAGGGTTCATGATTTTAAAAAGAATTTACAGGTAGATTTTAATTCTTTCACACTGAAAGACTTTATCTGTAATTTTGTAAAAATGTTGTCAATATTAATTTAATATTTAATGTTTTTCTTATATTATATAAATATTTTTGCTGGAATTGTTGAAATGTCATTGATCACCATAAAACACAATATTTTGATTTGACATATTTTCTGAATCATAAACATGGAATTCAGAAAGAATGAAATTTAGTGAAAAATGAAAACTGCAGCTGAAAAAACTGGTTGTATCTGTTTTATTTTTATTGTTCTTTATTCAGTGAAAAGTAATTTAATGAATTAAGTTCAGGTTGAAATTTCCTTCTAAAGCTGCAGCCTGTTTGGGTCACATGTAAACTCCGTCTGAGCAGCTGGTTGGGTAGCTGCCGTTAAAACTGGAGAACTGATGAAGAACATGAATCAGCTGCTGCTCTTCAGTTTAAGAACCTTGTTTTAGCTGAACATCATGGCTTTAACATAGACGTGTTAATATTGAAAGTCAGTTTGGTCCTTTTCATTGGACATCATTGTCCTTATGGTCCTACTACAAGGTCAGACTCCAGACGTTTGCCACTCGGCGTCTCTCGTCTCTTATTTGAGGGATTTAAGAGTTTAGTGAGGATCAGTTGGAGACAACATGAACTCACTGTGGAATGTGCAGCACTCTTAAAGTTGACATTTGAGGAGTATTTGTGGTTTCTATGGAAAATATATCACCACGCCACTTACATGTGAAAGTACACAGTCGACATACTCTGGTCCAGGTTTCCTCTCGACTCACAAAGTAAACTGACTGAAAAATGTCTCATTTGATCTCTGAATCTTTCCATAAATGTTTATCTAATAACTTCAGTGAAAGTTTCACTTAATCAACACAAATAATTTGGGTGAGTTGTGAAAAGAGAAATATGTGTTTGTAGCAGGTCGCTTGTGTAACAGACTGGAAGTTCACTGGAATGTAGATCTTATGATCCACTTTTAGGGAGACGAACAGTTTTACCACCTTTTATTCATTCTGCTAATCTGAACTGTAATAAACTGAGATTAGATAATCTGAGCTAAAATAAAATAAATGAAGGTGCTTCAGCTAAAGCTAACTGTCTCATTTAGAATCTCAGTTTCATCTCAGGATTCTGGTATTTAAGCTCCTCTTGCTTCTTCTCATCTGGTTTTTCTGTGAACTCTGATGTCAGTCACTTCCCGTCTGTCTTTCTATGACAGAGTTTAAAAACATAGAGCCCTCCTGATTTGTTGTTCCTCAGCTGAAGGTCTTCTTGAAGACTTTTCTGCATGGAGTTCACATGTTCTCCTTGTGCATGTGTGGGTTTTGTGAGTGTGTGAGTGGTTGTTCGTCTCTATGTGACCCTGTGATGGACTGGCGACCTGTCCAGGTGTAGCCCCGCCCCTCACCATCTGACTCCCCTGAGCAGCAACAAGTGGGTAAAGAGACAATGACAAACTAACAAGACTAAATGACAGTGCTGTGAAGAAGGAAGTTAAAAACTCTTCATTTTTGTGGTTATTTGGGTTTGATTATCAGATCCTTTCCGAGCTCAGAGCCAATCGGTCTGTTCCAAACAGAAACACCGTTTAAACTCTGAGAACGTCGCGTCTCTAACTGAGTTCTTGTCTCCGTGTCTTTTCCAGAAACTGGTCAGCAGCCGTGAACCTTCATCTGTTCAGCTCTGGGTCTCGTACAACCGTCAGCCAATGAAAGCAGCCCATTTTATGACCCGACACCCAATCACAGTGAGTGTTTTCTGCATGATCTGTAAATGTACTGTAGCTCAGTGGTCACCAGGGGGTTAAGTTCATGTGGGCGTGGCTTGAACTCACATTTTGACTTGCAATAACATAATGTATTATATCTTAACTTAAACACACGTTTGATCACAGTCGGGTTTTTAACAGTCCGAGTCACTAACTTCTTAGCCCCGCCCACTGAGAACAGAAGGTTACTGAACTCAGTTTGCTGATTCACTGTATCATATCAGCTACCATCTTTGTCAGAGAGCAAATGAGAAGTAGATGTTTTTTGGTAAAAAATATTGTGGCTGCTTGTTGTGAGATTAACTGTTGCTGTAACTTTAGTATAAATAATCCAGTCAGTCCCAGATTAAACCAGAACAACTCAAGTCTGACTGAACAGGTGTCCACATGCCACCTGCAAACAACCTTTACTGTTTAACTGCATCCTGCAGCCAAAGATATATTAATAAAAGAGCATTTTAATGATGGACAGTAAACTGTCCCCACCAAACAGGAAGTGGACATATTCTAAACTGTTTTCAAGTTTGACAAAATTCTCATGCTGAACACGTCTGCATGTTAACATGAAGTCGTGTTGAACCATGAAACAGGAAGTTGGTGTTTAAAATATCAGATCTCACCCAAATGTATCAGCTTTGACGATCCTGAACAACCCTTGTGTCTAAAGTGAAGCTGGTCCAGGTTTCCACCAGCTGCCTCTTGCAGAGGTTCCTGAACACATGGGTGCAGTGGGTTCTGGGTCTGGGGTCTACATTGTTCAACCGGCATCTGTCACTGCTTGCAGCTTGAAACATCAAATATATTTGCAGAAATCTTCCTACTGTGAGAGACAACGGTAGCAACGCCGTCGTGTCTCACAGGTAGGATAAAATGTTATTAAAGATGAACAATGTAACAACATCTTTAATAAAACTACAGATTCTTTATTATCTGAGCAAATAAAAGAACAGTTCAGGACTTCTGCCCGTGAATTTCATTGATTGAAGTTATTGCTTTGAAAGAAAAATTAAGAATTAAATTGATGAAAACACACAACGGATCTAACTGATATCTGGATTTCAGAGTCACTCAGTGATTCTGTTCTTGTTGCACTTTGTTCCCTGAATGTATGAAGATGTTCAGAACTCTGAGCTGCTGTCTCTCCGCTTCTTCCTGATAGGAGTACTACATAGCAGACGCATCAGAGGACCAAGTGTTTGTGTGTGTGAACCACATTAACAACATCACACACCTCTACATCTCAGACACACAGGGTCTGTCCTTCTCGCTGTCGCTTGAGAATGTGCTGTACTTCAGTCCTGAAGGTTCAGGCAGCAACACACTCATCAGGTACAGTACACACGTGCACGCACACACACACACATCACCTTATATTGATTGTTTCCCACTCCTGGCTGGAAGTTTATTGATGTTCTACTGTTAACGCTGTAATCCAGCGTTTTCCCCTTTTCAGGAATTTTGTATGATTTTTTTGAAATTCCATGAAAGTGACAATCTGACCTGGTTCTGTAATAATGCTGGAAAAACGTCCTTTTTTTCTTTTCAATTGAATAACATCAAGATGAGCCACTAACGAGCAACACAACAAATCAGTTAATGTTTAACATTTCAGATTTATTGTTATTAAAACCAGCTTGTTTAGTCTGAAACAGTGTTTAAATAGAAAACGGATCCAAATCCAGGTTCAGAAACTTTTTCAGTCTATAGGTTTTATTCAGTTTCGGAAGATTTTAGACAATAAATTTGACTTTTATGTTTAATGAACGAATAATGAAGGAAAAGTCAAACCCTAATTATTTATTTAAAGGGAATTTGAATCTGAAGTTGACAGTAAATATGTTTTCATTCTGTTTTAATCTTTGTATCAGCATAATGAAAACTGGCCTGAGGAACCTGAAAACTGAGTTCGCCTGGAATCTGGAGGAGATGCGACTGAAACGCCGCCTCTTCCTTTTGATGTTTCATTTAATTCAGTCCTTTTAACTTCTGGATAAATGAATAAATGAATCATCTTGTCAAGCAGCAGCTTGTCTTACTGTATGTGAATTCATTCTGTGTGACCTTGCAGTGCTGATTGAGTTCAACCTGCAGCGTTACTAGTCATTGAGTTGTTCCCATAGCAACCTCTGGGAACTGGAGAACAGCCTCCGGGTCCATCACTGATTCTTATAAAGACTTAGGAAACACACAGGTCTGTCTGATCTGATTCACAGCTGTTTTGTTATTGTTTGTTTTTATGTTTTTTATTTTGGACACATCTGGAGGAAGGTGTGTTAGTGTGGTTGTCGATCAGGTGTGAGCCTTTAGCGTTTAGTCTTTTGTTAGAACAAATGTTTTGGAGTTTTTTGAGTTTCTGAGTTTTGATTCATTTTGTTTCCTTTACGTCTGTCTCGTATTTATTTACATACACTCACCGGCCACTTTATTAGGTACACCATGCTAGTAACGGGTTGGACCCCCTTTTGCCTTCAGAACTGCCTCAATTCTTCGTGGCATAGATTCAACAAGGTGCTGGAAGCATTCCTCAGAGAGTTTGGTCCATATTGACATGATGGCATCACACAGTTGGCGCAGATTTGTCGGCTGCACATCCATGATGGGAATCTCCCGTTCCACCACATCCCAAAGATGCTCTATTGGATTGAGATCTGGTGACTGTGGAGGCCATTTGAGTACAGTGAACTCATTGTCATGTTCAAGAAACCAGTCCGAGATGATTCCAGCTTTATGACATGGCGCATTATCCTGCTGAAAGTAGCCATCAGAAGTTGGGTACATTGTGGTCATAAAGGGATGGACATGGTCAGCAACAATACTCAGGTAGGCTGTGGCGTTGTAACGATGCTCAATTGGTACCAAGGGGCCCAAAGAGTGCCAAGAAAATATTCCCCACACCATTACACCACCACCACCAGCCTGAACCGTTGATACAAGGCAGGATGGATCCATGCTTTCATGTTGTTGACGCCAAATTCTGACCCTACCATCCAAATGTCGCAGCAGAAATCGAGACTCATCAGACCAGGCAACGTTTTTCCAATCTTCTATTGTCCAATTTCGATGAGCTTGTGCAAATTGTAGCCTCAGTTTCCTGTTCTTAGCTGAAAGGAGTGGCACCCGGCGTGGTCTTCTGCTGCTGTAGCCCATCTGCCTCAAAGTTGGACGTACTGTGCGTTCAGAGATGCTCTTCTGCCTACCTTGGTTGTAACGAGTGGTTATTTGAGTCACTGTTGCCTTTCTATCAGCTCGAACCAGTCTGGCCATTCTCCTCTGACCTCTGGCATCAACAAGGCATTTCCGCCCACAGAACTGCCGCTCACTGGATATTTTTTCTTTTTCGGACCATTCTCTGTAAACCCTAGAGATGGTTGTGCGTGAAAATCCCAGTAGATCAGCAGTTTCTGAAATACTCAGACCAGCCATTCTGGCACCAACAACCATGCCACGTTCAAAGTCACTCAAATCACCTTTCTTCCCCATACTGATGCTCGGTTTGAACTGCAGGAGATTGTCTTGACCATGTGTACATGCCTAAATGCACTGAGTTGCCGCCATGTGATTGGCTGATTAGAAATTAAGTGTTAACGAGCAGTTGGACAGGTGTACCTAATAAAGTGGCCGGTGAGTGTAATTTACTGAAATAAACTAGTTCAGATTCCAGAGACGATATCAGCAGCACACTGACAGAGTGTTCCCCCCTTGAGCAAGGCATCACGTTGCTCCTCTGTGTTTCAGGTACTTTGCCAATGAGCCGTTTGCAGACCTGCACCGTGTGGAGGGGCTGCGAGGAGTCTTCATCGCCACCCTCATTAACGGCTCAGCCAGCGAGGACAACATGCGCTCTGTCATCACTTTCGACAAGGGGGGGACGTGGGAGCTGCTGCAGCCGCCTGCTGCCGACAGCTTGGGAGGAACCGTGGACTGTCAGGTGCAAAGAACTCTTCTACTTCCACGTCATGATTCTAACATGACTGATGTCTGGTCAGCAACATCGAGAACTCAGTTACCCAGAGTTAATTAAAATAACTTTTTATGGAGTGATTTTATAGTTATTCTCTCTCGTGTGTAAAAATATCTGAACACAACCAAGATGAAAACATCTTGTTTCCCAACACGCTGCCCTGTGTGTTTTAGTTGGTTCCCTCTTTGGCACTTGTGATTTAATGACTAGATAATTAACAGGCTGTTACAGAAGTTACTGGTGAGGTGTTGCAGGACAGGTGTTGCTGTCTTCACAGCACCGTGTCTGCCTCTGGGTTCATTCAGACTTTATTCCCTCTCTGATTGTTGCCTTTTGTTTTCCTGCGTTAGCTCAGTGATGCTGCTGCTGCTGGGACATAAAGAAACTCCATGTTGTCCACGTGTTGTCTGACTCTGCTGTTTTTACTCTTCCAGCTCAGTAAAGGTTGTTCTCTTCACCTGGCCCAGCGCTGGAGCCAGCTGTTCAACATCCAGCTGAGGAGGATGCCCATTTTATCCAAAGACTCTGCACCTGGACTCATCATGGCCACAGGTACGAGTAGGGATGGATTATTTCAAAAACTGGTTTTCATTATTATTGTGTGAAATCTATCATAGTTATCAATGTGTTTAAACAAAGTGTGTGATTATTAGCAGATTATTGATTACTGTTTTATTATTAGGAATTATTAGTGCATTCTACTGGTGCTCTTATTGTGAAGGGATTAAAGGAAGTTGTGTCTCTAAGAAAAGGAAATTAATCTTGGCCCTATCGAGTAGACGCTCGCTTGCGATGTGAGAGTTGTTACAACATTAAACTTTTAAACTCACTACTAATACTAAAGAAAACACTCAGTATCATTTTGAGAATTGAAAAGAGTAAAATTTAGATTTTAAGGACAAATATCTCAAAGTAAAATGATTATTTATAATAAAACAGAGGACAACTCTTGCTACCTGTAAGTTAACATGACATCAGAGCTGCACCTGTTTGTTCTGAGTCACATATTCATGTTTTTTACATGTTTCTAAACAGGAAATGCACAAAGTTAATTTATCATCAGGTTAAAGGTTTGCTGCTTTTGATGTAGCGAGCGGACGCAGCGTGTCGCCACGTCGGCCGTCTTCCCTGATGATGATCTGATGTAAAGACAGATCTTTCTTTAGCAGAACCTCGTGCACCTTTTTGCCAAATAATTGAGTTTTAAAACCTGAAAAATTCCCAAGATTTTAAAACATCTGTGACTCTTTGTTTTACTCTGAATCCAGACTCCGGAGTTTTAAATCTTGTTGTTTGTTTCCATGTAAACATTTGGTATCTGTGTGTTTCTTTAGTACAAGCGTTAGTGGTTTACACTCAAGTCAAACAAATGTCTTTTAGTTCAGATGGATGAGAAGATTTTGGGTGCCGTCTGTTGGAGGCGGCCATGTTGTCTCTCAGCAACCTTAAATTAAAAAATGGTCCTTTACAGGAAACAATTACTGCAAACGAGTCTGTTTGTTTACAGAAATTGTAAACATGATGTTTTTCTTAAAGTACAATAAATCTGCTGTTTCAGCGTCCTGAGGTTGTTCTTCTCATGTAGGTGGAAGGTATATCTGCTTATACGTGTTACAGTGAGATGATTTTATCAGCAGGTGAAGCGAGGCTGTCTGCTGTGCTGCTGGGGTGGGGGGTGGGGGTGCGGGGGTGTGGGGGGGGTTACGCCTGCAGTGTGGAGGCACTCTGGTGGAGAGCACTGATTTGTTGATCCTCTCTACTGCTCCTCTGCTTCTCCTGCTGCCAGCTGGACTCACTAATTAAATTCTTATAAGATAATGTGCATGAAGAGAGAGAGGAGGATTGGCAGTCAGCACTGCCACTTTCCATGTTATCGCTCCTAAACAGATGGGTTAATTACCCCTGCAGCAGCGCCCTGCAGGCAGCGGACAGGTCAAACACAATCATGAATGCAGAGAAAACACACTGCGCACTCTGTTAAGATGTCTGATCATTTATTCTTTTAGAGTTTTATTAAAGGAGACAAAGTTGATTCTGTTACATGTTTTTATTAAAAACAACAAATAGAGACATTAAAACAGCTTCTTTTTGGAGTTAATTTATAAAACTTTATTCAGAAAGTAAGACACAACATCTCTGTCATGTTATACGTGTCTGTGCTGTAAAAACATGTAAGTCCCGCCCACTTACCTGCACGCAGTCATAGTCGGAACTCTGTGAATCTACAAGATTCAACACCGGGAAAAAATACCTGAGATGTATGTTTTACTTTATCAAAGACAATGTCCTGTTTGTTTTGGAGGAAGAGGGAGGGAGGAGGAGAAGGGAGGAGGAAGAGGAGGAGGGAGGGAGGATGAGGAGGAGAAGGGAGGAGGAAGAGGAGGAGGGAGGGAGGATGAGAAGGGAGGAGGAAGAGGAGGAGGGAGGGAGGATGAGGAGGAGAAGGGAGGAGGAAGAGGAGGAGGGAGGGAGGATGAGGAGGAGAAGGGAGGAGGAAGAGGAGGAGGGAGGGAGGATGAGGAGGGAGGAGGAAGAGGAGGAGGGAGGGAGGATGAGGAGGAGAAGGGAGGAGGAAGAGGAGGAGGGAGGGAGGATGGGGAGGAGGGG
>SSNP01000052.1:3082575-3104718 GCA_006937955.1 Pachypanchax playfairii
TGTACTGACCTCTCTCCACTGGGCTCCAGCACTGCTAGATACATAAACATTGGGCTTGTTGGCCAAGTTCCTGCCAACAGATCCTGCAATCAGAAGACAAGAAGATGTTTAAGATCCACACAAAGGCAAAAAAAAAAGCCTGTACAGGGTTTTTCCCAGAATATTTCAGACTTGAAGCAGCTGCTGCTGCTTTGACGTAAGGAAAATCTGTAACTGGAAACCATCAACCGCGTCCTGTATGTATGTGCATGCAGCCTTTGGAAGCACTGACGGATTTTTTCCATGACAGTATTTCAAACTGATTATAAAACACGATCTGCTTTGTGCATTCTATAAAAAAAACATATCAAAATCAGATGCACATAAGTGACAAGTTAACTCTAAATATTTATGTTTCAGGGACATTTTGGTTTAAAAGTCAGAATGTTCTTTGTTTTTTACTGAACTAATCACAGAGCAGCATCTGTGCATAAGGTCCAGTAATATCTAACCAGATATTTCAAAAGTTTTGATTGCAGATGCATGATGTTTCACTGACGGGCCTGAAAACTTGTTAAACACCTGGTTTTCATGCAGTTTGTATCAGGTCGACTTAATAAAATTACAAAAATAAAAGTGTTAAAAAATCCCGTCCCCTTAAGGAGAAGTGGAATAACCTGGATGTGTAAAAGTGAAAGTCTGAAGGAGTTTTTTCATAATACAGGTTTATGTAACAAACCTTTCAGTTATTTTAGGATATACAGTGGGGCAAAAAAGTATTTAGTCAGCCACCAATTGTGTAAGTTCTCCCACTTAAAAAGATCAGAGAGGCCTGTAATTTTCATCATAGGTATACCTCAACTATGAGAGACAAAATGAGGAAAAAAAATCCAGAAAATCACATTGTCTGATTTTTAAAGAATTTATTTGCAAATTATGGTGGAAAATAAGTATTTGGTCACCTACAAACAAGTAAGATTTCTGGCTTTCACAGACCTGTAACTTCTTTAAGAGGCTCCTCGGTCCTCCACTCGTTACCTGTATTAATGGCACCTGTGTGAACTCGTTATCAGTATAAAAGACACCTGTCCACAACCTCAAACAGTCACGCTCCAAACTCCACTATGGCCAAGACCAAAGAGCTGTCAAAGGACACCAGAAACAAAATTGTAGACCTTCACCAGGCTGGGAAGACTGAATCTGCAATAGGTAAGCAGCTTGGTGTGAAGAAATCAACTGTGGGAGCAATTATTAGAAAATGGAAGACATACAAGACCACTGATAATCTCCCTCGATCTGGGGCTCCACGCAAGATCTCACCCCGTGGGGTCAAAATGATCACAAGAACGGTGAGCAAAAATCCCAGAACCACACGGAGGGACCTAGTGAATGACCTGCAGAGAGCTGGGACCAAAGTAACAAAGGCTACCATCAGTAACACACTACGCCGCCAGGGACTCAAATCCTGCAGTGCCAGACGTGTCCCCCTGCTGAAGCCAGGACACGTCCAGGCCCGTCTGCGGTTTGCTAGAGAGCATTTGGATGATCCAGAAGAGGATTGGGAGAACATCATATGGTCAGATGAAACCAAAATAGAACTTTTTGGTAGAAACTCAACTTGTCGTGTTTGGAGGGGAAAGAATGCTGAGTTGGATCCAAAGAACACCATACCTACTGTAAAGCATGGGGGTGGAAACATCATGCTTTGGGGCTGTTTTTCTGCAAGGGGACCAGGACGACTGATCCGTGTAAAGGAAAGAATGAATGGGGCCATGTATCGTAAGATTTTGAGTGAAAACCTCCTTCCATCAGCAAGGGCATTGAAAATGAGACGTGGCTGGGTCTTTCAGCATGACAATGATCCCAAACACACCGCCCGGGCAACGAAGGAGTGGCTTCGTAAGAAGCATTTCAAGGTCCTGGAGTGGCCTAGCCAGTCTCCAGATCTCAACCCCATAGAAAATCTCTGGAGGGAGTTGAAAGTCCGTGTTGCCCAGCGTCAGCCCCAAAACATCACTGCTCTAGAGGAGATCTGCATGGAGGAATGGGCCAAAATACCAGCAACAGTGTGTGAAAACCTTGTGAAGACTTACAGAAAACGTTTGACCTCTGTCATTGCCAACAAAGGCTATATAACAAAGTATTGAGATTAACTTTTGTTATTGACCAAATACTTATTTTCCACCATAATTTGCAAATAAATTCTTTAAAAATCAGACAATGTGATTTTCTGGATTTTTTTTCCTCATTTTGTCTCTCATAGTTGAGGTATACCTATGATGAAAATTACAGGCCTCTCTGATCTTTTTAAGTGGGAGAACTTACACAATTGGTGGCTGACTAAATACTTTTTTGCCCCACTGTATATCCTAAAATAACTGAAAGGTTTGTTACATAAACCTGTATTATGAAAAAACTCCTTCAGACTTTCACTTTTACACATCCAGGTTATTCCACTTCTCCTTAAGGGGACGGGATTTTTTAACACTTTTATTTTTGTAATTTTATTAAGTCGACCTGATACAAACTGCATGAAAACCAGGTGTTTAACAAGTTTTCAGGCCCGTCAGTGAAACATCATGCATCTGCAATCAAAACTTTTGAAATATCTGGTTAGATATTACTGGACCTTATGCACAGATGCTGCTCTGTGATTAGTTCAGTAAAAAACAAAGAACATTCTGACTTTTAAACCAAAATGTCCCTGAAACATAAATATTTAGAGTTAACTTGTCACTTATGTGCATCTGATTTTGATATGTTTTTTTTATAGAATGCACAAAGCAGATCGTGTTTTATAATCAGTTTGAAATACTGTCATGGAAAAAATCCGTCAGTGCTTCCAAAGGCTGCATGCACATACATACAGGACGCGGTTGATGGTTTCCAGTTACAGATTTTCCTTACGTCAAAGCAGCAGCAGCTGCTTCAAGTCTGAAATATTCTGGGAAAAACCCTGTACAGGCTTTTTTTTTTGCCTTTGTGTGGATCTTAAACATCTTCTTGTCTTCTGATTGCAGGATCTGTTGGCAGGAACTTGGCCAACAAGCCCAATGTTTATGTATCTAGCAGTGCTGGAGCCCAGTGGAGAGAGGTCAGTACACAGGCTAACAGGACAAAACACAGGGAACATACTGCTGCAAATACAGTGCTTTACTGCACTTTATACAGGAACTGACCTGTGTAGGAGCTGCAGTCTCATCAGCTCAGATTTCACTGTGCATCACTCATTTATTTAACTTCTAGCTTTTATATTTAGAGATAATGTTTGAGACTTTTTTTGGCTCGAGCAGACGTCGTCATCAGTTTGGAGGTGTGTCTCTCCTCACACAGCAGCTACAGCAGAGAATCTGCAGAGCCTGAATTAAAACGCTTGTGCTTTTTCTCAGATTACTGCACTATGAACTCAGCAGGACTTCTGGAGATTTGAGACTAGTTAACAGGGTTCATCCTAACACACATCTAAATGCTCCAGATCAACAAACTGCAGCTACACTCACTGATGATCAACACATTTGACCTTCATGCTCTGGCTGCCGTTTATTATCTTCTGAAATGTGAATTTCTTTTTGAAAAATAAAAGATCTAATGTATGAAGAAAATGTAAAACTCTGTCTCAACTTGTAAATACTTACATTTAAAAGTAGGTAACCACTAGATGACGTCATCGTTGATAATGATGATGATGGTTTATATTACTGTTAATAAATATTATATAATGATGTTCAAAGCACAGTAGGACGAGGTACGTCTTATTTAGAAGAGATGTGCTTCAGAAGAGTCTGTTCTAATTTCTCCAAACATGAAGGCGGAGATTTTCAGATTAAAAGCCTGATTTTCAGTGTCTGACTGTTCCCTGTCTAAACCCATCCAGGCTCTGGCTGGCCCTCATTTCTACGCATGGGGTGATCATGGTGGCATCCTGATGGCCATCGCACAGGGAGGCTCCACCACACACCTCAAGTAAGTTCAGCTGACCAGTTTAGAGTTTCTGTTCTGTCTGTTTGATGAATTAAACAGGGTGAATGAAATGTTTCATTCTGAAACCCAGAACCGGTTCCAGAGAACCTGCAGACTGAACCATATGAGCAGCGTCGGCCCCTTGATGGGGGACAATAAGTAGCAGCAGGAGCAGATTGTATGCATGTCAAACAGCTGGTTGGAGTTAAATAAAGACATAAATACACAAAGGTGTAGTTCAACAGTTCTTTACACGTTAATCAGTGTTTTATATAAAGTCAGTGTAACTGTAGAATTTAATTAATAAAATTAAGGACATTATAAGAGTTTTTCAGATAATGTCTTTTTTTTGCTTTAAACAGTTGATTATAGAAGACTTTTATATTTTTGGTCTTTAAAACAGAAAAACAAAACAAAAAAGCTTCAGACAAATTCATCCACTTGAAACTGTTTTCTAGTCAAAACGTTCAGGAAGGAACAGATAAAATACTGAATCACTGCTGACCGTGTCCTTTTCAGGTTTAGCACCAACGAAGGTGAGACGTGGACTGATTTTAAGTTCTCAGACAAGGAGGTTTATGTTTACCAGCTTCTGACTGAGCCGGGGGAGAAGAGCACCATCTTCACCATCTTTGGTTCATATGCTGAGCAGAGGCACAGCTGGCTCATCCTGCAGGTCAACACCTCAGATGTTCTGGGTAGGTTCCACAGAATAATGAACTCCAACTGGACCCGTGATTCACACAGTTGGAAGTTTAGGACCAACCCTGAAGTTAAACAATGATTCTTATGTCTTCATTTCTTTTGTTTCAAGTTGAAACAACTTTTTGCATATTAAAATCTACTCGTGAAACTGTATTTACAGCTGATCACGAGTGTCTTTTGAACGAGACTGAATTTTGCATTTTTTTTCTACAAAATTAAAATAAACAGAATGTTTTGGATGAATAAGTCGTGTGTTTCTAATCCAACTAATAACAGTCTAAAGAAAAAGTGTTAAAATGGTTTACAAAAAGGTTTTACATGATTTTTAAAGGTTTATGAAATAGATTTTGTATAATAATTTACTCAGGTGAACCATAATAATCCTTTTCAGTTTGTTCCAGTTTCCACAAACATAACGGACTGTAGTAAAAAAAACATGCCGTTACTACAGAGTACTAATATTAACAACTAACTGCTACGTCTAACGTTCATATATTGTTGTTGTGTTTGCTTTGTTGCAGGTGTTCCTTGTTCTGAGGCCGACTACAAACACTGGTCTCCTTCAGACGAGCACGGGAACGAGTGCTTGTTGGGCAGAGAGGTCACGTTTAAGAGACGAGCTCCTCACGCCACCTGCTTTAATGGAGAGGACTTTGACAGACCAGTCACCGTCTCTAACTGTCCCTGCACTCGTCAGGACTATGAATGGTGAGAGCACCAGAAACTGAGCAGCCGTCGCAGACGCTGGTGATATGGTGGCAGACTGCTCACGCTAATGGTTTGGGTGTGGCAGTAATTGGCTGATGTTAGTAAAGAATGTTACTCCAGAATGCAGAAAGTTGAGTGTTTGTTTTCTTCTTCTCTTCAGTGACTATGGATTCAAGCTTAGTGAGGACTTGTCTGTTCAGGTGTGTCTGCCGGACCCCGAGTTCCTGGGGGATCTCTTTGCTCCTCCAGTTCCTTGTCCTGTTGGAACCACGTACCGCCGCAGCAAAGGGTAAACTACTAACATCTAGAGACATCTATGACTCTTCTGTCTTTGTGGCAGATATCTGAGTGTCAGCTGGGCTCATGTTCTTGTTCTTGGGTTTTTATTTCAGCTACAGAAAAGTTCCAGGTGACAGCTGCAGCGGAGGAGACGTGCAGTCTAGACTGGATGGAGAGATGCTGCCTTGTCCTGTTGGAGGTAACGTGCATGTTATGAAATTGTGTTTTTTTTTTTTTTTGTTGCAAAGTTTAAGCTTATGCTTGACTGTGCCAGTATTATAAATCTGTTTGCAAACGACGGCTTCAGCTGCTGCTCCAAGTCTAGATGGGAAAGTTCAACATTAGCTACTGCAGCTACAAAGTTTCTTCCTGGGAGACTGTGTGCAGCATGTCTGGGTTTCACTCACACACACACCCGTATATCCACTGAGCCAATGGGCTGCCATCAAGACCGAGGACATAATGTCTTTGTTTGATGGTAAAAAGCTCCACCTGTTTGGGCATAGTGTGTCCTTATGCATAGATGAGGGTGTTGTACCTTCACCTGACAGGAAGTAACATACCATACAAGTGGAATGGTGTGACACCTGGAATATTTGTGTTTTTAGATGAGAAACAAAGTTCGCTGTGTAACCTCCAATAAAATAAACACAAAGAAATGACGAGGGACTTAATCTGACATTAAAATAAGATTAAATTAGAGTTACAACTACATTTTCCCTTTAGGAATTACTAAAGTAAATTCAATTAAATAACATTTTTCTCTTTGTGTACGTTTTAAATTATAAATCTGATTCTAAACAAAGAACTAATCATCCATCAAAAGGAACATTGAGGCACGAACGTTGAGGTTTGGCTCTTATAAAGCCGACGTCTTTCATCCCCATCGTTTACATCCTGGTTCTCTGGATCTACGTAGACTGAGAGATCAGAGACCAGTTGTTTGTATCTTTGGTGAAAGTCTGTGTCTAAACAGCACTGGACTGTTACACTGGTGGACTCTAGCAGCCCTGTCCTGGTCTATTGCATCAGGGACCTGGTGACCTCCTTTTAGGGGTGTCTTTATCCTAGAGGTGGTGGCCTCCTGGACTTGACCCGGGGTCTCTGATTAGTGTGATCGAGAGTCTCACCAATCCCCCTCCTCGCTGTGGAAAAGGCAGAGGGTCTATAGGACGAGGGTCCAGGCTGCTGCAGACAGAGACGCTGTCCAGCTGTTCAGGGCTGGAATAATGATGCTAACATCATTTTTAAGGGCTGTTTCAAGAACATCATTTCATACACCTGTGTGTGTGTGTGTGTGTGTGTGTGTGTGTGTGTGTGTGTGTGTGTGTGTGTGTGTGTGTGTGGGTTTGTATTTCTGACCTCCTGGGGACCCATTTCCTGACTTTTACTATCTTTCTGGGGTCCGAGGGTTCTTGTGGGGACCGAAGCCTGGTCCCCATGAGGGGGACTCCCCTTTTTAGGGTTAGGGGTTAGGTTTATAGGTATGGTGTGAATAGAGTTTTAGTTAGTCTTAGGGTTAGTTATAGATCAGTAATGGTTAAGGTTAGTAAAAGGGTTTGGGTTAGGTATAAATCTAGTTACTAAAATCAATGGAAGTCAATGGACGGTCCCCATAAGGATACCAAAACACACTTGTGTGTGTGTGTGTGTGTGGTGTGTGTGTGTGTGTGTGTGTGTGTGTGTGTGTGTGTGTGTGTGTGTGTGTGTGTGTGTGTGTGGGTTTGTATTTCTGACCTCCTGGGGACCCATTTCCTGACTTTTACTATCTTTCTGGGGTCCGAGGGTTCTTGTGGGGACCGAAGCCTGGTCCCCATGAGGGGGACTCCCCTTTTTAGGGTTAGGGGTTAGGTTTATAGGTATGGTGTGAATAGAGTTTTAGTTAGTCTTAGGGTTAGTTATAGATCAGTAATGGTTAAGGTTAGTAAAAGGGTTTGGGTTAGGTATAAATCTAGTTACTAAAATCAATGGAAGTCAATGGACGGTCCCCATAAGGATACCAAAACACACTTGTGTGTGTGTGTGTGTGTGGCAGAGAGTAATGAGTTCATCCTGTATGCCGTGAGGAACTCCATTCACCGCTACGACCTGGCCACCGGTACGGACCAAGCGCTGCCTCTGTCCGGTCTCAGAGAGGCCGTGGCTCTGGACTTTGACTATGACAGGAACTGTCTGTACTGGGCCGACATCTCGCTGGACACCATTCAGGTCAGTGAGGATTCCTCTGGGAGTCCACGCCACGCGTGTCTTCAGCACAGTCTTATTTTAAACCATCCAGTATAAGTTTATTCATGTTTAATTTATTTTATTGACCTTTTTCACAAGTTGCACTTTTCTGCTTGTTTTCAATGTTTATTTCATATTTGCAGCTTCACTGATGTATTTTATGTTTTTCATTCTCCTGCAGCGTCTTTGCCTGAATGGCAGCACAGGTCAGGAGGTCATAGTGAGGAAAGACCTACAGAACGTGGAGGCCTTGACCTTTGACCCCATCAGCAGACTGCTGTACTGGGTGGATGCTGGAGCCCAGAAGATCGAGGTATTAGAGACAATTATGAATTACCTGTTTGTGTTATTCCTAGGGGTGTCAAATTATTGCGTTAGTTGCGATTAATTAATTACAGCCATATTTGGTGCGTTATATTCCTTAATTGCATTAATCTAATTTTTAATCTATATTTACAGTCTCTGCTTTTGAGTTGCTTTTAAATAAAATCCTTTTTTAGTATTTCGGCTTCTTGTGCTAGAGTTGTACAAAGGGATTAATCCAGTGCTTAAATTGTAAATCAAAAGTTACCGGAACGCAAATAGCGCTACGAGACCAGAATTCACTGACTGATACCGGAACGCACACATAGACATGTATGAACGCTCACACATATACAACCATCGGACCAGACCAAGCGGGTGTAAATTGTCCAGCAGGGTTAGAGGAAGTGATGATAAGCCCAGAAGAAGTAACTTATACTGCCTTTTTGGTATTTTGATGCCGCTGTTATTTATCCCAACTGGCGCCGTTAACGGATCCTAGCAAACAGTTACCTGAACACACCCTTTCAAAATAAGCCCTGGATTAATCACTCTTAGGTGGACATCTATTGGCTGCTGATTGACTTCCAGTGACGGCAAGGTGAGTAAAAGCGGTTAGTTGCAGAGCGGAGAAGTGACAAGGGAGGAGCATATGAGAGTTGTCGGTCCCATTAATGGAAAATTAGCTTTTCAAAAACGTCCCGACGGAACCATGGATAACAATAGTGTTTTTCTTAGCTATTATTAAATGAAATTAAATATAAGATTAATTAGATTAATTAATTACTGCTCAAAATTAAATAATCTCAACCAATTTTTAATCTCATGACAGCACTGGTTATTCCATCTATTACAGGTGCGTGTGTGTGTTTAGTGTTTACAGACATATCATGATCTAATATATCACATCCCATGTGAAAGATTGAAGTTTGTAAATCTTGTACTGAATAATTTCCTGATTTTGTTTAAAGGTTTCGAACCCTGATGGGGATCTGCGTCACACTTTGCTCAACTCGTCTGTCCTGGAACATCCTCGAGCTCTGGTTCTCCTGCCTGCAGAGAGGTAGAAGACGTTTATGAATGAATGAATGAATGAATGAATGAATGAATGAATGAATGAATGAATGAATGAATGAATGCCCTTTTCAGCCTCACACCACTCACATTCATTAAGTGATTGTGAATTAAAAGTCTGTGTTAATGTCTGTCGCTCACAGTGAGAATAGATGAAGGAATGACTAACGTTTTTCTGGACGTCCCACAGTCTGATGTTCTGGACGGACTGGGGAGACCGAGCAGCTGGAGTTTACCGGAGCTACATGGATGGGACCAACGTGTCTTGCATCATCTCAGAAGGTGTCCGCTGGCCCAACGGCATCACAGCTGACGAGCGCTGGCTGTACTGGACCGAAGCCTTCAGCGACCGCATCGAGCGGGCCGACTTCACGGGGGGACAGAGGCGTGTCCTCATGGAGGGGCTGCCCCACCCGTACGCCATAGCAGTCTTCAAGGTAAAAATGCTTTGAATTAAAACACTTCCAGAAACATTTTATTTCAGCCTTTTATAAAATAAAACATTGTGATGAAGTTTAAACTCTGTTTGACCGGATGGATTTCAGAATGATTTGTACTGGGACGACTGGTCTAAGATGGGAATCTTCAAAGCTCCTAAAGCCGGATCTCAGAGCAACGAGCTGATCGTAGGCCGACTAACTGGAGTCATGGACCTGAAGATCTTCTATAAGGGGAAGAACAAAGGTGAGGGGTCCTTCCTGCCTCGTCTGTGTCCAAGTTATTGATCATGATTTCACATCTTTGGTCTTTATTTCTGTGCCATCAGGACTTAATGCCTGCGTTGACCAGCCTTGCAGCCTTCTGTGTCTGCCTCAGCCTGGCCACAGACACACCTGCGTTTGCCCAGACGGCGCCCCGATAACGACCATGCCTGATGGGAAGCAGAAGTGCCAGTGTCCCTCCGGTTACCAGCTCCAAAACAACACCTGCTTTAAGAGTGGTGAGACAGAGACACACTGCCAGGTGGACCTGCTCTGTGACCAGGGAGCTGAGACATTAATCAGCGCCGTGTTTCTTTCCTTCTTCATGTCAGAACACAGTTGTTTACCCAACCAGTACCGCTGCTCCAACGGCCGCTGCATCAGCAGCATCTGGAAGTGTGACAGCGACAACGACTGTGGAGACATGAGTGATGAACAGGAGTGTCGTGAGTTTCAGTGTGTTTATCTCTGGTAAAAGAATTTGACTCTGTGTACAAACACAACAGCTCACGTCTGTTTGCAGCCACCACCACTTGTGACCCCTCCAACCAGTTTCGCTGTGTGGCTTCGGGCTCCTGTATCCCACTGGCGTTCAAATGTGACCATGAAGACGACTGTGGAGACAACAGTGACGAGGAGCGCTGTGGTGAGATGTTCTGCTCTCGGTTCTCGTAGTACCCAGATACTGTTCACATGCTACATAAATGATGTCTGACTGTCGTCTCCATCAAATTATTTTCAGCAGTCGACCACATTTAATTCTTAATTCCACTTTGGTCATTTTCCTTGACGCTGATACAAGAAGGAGTTTCAGGGGCTTTAAACCAGTTTAGTCCCAAACATTTTCATTTGGAATCAAACATAAATCACATACACGGCTGGAGCATGTGACTGTAGATAAATTGCCACTGCCGAAAGATTACTGTGCAGATTTTTTTATTTCAGTAGTCGTGAAATGTCTTAATTTATCCCGACGTTCTCTCACTCATCAGACTTACAGAAACTGACTTGAGAAACAGTTGAGAAGAGTTCCAGGTCTCAAGACACGCCCCCGATTGTGAGCAGTCTGGTTTACAGTCTCCACTAAGGAGACCTAAGGAGTCTTATGGGGTTCAGGTTCTAGTTCCTCCACACCAGACTCTCTCATCCACGTCGTCTGGAACTGCTTTGAGTCCTGGTGAGCCGTCATGTTGGGGCCAGACTGTTCCCAAAGAGCTGGGACCATGAAATGTCTCGGTATGCTAAAGCATTAAGTGTTCCTTTCACTGGAACTAAGGGGCGGAGCCTAACCCCTGAAAACCAACCACGCACAATAATCCACCCTTCTATTGAATTTACACTTGTCTCAATGGAGTCAGACCAGTACCGTTGTCCTGGAAACCACCAGCCTCCACCATCGGATTGCAGCGGTACACGTCTAAACAGTTCTGGAGTCCGGTGGCGCCGTGCTGTAACACAACTGCATCTGATGTTTTACATCGACTTGCTGCTCAGCCATGAAAACAGCTTCCATGAAGTTCTCTACACTGTTCTTCAGTTAATCTGAAGGAGTTTGGTGGTTTGTAGTTCCTGAATCTGCAGAAAGTTCCTGCTCACCGCGTGTCGCGGCATGTTCTGACCCGCCCTGGAAGTTAGTATATGTGACACACAACTACATGGCTGAGTTACTGTTGTTCTGCTTTATGATACCACCAGCTGATAGATGTGAATATTTAGGGAACTAACAGGGAACTAACTACACGGTGGCATCGTATCACAGCACCACTCAGAAACTCACTGAGCTCCTGATACCGACTCACTCTGTTTTCATATTTGGGGGCGTGTCCCAGTACTTTACACAATATAGTGTGTGAATCCACTTCTTACATGTAAAACAGTAAACTGCACTATTTTTGCACCAACCTCAGTTTTGATTCATCCCTTAGAGACTCATCAGTGTGGCCCCGGAGAGTTCACGTGCGCTCGAGGTGTTTGCATCCGTGAGGCGTGGCGCTGTGACGGGGACAACGATTGCAGAGACTGGTCAGATGAAGCCAACTGCACAGGTTGATACTGAGACACGAGTGTTTTTACATGTTTGATCAAACCTGTTTAATGTCTGAACGAGATGAATCACGCAGGGCTGCTAGCAGGACGATCATGTTGCAGTTTCTGTGTAGAATTTGTCTCACAGAATTCTTTTTTTTGATCCTAGTGGGTCACCATACATGCGAGGCCAGCAGCTTTCAGTGTGTCACGGGTCACTGTATACCGCTACGCTGGAAGTGTGATGGAGATGACGACTGCCAGGACAACTCGGATGAAGATCCTCGGCATTGTGGCAAGTTGACAGACCTGATTGTTGTTGATAATATGTAGCTTTATGGTTTGTTTTCCAACTGTTGCAGCTTAAAATGTGGAAAAGTTGAACAGCTGAACTCCTTCCACAAAGAAAACACTCAATAAACAAGTAAAAGAGACTTTTTTAACCTAATAAGTTGTTGCATTTAAATTCTGTATCAAATGAAGTCGTTTCTGAACGGTCTTCACATGTAGCTTCTTCTTTACATGATCCATCATTAACTGGTGTTTCTGGGTCGCATGTTGAACTGTGTTCATCTTGTTGCTGCCATTAAATTAAAAAACAGCTGATATTTTCTATGAAATGGTGAAATATTTCTATTTTTTTTTCTTGGCAGTTGTTTTTTGTGTAAAACTCCTGATGTTGTGAGAACAGAAATGATTTGATTTGCATATAAAGTTGTTGAGTCGTCTGATGTTTAATGTTGACTGCCGTGTGTTTTCAGAGGGAACCCAGTGTAAAGGCTTCCTCTGTTCCAATGACACCTGCCTGCCAGCTGCTGCACACTGCAACGGTATCCAGGACTGTCCAGACGGTGCCGATGAACAAAACTGTGGTGAGCAAACTAAGATCTGTGCTGCTGGGCTCTGCCAAATAGTATTCTGGAACTTTTCCAGCTCTAATTGAGCATAAAGAACTGTAGGTGATTTGGCTCAAATCGGATTTTGACCTTATATTTATCATATGAGAGCTGATGAGAGTGGAGCAGATCTTTATGGATGAATCACTCCACCTCTTTCCACACAGACTTTGTAGTTTTGCAAGTGGTCTTGTTCTGTTTGTCCCCCCACAGACCCTCTGTGTACCCGCTACATGGAGTTTGTATGTAAGAACCGGGCCCAGTGCCTGTTTCAGTCTCTTGTTTGTGACGGGATTAAACACTGTGAAGACGGGTCAGATGAGGATGTGGTGTATGCTGGATGTGGTGAGTAATAATCATACAGAGAGCACATCTTTAAAGAGAATCATGCAGGTTCAACACAACTCTCCATGTGAGAGGGATGTTTCAAATGATGTACGACAAGAACTTTCTGAAACTTTTGATCAATAAAAAGACGTTTATGGAACAAAATCTGAAACATTTTCTTGAGTTTGTATATAATTTAATTTTATTTCTATAAGGAGAATAATCGTCTCGTGTGTTTCCTGTTAGCTACACCATCAGAATTTGTCAAAGAGTGCGACGCCTACACGTTCCAGTGTGCCAACGGAGTGTGTGTGAGTCTAGAGTGGAAGTGTGACGGCATGGATGACTGTGGGGATTACTCTGATGAAGCCAACTGTGGTAAGAACTTACAGAGAAGTTCTTCACACACACACACACACACACACACACACACACACACAAGTGTGTTTTGGTATCCTTATGGGGACCGTCCATTGACTTCCATTGATTTTAGTAACTAGATTTATACCTAACCCAAACCCTTTTACTAACCTTAACCGTTACTGATCTATAACTAACCCTAAGACTAACTAAAACTCTATTCACACCATACCTATAAACCTAACCCCTAACCCTAAAAAGGGGAGTCCCCCTCATGGGGACCAGGCTTCGGTCCCCACAAGAACCCTCGGACCCCAGAAAGATAGTAAAAGTCAGGAAACGGGTCCTCAGGAGGTCAGAAATACAAACCCACACACACACACACACACACACACACACACACATTGTTAGCAGAGAAACTATTTAGAACAAATGTAGGTAGTGAATAAACGATGTCTCGTACATCACTTCAGTATCTGATTCTTTGCAGCTGCTCCCACTGAAGTCCCCGGCTGCTCCAGATACTTCCAGTACGAATGTAGAAATGGACGCTGCATTCCGACGTGGTGGAAGTGCGATGGAGAGAACGACTGTGGTGACTGGTCTGATGAGGCGCAGTGCACAGGTGTGTGTGTGTGTGTGCACACACAAAACTGTATCACACCTGTCTTCCATCTGTATTAATGAATGTGTAACTCCTCCACTGCAGGTGGAGTTACCCCTCACAGTGTGACACATGGTCCCACTACATGTGCCCCCAACCGTTTCCACTGTGGATCTGGAGCTTGTATCATAAACAGCTGGGTGTGTGACGGCTACGCTGACTGTCCTGATGGCAGCGATGAGCTCGGATGTCCCACAGGTTCTAACTTCCTCTTATAGGTTTATGCTGGAGGGATTAGTTCTTCATACTGTCTTTCACACGGTAAAACAAACAATACAATGTGTGACTATCTCCAGCTGTCATTGGGCGAGAGGCGGGGTTACACCTGGACAGGTCATCTGTCAATCACATGGTCACATAGAGATGCACAACCATTCACACCTGGGACTAGTTAACCTTCTGGTTATGATTTTGGTCTGTGGGAGGGTGCCAGAGTCCCCAGAAAAACCCTCACATGCATGATGAGAACATGCAAGGCAACAGTGCTACTTTCCAAAGTACACGACACATTACTTCTACTACTATAAGAAGTGATTATAACTTAGTAAACAAATCCACATGTACTCAGTAGAGCCTGAAGGTTTTCTCTAGACTCCTCTCACATAAAAACAGGTCTGTCAGCATCGTGTTGACTGTCAGTTTATTCTCACCTTCAATAAAAACAATCAAATGAAAAATTACCATTTTATTTTTTATTCCTGTTTCAGCAGCTAATAATTCTCTGACACTGGCCCCAGCGCCCACTAAAGCCCCGCCTCCATCCCCTGGTCGATGTACTCGAGGTCAGTTCCAGTGTCGCCGACCCCCCCGCTGCATCCCTGAGTGGCTGCATTGTGATGGCCAGGTCCACTGTGAGGATGGATCTGATGAAGCTGACTGCCGTAAGTCTCTAAAAACACCTGGTTTACAGACCCGTATCACCTAAAGACCCCGTTCACATCTGGATTTAAAGATGGGGTTAAATATGTGTTGGTGGTCGGACTCACTTCCATCTGAATGTTCAGTAATCTGAGCAGCGTTATGTCACATGATTCCACAGCTGTTCGGTTCACAGTGAACTCTGAAAGGAAAACCCACAACAGCTGATTGTTTATCTTTGGTGGAGATTTATTCCTATAAACCGTGAAACCAGTGAGTTCTGAATCAGAATTAGAATCAGCAGGTTAATACCAAGTCGAACCCGGTCAGAGGAGTTTTAATTATCTATAGGACCCACGAGTCTCAGCTGGATGCCTCACTACATGATATCTTCAGATTTGAGCTTCATAATTAAAGGTTTTCAAACCCAGAAACATCAAACATCATTATGTTTCAATAAAACTCAGTTTTTCTGATTAAAAATTGAGATTTTCAGTTTTCACATATGATCCTGAATCAGCTGTTCTTATCTCCTGAACTGTAACTGTATGTTTAAAGTAGAAACCAGACTACAATAGAAGATCAGTTACAACTCAGAGCAACATAGAAACATCCTGATTTAAAGGAGCTCTAAGTTTGTTTGAAAACATAAATCAGTAAAAGATATTTATTTAAGATTTTCTCTTAGAATTTGCAGGTATTATAATAAACACCCTGTTTGTCTGCAGCCACTCGGGAGCCTCTGTTGTGCATTAATGCAACTCGTTGTTCTGATGGTGAAGCCTGCGTGCTGGATCACGAGAGGTGTGACGGTTTCCTGGACTGTTCGGACCACAGTGACGAGGACAACTGCACCTGTAGGTTCTCACTACTTGACCTGTTGCACCGGATCTCAGCAGTCTCTGCTGCCACCTGCTGGTGATGTTGAGTTTTACTTCACAGAAACTATAAACTACATTTCTACTCTCTCCTTGTGTCTCCCAGTTGATACACCTGTCTATAAAGTCCAGAACCTTCAGTGGTCTCCGGACTTTCTAGGTGCCATCACGTTGACCTGGTCGCGTCCCAAAAACCTCGCTTTGAACTCCTGCTACTTCGTCATCAACTACACGTGAGTGTCCTTATAGACAGGGGTGCACATAATATTTTTGGCCTGGTTCTCAGAAGAGAACCTAGGGTTGTTTCTTGGTCCTCACATTTTTAAATGTGTCTCGCTGTGTCTCTTCCGAGCTCCTCTGCTTTGTTTTTGGTTTCATCAAGCTTCAAATTCAGTCTGTTTACTTTACCTGGCTCTATATTTGTTTCAATAAAAATCCTTTAATTGTTGAAAAAATCAAGAGAAACCAGTAAAATATAAAAATACTGGTAAAAAAAACCTTCAGAGTTCAGGTTGGATTGTTTACAGGTTTGATTGTTCACTTTAATCTACATTTAACAGTTTGGTGTTGAAATTTATTAGTCAGCTGTTGGAGCTTCTGTCATTTACTGTAACTGTTTTTTGTTTTGAAATGATGAGGATGTTTGTAATGTGATGCAGTCAGATAAAAAGATACACTGGACAGTTATGGGGCATTGACTGCATATCCCATAGTGCTTTGCACGCATTCAAAATGGCGCGGATCACAGACAAATACGCTGATACTGTTGATTAAAACAGGTGGTTTTCTGTATTTTATAGCACAAAAAGGTAGTTCTACACGTCTGTACCACGATGGTCTATTTGTCTTATTCAGTGAATGTTTTCAGTTTTGACGCGATGCAGAATCCTGCAGTCAGCTGCACTGATCTGACTGACTGAAAATCCGTCACACTGACAAACTGATACACAGAGACAGAGAGAGACGCAGCATCAGCTGATCAGCTGGAACTTCGGCGCTCTGGCTGAGAAACACATCAGTCAAACAAAAGAAGTCAACGAGGATTCTTCATTTATTTGACAATGAACCGCCTCTGATTAACCTAAAAATTCACGCAGCTCAGCCAAACCAATGTTAAGTACGCAAACGCGTGTTGCAACTTTTCATCTGGTGCATTTTATATTTTGACAGTGTGTGAGGACCTGCGGACCACTTATGTGCACCCCTGATTATAGAATCCGTAGAGCTGGTGTGAGTGGTTCTGCCTTGGTGCACTGATGATGTTCTAATGTGATGTGTTCAGGCTCGTGGGCACGCAGCAATGGACCAGCATAGACACGCACAGCAACAAGACCAGCTACAAAGTCACGGTGTTAAAACCAGACACCACCTACCACATGAAGGTTCTCACCAAGTGTCTCAGCAAGCTGCACAAGAGCAATGAGGTGGTCACGGTCAGGACACCCGAGGGACGTGAGTGTCTCTTCGTCTCAACACTAACACCGTCTCATTTCAGCTTCATGACTTGAAATGAATGTTATGAACTGGTGGTTCTTGTCCTCCTCATGTGTTAGTTCCTGATTCTCCCGGGAACCTGCAGCTGACGTGTGACAACAGGGAGGACGGGACGGTGAAGGTTTCCTGGGACCCTCCGAACAACAGAAACGGTTTAATCAGGGAGTACATCGTTAGTGATCCTTCAGTTTCTTCTCTGATTTACCGATTGCTGCTACAGGATGAAGGTTTCTGCGTGGACGTTAAATGTCTACGTGGACATTTTTGTTTTTTTCTTAATAAATGGGGGTTTGTTGTGCACGTCAGGCGTGCGCTTTACTCTGCCTCTAACAGTGTGTCTGATTGTTGACAGGTTGAATATAGAGAGGGTGGAAGTCTTGAGTGGACGTCACAGAGATCCAGTGAAAACAGCACAGAGGTGAAACAGCTGGAGCCAGATACCTTATACAGTTTCAGGGTAAGACGCCAACATGGCCGACTTATAGAAAAAAAAAGACAATTTTGGGTTTTTTTTTCACTTCCTGTGACTGATGTTACTCAGGTGGCTGCTGTGACCAGTCGAGGTGCTGGAAACTGGACTGAGGTTAAATCCATCACTCCTAAAAAAGGTGGGTTGATCTGCTTCCTATAAAAAAATGAGTCAACGCTGCCACATAGTGGTCGTCATGATAAAGACATGTCAGTCACAGACCTGCATGTGTTTGAAGTCTTCTTCTTTGGATTAGTGTGTTCTGAAACAGCTGCTTTCCTGCAGCTGGATACAAATCATTCACCTGCATGTTTGACGTGCACGTCTGATTTACTGACCCATTGTTTAACAACTGAGTTGAGTTTTTAGAAACGTATTTAAAGTCGAATCAAGTTCATTTCTGACATAAAACTGTTTATAAATCTTTAACTCTCAGTATAACAGCTTAAATAAAACAGAATCATGAAACATATTTGTGCTAATGGCAGAAACATCTCCTGTGATTCTCCCTCTGACACTCAGCTTCTCTCCTCGTGGACGCTCGCTGACACTGAGCATTAAAGTCTTTATAACGTTGCAGATTTCAGTCATTTAATAACAGTTTCCATCTTCACCGTCATCACACGGTGATTTCTGATGTGGAAACGTTGTAAAATTGGCATTTGATCAAACATTCAGCTCCTCCAGCAGGAAACGTTCATGCAGTTTGTATCAGAGAAAAACATTTCTGCTGCATATTTCATGTTCTGCTCTCCTGCAGCACAAACTACAAACTACATACATGATTTCACTTTATTTACAATTAGAGTGAACTGAAAAGGACCCAGTAAACAAACGGAGGGAGTGTTTATGTGTAAATGTTTTAGGACTGTATAGTTGTTGTGATTTATCCTGATGAAGCTCCAGTCAAACTGCATGAAGATGTTTCTTTATTAGAAAACCTGAGTCGACTGTTTATGTTGTTCTCTCTGTGCTGCAGCTCTGCCTCGTCCCTCTGTGAGCTGCAGCAGCGTCACCGAGGACTCCATGAACCTGACATTCAGTTTTAACTCCCAGAGTGATGTAAGAGCGTCTCCATCAGCTCCTCAGGATCCTGTCCTTACTGCAGCTGTTTCACGTGTCTCTCCTGGGTTTTTCTTTTCCAGGTGAATTATTTTGTCGTGATTCTGTCCTGGCAGTTTGACTCTCACGTCAGGGAGAGTAACAACTACACCGTCACAGAGGGCTTCCTCAGTGGTAAGGTCCTCATGTTGTCATCATTACAGCCTGAGACACGGAACCTGATGTTCTCTGTGTTTGCAGTTCAAAACCTGACAGCTGGGACGTTATATGAAGTGGCCGTGTGGGCTCACAGCCGTGTAGGAGACAGTCCCACCGCTCTGTCCCATCACCAGACCAAAGGCAACCAGCCAGAAAGACCCGTGTTCAAAGCCAAGGCTCTAAACCAGACGGCCGTGGAGTGTAACATCAGCGGCCCTCGAGCTGCGGTAAGACACATGGACATTATATCATACATGTGGACAAGCAGGACAAAGGTTTTAAAAACAAGATGATTTTCAGCTGTAAGTCATGTAAGACATGTCCTCCTGGTCCAACAGGTCCAACTCAGTTACTCAGTTACAGTAAGAGTAACTTTCTCTCTACAGACAGGCGGGTGGACAGAAGGACAGAGAGACAGACAGAAATACAGACAGGCAGACAGACAGACCGATAGAAGGACAGACAGGCAGAAAGAAGGACAGACAGGCAGAAGGACAGACAGGCAGAAAGAAGGACAGACAGACCGACAGAAGGACAGACAGAAGGACAGGCAGACAAACATAAGGACAGATAGAAGGACAAACAGACAGACAGAAGGACAGGCAGACAGACAGAAGGACAGGCAGACAGACAGACAGAAGGACAGGCAGACAGACAGAAGGACAGGCAGACAGACAGACAGAAGGACAGGCAGACAAACAGAAGGACAGACAGGTGTACTAGGAACTACGCTTGCATCAGGTCTCACCTGCTTCTGGCTCAGTCATCGTTCTACGTTCCTGACCAGAGCTCCAGATCTTCTCATCATTTGTCTTTGATCCTTGTTCAGAGACTGATCTGATCTCACCACCGTCCACTCTGCTCGCTCACCGTCTCCGGTGGAGACTCCACCTGGCTCCTGAGTTTACTTCAGGATGAGCAGGATCAGTGGACGGTGGTGAGATCGGTTCAGTCTCTGAACGAGGATCAAAGGGAAATGATCTGAGAAGATCTGCAGCTCTGATCAGAACGTTGGAACATGACTGAGTGTTTTGGTTCGTGTTTTGGTCGGGGGGGTAAATCACATGTTCTTATACACTGTCGTTCACGTGAGATACATCATCGTGTGTGTTTTCAGCGTTCCCCGTTTCCCCACCGCCTCCCACCCCTCCCGCTTTCCCGGGACATCTCCTGTCTGTCTGGATACAAACACTCTAACGCGTAAAGTCGGCTCTTATTACCGGGTCTTCAGTAGGATAAGTCCCGGACCAGATTATGCGGGTCGACACCACAACGGCGCTTTCAGACAGAAAAGCGCAACAGACGAAGCCGGGAACATTTCCTGTTTGTCATGGCCTGTCTGAAAGGGGTTTATGTGTGTTTGTTTGTGTGCAGGTGTACGGTGTGTTTTACGCCACCTCGTTCCTGGATCTGTACCGCAGTCCTCATCAGGTCCGGACCTCCTCCCTCAGCCTCACGGTGACTGTCGACAGCGATGAACAGTTTCTCTTCCTGGTGAGTTTTTACAAACTCCTTCACTTGATTAAAATCCTGATCCATTTCTCACCTCGGGTGTTACAGCTTGACGTTTGTTAATGTCCAACTCAGAACTTCTACGTTTCTATAAATATAAAGTTTAACTGCTAATTTTGATTAAATCCATCCTGAGATGAATTAGTGGAGATTCTTGGCAGATGTTTTCACTCCCAGATGTTTGAGGTGAAGCACATCATGTTACTAGTCTGTCCTGGTTTTGACTTTCGATGAATTCTGGCAAAATAAGTATGTAACATATGTTAAAACTAAAAAAAAATAAAACCAGGAATAAAAATAAACAAGTAGAATTCAGAACTAGAACCAGAACCAGTTTTTTTGTGCACCAACGTGATGTTTGAATGCTGCAAATCAAGAATTAATTTAAAAACTAAAACTCCAACAGATAAACTGAGAGAGGCTTTTTAACAGAATGCTGCTGAATATCAGTTAAAAGATAAAGAATTCAGCTTACTTCAGTATTAAATATAAATAATTGTTTTAAAGTTTCCGTATAATAAATTTGCTCAAGCAATAAAAATAGATTAAAGAATGTGTGTGATAATTATAGTGTGATTATTAAAGTGATGTTTTGTAATTTGGGGGGAGTTTTACAGACAACATGCCGTCAGTGTAACAGACTGTCTCCTTCACTCTGCAGGCTCGAGTCGTCTCGCCCTTCCTGGGTCCTCCGTCTGAATACGCCGTGGTGAAAATGATCCCCAACGAGAGGCTCCCACCCAGGAACCTCCACCGCGTTCGGGTAGACAAGACTCAGGCTGTGCTGAAATGGCAGCCGCCCTACGACACCCCGGATACACCTCTGGTATTATGTTACTGTCATGTTGACCAGAAAATAAATAAACAAGCTTTTATGAACCTGATTGAATAGAATGATTGAACGCAGCTCTGCAGGTTGTCAGCACAGTATCAAAAGTTGCTCTGAGTGTATTTGTGTCTCCTCAGACCTACGTGATAAACGTGAGGGACGTGATCCGGAAGGAGGAGCATAATTACAAGCTGACCACTCAGAACAACACGGTGGAGTACGTGTTAAAAGGCCTGGAACCCGGAGGAAGATACAGCGTCTCCATCCGCCTGCGCAACATGACCAAAGAGGCCAGCTTCACTCTCAGCACAGGTGTGTGTCGGCGCAGACACGCCAGTTAAAAAGAACCTGTTTATTTTGTTACTGAAATGATAAAGTGATTGTTTGGAAGTCTACGTCACATGACCTCACCTAGCAAAGAAATCACATAAACACCTGTACCACCTGTAAACCTACTACTGACAGCATCCTGCATCACAGTGTGGTTCAGCAGACAGGAAGATGTTTACCCACAATGCATAGCAGCACTTCTTGAGAGGATGGAATCTGCTGTGTGTTTTTATTCTATTCTATTCTATTCTATTCTATTATATTATATTATATTATATTATATTATATTATATTATATTATATTAT
>SSNP01000052.1:3104728-3147252 GCA_006937955.1 Pachypanchax playfairii
ACAGACAGACAGAAGGACAGGCAGACAGACAGAAGGACAGGCAGACAGACAGACAGAAGGACAGGCAGACAAACAGAAGGACAGACAGGTGTACTAGGAACTACGCTTGCATCAGGTCTCACCTGCTTCTGGCTCAGTCATCGTTCTACGTTCCTGACCAGAGCTCCAGATCTTCTCATCATTTGTCTTTGATCCTTGTTCAGAGACTGATCTGATCTCACCACCGTCCACTCTGCTCGCTCACCGTCTCCGGTGGAGACTCCACCTGGCTCCTGAGTTTACTTCAGGATGAGCAGGATCAGTGGACGGTGGTGAGATCGGTTCAGTCTCTGAACGAGGATCAAAGGGAAATGATCTGAGAAGATCTGCAGCTCTGATCAGAACGTTGGAACATGACTGAGTGTTTTGGTTCGTGTTTTGGTCGGGGGGGTAAATCACATGTTCTTATACACTGTCGTTCACGTGAGATACATCATCGTGTGTGTTTTCAGCGTTCCCCGTTTCCCCACCGCCTCCCACCCCTCCCGCTTTCCCGGGACATCTCCTGTCTGTCTGGATACAAACACTCTAACGCGTAAAGTCGGCTCTTATTACCGGGTCTTCAGTAGGATAAGTCCCGGACCAGATTATGCGGGTCGACACCACAACGGCGCTTTCAGACAGAAAAGCGCAACAGACGAAGCCGGGAACATTTCCTGTTTGTCATGGCCTGTCTGAAAGGGGTTTATGTGTGTTTGTTTGTGTGCAGGTGTACGGTGTGTTTTACGCCACCTCGTTCCTGGATCTGTACCGCAGTCCTCATCAGGTCCGGACCTCCTCCCTCAGCCTCACGGTGACTGTCGACAGCGATGAACAGTTTCTCTTCCTGGTGAGTTTTTACAAACTCCTTCACTTGATTAAAATCCTGATCCATTTCTCACCTCGGGTGTTACAGCTTGACGTTTGTTAATGTCCAACTCAGAACTTCTACGTTTCTATAAATATAAAGTTTAACTGCTAATTTTGATTAAATCCATCCTGAGATGAATTAGTGGAGATTCTTGGCAGATGTTTTCACTCCCAGATGTTTGAGGTGAAGCACATCATGTTACTAGTCTGTCCTGGTTTTGACTTTCGATGAATTCTGGCAAAATAAGTATGTAACATATGTTAAAACTAAAAAAAAATAAAACCAGGAATAAAAATAAACAAGTAGAATTCAGAACTAGAACCAGAACCAGTTTTTTTGTGCACCAACGTGATGTTTGAATGCTGCAAATCAAGAATTAATTTAAAAACTAAAACTCCAACAGATAAACTGAGAGAGGCTTTTTAACAGAATGCTGCTGAATATCAGTTAAAAGATAAAGAATTCAGCTTACTTCAGTATTAAATATAAATAATTGTTTTAAAGTTTCCGTATAATAAATTTGCTCAAGCAATAAAAATAGATTAAAGAATGTGTGTGATAATTATAGTGTGATTATTAAAGTGATGTTTTGTAATTTGGGGGGAGTTTTACAGACAACATGCCGTCAGTGTAACAGACTGTCTCCTTCACTCTGCAGGCTCGAGTCGTCTCGCCCTTCCTGGGTCCTCCGTCTGAATACGCCGTGGTGAAAATGATCCCCAACGAGAGGCTCCCACCCAGGAACCTCCACCGCGTTCGGGTAGACAAGACTCAGGCTGTGCTGAAATGGCAGCCGCCCTACGACACCCCGGATACACCTCTGGTATTATGTTACTGTCATGTTGACCAGAAAATAAATAAACAAGCTTTTATGAACCTGATTGAATAGAATGATTGAACGCAGCTCTGCAGGTTGTCAGCACAGTATCAAAAGTTGCTCTGAGTGTATTTGTGTCTCCTCAGACCTACGTGATAAACGTGAGGGACGTGATCCGGAAGGAGGAGCATAATTACAAGCTGACCACTCAGAACAACACGGTGGAGTACGTGTTAAAAGGCCTGGAACCCGGAGGAAGATACAGCGTCTCCATCCGCCTGCGCAACATGACCAAAGAGGCCAGCTTCACTCTCAGCACAGGTGTGTGTCGGCGCAGACACGCCAGTTAAAAAGAACCTGTTTATTTTGTTACTGAAATGATAAAGTGATTGTTTGGAAGTCTACGTCACATGACCTCACCTAGCAAAGAAATCACATAAACACCTGTACCACCTGTAAACCTACTACTGACAGCATCCTGCATCACAGTGTGGTTCAGCAGACAGGAAGATGTTTACCCACAATGCATAGCAGCACTTCTTGAGAGGATGGAATCTGCTGTGTGTTTTTATTCTATTCTATTCTATTCTATTCTATTATATTATATTATATTATATTATATTATATTATATTATATTATATTATATTATATTATATTATATTATACTATATTATATTATATTATATTATATTATATTATATTATATTATATTATATTATATTATATTATATTATATTATATTATATTATAGCTTAAATTTTGACGTTTTTAGAACCCGACAAAGTTGGACCTTTTTAACAGAAATAATATTTTTTGGAAAACAATCTGAGTGACAACTTGTTTATTTTGTAGTTACAAGTGAAATGTTAGATACACGCAAAAAACCCTTTAAAACTCATGTTCCTTTTGCGTATCTATTTTTAAAAGCCGTTAAGTCTCGACCGTATAAGACAGTAATTAAACTGGAGGAGCTGCACATGATGCATTCATCATATCTGTTTCAGTCTCTTCACGGATACTTTATACATCAACCTGGTTATTCACAGCGCTGCAACCATCACAGGTTCACTGCTGCGTTTGAAAAGCCATGTTAAAAGTTCCTGGGACACTCAGAATCTAGATGTTCTAGATGTTCTTCCTGTCTTCTTGTAAAATGTCCACAAAATGCATTTGAGTTTTTTGTGTTACAGTTTTATCTTAAAATCCAAGTTACTTATGCTGCGTACATTTTTTTCTCTGGTTTGAAATGAGTTTGTGAAACTTTTTATCAGGATTCTGCTGTATAAACATGACAGACAAGTTTCAGTTTGTTTGCAGTTAGCTGTAGTTTATAGTGATTTATTGTGACTATCGACTTGTTACAGAAATACTATTAAAATTTGGGATATGAGGGTTGTAATGATGTATAGTAAATTAAAATGTTCTTAAAAATATATCTAAATCAGGTAAAAAGAAGCTCTGGCTGGTTTCTTCTCTGGTAGTTCTTAAAGAGGCCATTTCATACAAATTTAAGGACTTTGTGGTTATTTCTTAAGTATTAACCAGTAATATGAAACATTTTATATCTAAGAAACATCAGGAAACACTGATTAACAGACCTTTCAATCTGTCTGTGTTAAAATTCAGGTGGTTCCGGCTCCTTCTGTCAGGTCTCGTTGATATTCATTATTCAGATTTGCTGGCCTCTGATTGGCTAACAGACTAGCCTATGAGAGCCAGGTATACTGTTTCCTGCCCCGCTGCACATGGCAACATCAGACGTTCTCTCTTCTTGTTTGCTACGTCTTATGCTAACAGCTTTTAGCCAGCAGCATGCTAGGCGTGGTTTCTACTGCGGGAGCTGATGAATACTAACGAACAAAGGAGTTGTGATGAAACAGATACAGGTCGTTCGTTTGAACTCGGGTTTTATCACCACCTGCATAGTTTGAGAGATTAAAACTGAAAGAGAAGTTGTTGACCTGTTTTCACCCACTATGAAGGTAAGAACACCTGTGGAGCTAAAATATTCAACAGAAACCTCAGAAAAACTGTTTTTAATGGAAGGGCCTCTTTAAATGTTAATAACAGTTTGCATCATACAGAGTGAGTTTATCCACGTAGAACCCAGGAACAATACATGTTTTCACTGGTCACTTTGCAAAAGAAAGATACAAACTGAAAACATTGTAAATCCCTTCAGTGTTGGTTCTTTACATCATATTTGTGTCTGTCAGTGTCGATAAAATCCAGAATGTGTTGATGAGAAATATTGTTTCTTTTGTCTGCAGTTCCTCTTCCAGCACCTGAAGCCTTGAAGATCTTGACAGAAAAAGATCACGTGTTCCTCTTCTGGAAGAGCCTGGCGGTGCGAGAGAGGGGCTTCCAGGAGAACAGGGTGAGATACGACTGTTCAAAGTTCTTCCTGGAGTTTTGGATCTAATACTGCGCTGTAGTTCAACGTTTCCGTTAATTGTTTGATGTTTTGTTAATGTTTGTGTTCTTATTGTCTTCATTAACCTCTCTTGCTGTGCTGTTTACAGGGATATGAAGTGCATGTGTTTGACAGTGTGACTAACCAGACATCATACCTGGGAAACACCACAGAGACCTACTTTAGAATCAGCAGGCTGCTTACAGGACACAACTACACGTTCTCAGTACAAGCCCGCTGCCTGGTCAGCGGTCAGCTGTGTGGAGAACCTGCACTGCTGCTGTATAACCCCTCAACAGGTACTTCTCTACAACACTCATCAGTTCAGGTTCCTAAAAGGCAAATCAACGTAACTCACCTGTATTAACCTCAAACAGATTCCTTCAGCAAGTTCCAGTGTGAAAATAAAATGAGTTCTTTTAAAACTCTGCTGAACAGTTCTTTCTCTAACCGCTCAGGAACCAGCGATGCCTCTCGCAGTGAGGACCGTTCAAGCGACATGGCATCAGTGGTGGTTCCAGTCTTGTTCCTGCTGCTGGTGGTTGTGGGCAGTGGATTGGTGGCGCTCTACCTTCGACACCGCCGGCTCCAGAACAACTTTACTGCCTTTGCCAACTCCCACTACAACTCCCGCCTGGGCTCGGCCATCTTCTCTTCTGGTGATGAACTCGGTAACAGTTTGTTTTTAGTTATGACACCAGCGAAGGGTCTGAAGCATATTTAATCATTGTTCTACATGGAACAAAGGGTCACTCAAGCAAACAGTTCATAACGATACAGTTCTAAAGGAACGTGTTACTTTTAAAAGTTTATCTGACAACAAACTCTCGTGAGAATCTGACTGTCCTGGACTATAGACCACTATGGGGTGGATAAGACGCTGTTAAAGGTGCAGTTCAAATGCAAAAGGCTTCTTATTAATTGTAATATTTTTAAAAGCATCAATCTGAAAAGTTTCAGTAGCATTTGAACCCCATCGTTATTTTCTTTTTACTCTGAAATGCACTGCGTTTCCTATGCTACGCTACGCTACGTTAGCATCCAAATTCAATCACAAGCCAAACACAACTACATCACAAACTGATGAATTGGAATTCAGCTGTTTGGACAAAATTCTATCATAAAAAATGGTTTTTTTTTTATATAAATATTCTAAATCTTTTAAAATGACAGCTACATTTAAACATTTAGATATAGTTAATTTAATTTTTATTGTAAGATTTCTTACACAATTAAAAGAAGGTGAGTCAGTGCTTCTTGTAGAAGCTAAATATGAACATACGTCTTATTTCTTACAAGTGACTTAAACAAAAAACAAGTTTTGTTTTTTTTCTCTCACTTTTTCAGGTGACGATGATGAAGATGCTCCCATGATCAGTGGTTTTTCAGATGATGTTCCCATGGTCATTGCATAGCAAGACATCTCTGCTACTCTACTTTGTCTCTCTATCAGCCTCCCCTGCTAAAGCCCCCTCACGCCCCATCAGTGGAGCAGTACGATGGAGAGCAAATGTCCCTGTCCATCGATGGGAGTCCACCCCAATATGCAGGAAATGTGAAGAAAAAAGAAAATGTGTAAAAACAGATATTTTTCAAAGATACAATGCACTTTTTTGGATGCGCAATAACTTATTTTTTATAAAGTTAAATATATATATATGGGGTGAGAAAAGGACGTGAAAAAGAGGTGGACTTTGAAGCAAACTGTGAAGGATTTGAGTTTGTCCAGCATGTCAGGAGAAAGACCTTATTTATAATGCAAACTCACTGTCCCACGGAGCGTTTTATTGCTTAAAGCCAAAATAAGTATCTAAAAGAAAACAAAATGCAAAAAACACACTTATACACACATAAAAGAAAATACAAATAAATAGTCTTATGCTGTATACGTGATTTAAAACCCAGATTTTTCAGGTTGGTTTCAAGTTGGGGGAGTTCACTGTGGATTGTGTTTCATGTTTTATAGAATCTAATTTGTCCGTCTTTTAGTAAAACCATCAATTTGGAAACTGTGGATTATATAAATGCAGCCAGTATAACCAAACAGATCTGTGATGGAATGTCGTGTAGTCATAGAAACATGTCTGTTTTTTACCACCAGCACACTGTTGTATGTAGATGTAAGACACGTCATGACTGGAGAAAGATCACCTGATCATCAATATTTGTAAATATTGGCTTTTAAAATGTCCTCACCTTCTAATACTGCACGGTATCATCCTGTAAAATGTGTATTTTGCTTTTTTTTGTTTTAACTCATTCATGACCACAAATTACTGCCCCCAGCATTTTTCCATAGCTGTTATTATAGTAAAGGTATGTTTGGGGTTCTCAGGGAATGTGTCGCGTTGGAGCGGACGCCAGCGCAGTGCCATCGTGACTTCAACAGAAATTTCCTTCTGCTGGTGAATATTTAGGAAAACCTTTAAAAAAGGCTCCGGGTCAGCTGGGGATGGAATGAATGGCACAAGCAGAATATTATTATTATTATTATGTATTATGATATTGATTACAGTTTAGGCAAACCATCTGATCTAGACTTCACTTCAACAAGATGCATCTTGCCATGCGTTTATAGTTTGTATCTATTTCGCTTCTTTAGTTTTAAATACTTCGACAGTTTTCAGCGTCCTCACTTTTAAAAGTTCTCTTTTACACGATTTTTACATGAAATTGACGTCTTTCATAAAGACTGTTGACAGAGGGTTCAGAGGAAGCGTTAGAAAGAGGCATTCAGATGGATTTAATTCATGAATAATTAATAAGATTAATGCTTGCGTTAATGTTAGCTAGTCTAGTCAGTGACTGAACATTTCTTTTTAATAATTAGATTTTTTTCTCTTAATGAGATCACAATTCCAATTTCCAAATTTCCAACCCTAATTACATCCTCATGTCTTTTCTGTCTGACAAGCTGCCTCAAGCCTCACAAACGTTGACAAAAATGCTAGAAAAAAACATTTCGATTTTGATCATTTTATTTACAGATATGATGAAATATAAATAACTAAATGCATGTCTTGATGGCTCCAGTCATGAAACGCTTGTTTTCTTTCAGGATGTTGAGTTCAGACGTTGGATGAATGTACAGAAATTCTAATCGAGGTGGATAATATTTCTGAACAGAATAAAGCTGCTGCATGTTTTTAAGTATGTCAGCACACCAAAAATCCAAACCTAACCATCAAACCTTTGTTCAGCCTCCTTCTCCAGCGCCACCTTGAGCCAGATGAAATTTAAACTGATGGTAACTTCCTTTCCTTCCAGCTCTTTACTTGTTGATCCGTCTTCACGAATGTATTTTGTATTCATGCTTTTTAAAGCCTTGTCCCGGGTCATTGTGCTCCTGTTATCATCTGTGAACTTTGTGCACTGTCTCTGCTTTTGCACCTTGCTGAAGAACATTAGTTTATCACTGCTTTCAGAGCTGAACATGCAGCTTTTTAGTTGTTGCTCAGTTTTACTTACAAATTCCAGTTGTTGTAAACTTTACATTTAAAACTGTTTTAATCTATTTTACTTTAGTTAATATTCCATGCGTCATCTTTTTTTCTTAAAATATCAAAGATTTTAAAAAGTGTTCTTTAAAGTTGACTTTTAGTTTTTTGGAGGTACTTTATTTTGTTTCTTGGCCTTAAAACAGATTTTTCTGGTACTGACGCTGTTTTGAAGCTCCGTGTCGTTTCTGTATTCTGCTTTTGTTTTTCACCGCAAAATGCCTTATAAGAACACGTGTTTTATGTACGTTTGTTTACGTTTGTATGATAGAACACACGTGTGCATGCATTTTTCCCACTCAGTGCACACCGCTCTTAAAGGCTGAAGAGAAACTTCATGTGAGGGCATTTGGTCATTCAGTCGTATCACTGCTCTTTTCTGTGCCATCATCAGGATTCATTTAGTGTTCTTTAATCAGGTTTTACACATGTGCAAAGTGTGATTATTGGTTATTATGTGACTGTTTCCCACTTGTCTTAATGTTGACTCAGAGTTTGATCATGTTGATATGTTGCTTGCTTTTATTGGTGGTTGCAAGAAAAGGAGAAGTTTAGTGAAACAATGTGAGATGTTTTAAAGAACCACTTATACTGAAATAAACTTCCTGAAAATAAAACTCTGTCCATTTATGTGAGGTTATATTTTATGAATTCCTAAAATGATTGTAAATGAGTTCAATTCATTTCAGCTTTATTTATACAGTGTCAGTTCACAACAGAAGTCATTTAATCTCTTTGAATAAACAAGTCCAACTCCCATCAACACTCAGATTCTTAGTTTGTTAGTGAATCAGCATTTTAACACGATCCTCCAGCCTGAGCAGCACCAACAGGAGGCAGAAAGAAACCTCCAGCAGAACCGGAACGAGTTCTGACTGGACCCACAGGGGTCTGGAAAAAGACCCAGACAAACAGAGAAGGTTTGGACCGCTCGTACCTCAGGATAACCCAAGATAACTTTAACTAATTATCTTTAAAATGTCTGTCTGATGGATAAAAAGTGGAAGCTGATTCCACAGGAGAGGAACCTGATACCTGAAAGATCTGCAGTCTGAGAGTGAAGGGTTCTGTTAGGAACATCTGGAACTATCAGATGGATCCTGGTTGTTTAGATCTTTATGTGAGAAGGAACATTTTAAACTTTATTCTAGATTTTACAGGGAGCCAATGAAGTGATTCTAAAACAGGAGAAATATGATCTCTCCTTCTAACTCATCAGAACTCTGGCAGCAGTTTTTTGGATCAGCTGGAGGTCTTTAACAGAACTGAGTTAATTAGTGAAGGAATCTACATCTTGAATTTGGATTTTGACCTTATTGAACTTTTTGGATTGATGTAATTGACTGAATCATGAGTTCCTCTATCAAGCAGAAAATCCTGAAGGAGAATGTCAGACCATTTCTTTCTGATATAGTTGAGTTCTGCAGCAGCTCAGTAATCAGCATCAGCTAGTCAACAAGCTAGTCCCTCCACTGTGGTAAATTTAAAACAATTGTGAGAAAATGAGTAGGACAAAATTCTTCCAACATAATGTGAGAAATTTATTGACAATTATTGAAAATGCTTGTTATCAATTATTGATGCCATGGAGACACAACTGGATTATTAGGTTTAGGAGACAATTACTTTTTCACATCAGCACAGCTTGGTTTGAATAACTTCTTACTCTTAATAATTTAAATAAGCTGCTCTTTGTAGTTCCTCAGGTTCTTCTTCTGTGGTATTAAAGTCTACTAGAGGATGTGAATCCAACACAACAAACTCTCCTACTGACAACATCCCACACACCAACAAGCTGGTTAGCGCCACAGCAAAAGGGATTTAATTGTAGTTTGAATTGATTTGGAAGTCATATGACTTAAAAGAAATGTTCCATGACATGTACACGCCACCCTTTACACTATTTATATTATTTATACTAAAATAATTGTAATAATTACAGTTAATTATTAACTGCACCTGCTTGTCCTTTTTCAGGGTTGCAGGGAGCTGGTGTGTCCAGCTGTTATTGGACGAGAGGCAGCATCACATCTGGGCAGGTTGCCTGTCTGTCTATTATTATAATTAGTAGTAGTAGTAGTATTATTAGTGTAAAAAATCTTCCCCATAAGTTTTTAGAAATGGAATTTATTTGCAGGGAGATCACATTAGTATTCAGGTGTTAGTCCATAAAAAGCTTTAAAACAACTAAATACTTGTATTACCTTTAACAGGAGACCAGAGGAGAGATGCTAACCCTACTACTATCTCTCTGGTACCAGTTGGAAGTCCAACTACAAAGTTCTGAATCACCAGCAGACGATTCAACAAAGACTAACTGATGCCAAAATACAGACAGTTACAATAACCCAACCTGCAGATGATTTCTGTTGAAAACTATCTTCATGTCATTGTTAGAGAAAATGAATTAAAGTTAAGAGATCTTTTATTTTTTGATCTAAATAATCCAGATATAGATGAGTCACAGCAGCTTCATCAACATCAAGGTCTTCTAGGTGAAATGATTTAGAGAAACCACTTGGTGTCTCACTGCAGCAACACACAGAGATATTCATCTAATGACTGTCACAGTTTTGTGTTATTACAAATATATATTACATTTCACACACAGATATCAAGTGATCACAATGTGTGTAAAGTTAGATTACAAATGCACTAAAGCTAAAACCATCATTTAAACTCAAAATCAATAGATTGTCATTCTAATCCAGCATGTGTGCACGTATGACATAATGTCCACTTTGTGGCTAATAATCTGCAAAATTGACTGAGTGATTGCCATTTATTAAAATTCATCTCGTAGGTTGTGAGAAATGTCGTTTCAGGATGTTCTCTGGTGAAAAACCTTCTTCTTTTTCTATTTTTTTTTTTTATAAAATTGCCTGACTTGTAGCCATTTTTGTGTTTGCTAATATGGCAGCCATCTTGAATTAGATTGAGTCTGAAAGTTATTCAGTTGTAGTTGTAGATAATAATAATCACTTCCTGAGAGTTTCAATAAAATGTATCTACTGATTCCTGAGATATTCTGCAAGCACACACATTATTGCCTTAAGGCGAATGCAGGCGATAATAAACCAGCTGTGCTCTGATTGCTTCATATTTGTGGGTAAAACCACCACAAATTTACTGGTTAGACACAAATAAACACTCTGGCATGTTTAAAAATGTGTTGGTCATTAACAGATAAATGTAGCAGAACTTGATATACTGAATAATAACTAGTTCTGTTTGTACAGTTCAGCTGTACTGATGAGATGCCTTCCTGATGGGATTGTAGGATCTGCCAGCATATTAATCCCAGCCATGATAAACTGTAGCCTGCAGATGTCTTTAACTGTACAAATCTTTAACCTTTTAGTGTGAAATTTGCCTTCTGCCAACAGCCAAACATTTTAGATTCTAACACATCAATCCAGATGTAATCTGACCAGCTGTCACCTATTTCCATAGCAAAGTTTTAGCCTTTTGGCTGAGTTCTTCCATCTAGAACCCTTCTGAGCAGACTGCAACAGGCAGTAGAAGAACCAGGGTTCCACTGACCAGTTCTGGTTGCATTGCTGGACATCAGGGAAGTAAGCATGATGCACATTTATTTACTGCATGAGAGTTCCTTTGCTGACCACATCGAGTCCATAGTGTTATTCATTATAGTTTTTGAGGAGCACTTTTTTAAATCTGTAGGAGATTTGGGAGAAATGTTGCTTATTATATTTATCACTTTTTTTCTGTCCGTAGTTTAGCTTGATGTGATGTAACGTTTTGATTGGTCTGTTTCAGCCTTGATAAAACACATTTGGTCATGAGACTGAGACAGGAAGTAGAGGTCACACAGTGTGAAAGCACTGGACAAAATAAATTCACCTAAAAATAAAGCACCCATCATGGTAACCGGACCTCAGGTTGCTGAGGAACAAAGATTCACTTCAGACAACAGTGTTGATGGAACTTGAGTTAACTGGTGTGTGTGTGTGTGTGTGTGTGTGTGTGTGTGTGTGTGTGTGTGTGTGTGTGTGTGTGTGTGTGTGTGTGTGTGTGTGTCTGTGTGTGTGTCTGTGTGTGTGTGTGTGTGTGTGTTGTATGAACTGCCACTAGGGGTGTGAGTGACTGATTCAGCTCTGTTTCATCTCATGCAGTTGCCCGATGTTACAGAATCTTTATACATCCGTCTGTTTGTGGAAGTTCGTCCCTTTTTTTTTACATAATGCAGAACATCTGTAAACAGAAGATCTGCAGAGTTAAAGATGAAGCATACCTCCAGATGTTAAACCTCAGCTTTCAGGAGGAGCATGTTGAAACATTATTCAGTGTGCATCAGGTATTGTGCATAAAAACAAATTTCTCTTTCTGTTGCAATAGTCTTGTGTTATGACCCCGGTGCAGAACATGCTGAAGCTTTCTAAAGAATCATGACTGTTGATCTTATAGTTGAAGGTATCATCAAGGTTAACTGTTGACCCCTGCTTCATATCTTCATAGAATCCCAGAAGAAAACTCTTTTCCAGTATCTTCTGACCACAAACCTCTCCATCATGAACAATCGATCTACAGTGATCACTGCTCAGATTCTGTTACCTTCAGGTGCTTCAGGAGCTTTCATTCTTTCACTGGTGTTAAGTTGAGTTGACTTCAGTGCTGCGTTCTGTTTTTACATGATAGAATTACAGCTTGTTTTTTGTTGAGTTTCTGGAAGTATCTGATGTGAGTTTGATCAGGAAACATTCACATGACAGGAAGCGACTGTCACTCTGATAAAGAGACGAAACTCACGAGATGCTTCACATCACATGCAGAGGAACATGGACCGCACGGTGCTGATGGTGTTTCTGTCTCTCTGCAGCTCAGGTAGGACTCTGCTCTCATGATGAACATCTGGATGAGTCAACACAGTTTTTACAAGAAGAAAATCTTTAACATTTAAATTATTTCTTATCAGAATGAACTAAAAACCTCAAAGAGCTTCAGCTGGTTCAAACTGCTGCAGGTTGATGTTTCATGATGTTTTGTTTTATATAATCTGAAGAAAATCAGTGTTTGAATCATAAAGTTAATTGTTCATGTTGGAAATAATCAAAACTGTTTACAAATTAGATGTTCTTATTGAAATTTAGGAGAACTGGTTATAAATACGTTTTAAGCAGAAACATTTTTTTTAAGATGTGCAACAAAGATTTTATACTGGCTTTAAAATAAATAAATAAAGCTGAAGATTAAAAAATCCAGCTCAACTAGTCATTTACTGTAAACATGATGTTTTATACTGAGTTTATAATAAACTGTTTACTAGTAAAAGTGATCTTACAGTCTGCAAATATCAAACTATTGAGTGAAAATTCACATAAACTGTGAAAACGATTCTAGTGTATCATCTTAGTTATTTGAAGGAAAATCAAATATAAACAGATAATAAATAAATCCAGATTCTTCTTGTTTGTTGTATCCAGAACACATTGTTTCATGTTTCCTCTGATTTCTCTGCAGGACTCTGGGCTGAACATGCAGCAGGTAAATACAGAGAAACATCCCATCAGTTCCATCAGTCTGTTTATTTATGTCCCACAGCTTCACGTTGTAGGTTTCAGGTTTGGTCCAGTCGTGTCTGGTAAAGTCGGGTTAGTAGGATGAGCAGCAGCTCTGCTGGAGAACTTGAGGTGGTGTTGTTACATCCACCTTCCTTAGTGCTTAGTGGGGTCACCTGTTCAGGTTGTATCATTAACTCCTGGTCATGGTCTTTCTGATGCTACAGTGTGATTCATGTAACAGAATCTCATTATGATGTTTAAAACATTTCTGTCATTATTGTAGAAACGAAAAACAGGTTTTATAAAAGAATAAATACAGCAACATGTGAGGGTTTGATGTAGAACATCTCTGCATGTTCTACACGTGAACTATGTGACGAGAGAAAATAGAACAGATTTGTGTTAAACTGTCCGACATGTTCAGGAAGTGAAACCAGGAGATGGAATTAAAGAGCTCGAGTCTTACACTGGAAGAAATGATGAAACATGTCTGACAGGTGAAGAGATGTAGAAACCATGACTTCCCTTTAAACAGCTGCTCCTCTTCCTCTCTCTGTCCAGACTCCGTCAGACTGGTGAATGGAACTGGTCCATGTTCTGGTAGACTGGAGGTGAACTTTAACCAGTCCTGGTCCTCAGTGAGTGAAGATGGTTTTGACCAGCAGGATGCAGAGGTGGTCTGCAGGGAGCTGGGCTGTGGTCCTCCTTCAGTCCTCCAGGGGGCGCTCTATGGAGACACAGAGGCTCCAACATGGAGCAAAGAGTTCCAGTGTGAAGGCAGTGAGTCTGCTCTCATGGACTGTGATGGTTCTATTAGAACATATTCTGGTAAAGCTGTTGGACTCACCTGTTCAGGTAACAGAACACTGGTATAAAGTTTATATTTATAATTCATGCAGTTACCTTTAGATTTACATGTTGAATGAAGTTGTTTTAATAAATTCTATTAATTTGATAATAAGTTTCTGTTTTGATCCAGAACCAGATGAGTCCATCAGGCTGGTTGGAGGAAGCAGTTGGTGTTCTGGAACACTGGAGATTAAATATCGAGGGAAATGGAAACCAGTCAATGTGTTTTCTTTTCAATCAAAGTTTAAATATGGAGTGTGTAAACAGCTGGATTGTGGTTCTCCTGTTTTAATCAAACACAGAACAAGTTCAAACCCAGATGCCTGGTGGTTGAGTTCTAACTGTGATGGATCATCTCTGCCAGAATGTGTGGAATGGAGCAGAGATACTCATGATGTCTTAGAACTCACCTGTTCAGGTAAATCATTGTATCTTGTCTGTTGTATGTTTTCATCTGTCAGCTGTAACTGAATCAAACACAGTGTATGAGAGAGAAAAGCTGAGGGTGGAAGAGGTTCTGAGTTCTGCAGCTGCTTCAGAACCCTGATGGTCCTCAAAGTAAAAACTGAACCAGTTTCTGCTTTTCTTGTTTTTCATATGCAGAAGGTGCAAAAGCAGAAACAGAAGAGAAAAACATTCAGTTGTTTTCTGTCTGTTGGGTGTTCAGGGTTGTAGATTTTCAGAGAAGTTTTGTGTTTCATCTCATGTTGTCTTGTTGTTCTCCAGAAAAATGAGTTCTTCACTTCATTTTCTGATGTTTGATGCTGGAGACTCTCTGATGAGAAGAATCCATCAAGTTTTTATTTACTTCTTTTATGTTTGAATCTTCTCTCTGCCTCTCTCACATGATCCTTTTCATTTACACCTAATCAGTCGTCACATGTTCCTCCTAGAGTGTTTACAATTGTTCCAGTAACTTTTTTTTTTTCTTCTGTTCCATCTTTTTACCGCTGCCAGCTGGCGGCGGAGGAGGTTATAGTTTCATCAGGGTTTGTTAGTTTGTCTGTTTTTAACAATAACACTGAAAAACTTCTGGATGGATTTTGATGAAAGTCACTCCTGGATCCAGACAGTGATCTGGATCTCCACCAAAATCTAAGCGATTGGTCTTTTTATCATTCTATCCTGAAAATTTGATCAAAATTCATCCAGAAGTTTTTTAGTTTTCTTGTTAACAGACAGAAACGGAGTCACGTGGGGCTAAGCTGCATGGCGGAGGTCTGACTCTGCGCTCTACAGGGGTTTTTGAGTTGTTTGTGTTCTATCGGAAATAAAATGTGAATTTTTGAGATTTAAAAATCCTTCAACTCAGTTTTATTCACATTTTCAGAGTCTCAACTTTTAGATTAAAGTTATATTTGTTTCCTCTTCCTTTCTGTCCAGACTCCGTCAGGCTGGTTGATGGAACTGGTGTATGTTCTGGTAGACTGGAGGTGAACTTTAACCAGTCCTGGTTCTCAGTGTGTGAAGATGACTTTGACCAGCAGGATACAGAGGTGGTCTGCAGGGAGCTGGACTGTGGACCTCCTTCAGTCCTCCAGGGGGCGCTCTATGGAGACACAGAGGCTCCAATGTGGAGAAAAAAGTTTCACTGTGAAGGTAACGAGTCTGTTCTCCTGGACTGTAGAAGATCAGGTTCAGATAGAAACACCTGCTCACCTGGTAAAGCTGTTGGACTCACCTGTTCAGGTACAGCTGCAATTCTGTTTAAGTTTTTTTAATTATGATTTTTATATAAATCTCTTCTCTAAACAATCACCTGTGTTTTAACAGACAATGCTATTCGATTGGTGGGAGGAGCTCATCGCTGCAGTGGATGGTTAGAGATCAAATATCATCAAATCTGGAGAAAATTGTATTTGATTGGTGGATTCTTGGACTGGACTCTGAAGGAAACAGACAAAATATGTCAAAAACTGAACTGTGGCTCAGCTGTTTCAACACAATTTAAAGATGGAGAATCAGAAGAAACATCAGTGCTGATAGAGACCTCCTGCTTTAAGACTAAATCATTGAGAGACTGTGTGAGAGTAGAACATGATGGTTTATCAAATGAACTGAGAATTACCTGTTCAGGTAAGCTGTTGAGACCAATGTTAATCCCAGTGTTTAATTATCAGCAGGTTGTATTAAAGTGAAGTGATTGATGTTAACAGCTCACAGACACTCTGAAACGGAGCCCAGAGACCAGCAGGAGACTCTGCTTTAATGTCTCTTCATATGTTTTAAACTTCTTACAAAACAGAGTGAAAACTGAGCTCGTTCTCAACAAGAAAACATCTTGTTTATCAAATCATTAATGAGTCGGACTGAGTTTTATCACCTCAGTCTCAAACTAGTGTTAGAAAGTGTCTGAGTGTTTCTGTCCAGTCTCAGAATTAGATTTCTCTTTTCATTGGAAATAATCAAAATCAACTCAAACAAACTTAGAATTTGGAACTTTTCACACGTGAACAATGAAAATCTGAAAACCTCTTAACATGAAATATCTGCCTAAATATGACCTTTGACCCCCAAAAACAGGATTTTTCTCCTGAAATGACAAAAGTTTTAGTGTCACTAAGTAAATAATGAAGAAAAACAGCAAAGTCATTTCAGATGATGTCACAGGATTAAATTCCACATAGTGACTTTATAAACAACGAGATTTAATCTGATAGAAACGTCAACAAACTACAAACATCCCAGAAATGAAGCTGGAATTTACAGAAGAACCTGCAAAAGAACCGGGTCAACAGTTTCAATTAGAACCTCAAACAAGATCCACATACACCTGCAGCTTAGACACGGGTTCTATTAGAACATCATAGGTTCTGTTAGAACACCACAGGTTCTATTAGAACATCATGGGTTCTGTTAGAACACCACAGGTTCTATTAGAACATCATGGGTTCTGTAAGAACACCACAGATTCTATTAGAACACCATGGGTTCTGTAAGAACATCACAGGTTCTATTAGAACATCATAGGTTCTGTTAGAACATCATTGGTTCTGTTAGATCATCACAGGTTCTGTTAGAACATAATAGGTTCTGTTAGAAAACCACAGGTTCTATTAGAACATCATGGGTTCTGTTAGAACACCACGGGTTCTATTAGAACACCATGGGTTCTGTTAGAACATCACGGGTTCTATTAGAACATCATAGGTTCTGTTAGAACATCATTGGTTCTGTTAGATCATCACAGGTTCTGTTAGAACATCATTGGTTCTGTTAAAACATCATTGGTTCTGTTAGAACACCACAGGTTCTATTAGATCATCATGGGTTCTGTTAGAACATCACGGGTTGTGTTAGAACACCACAAGTTCAAATAGAACACCATGGGTTCTGCTACAATATCACGGGTTCTATTAGAACAGCATAGGTTCTGTTAGAACACCATGGGTTCTGTTAGAACACCACAGGTTCTATTAGAACACCATGGGTTCTGGTAGAACACCACAGGTTCTATTAAAACATCATGGGTTCTGTAAGAACATCACAGGTTCTATTAGAACATCATGGGTTCTGTTAGAACATCATGGGTTCTATTAGAACATAATGGGTTCTGTTAGAACATCACGAGTTCTGTAAGAACATCATGGATTCTTTTAGAACATCACAAGTTCTATTAGAACATCACAGGTTCTGTTAGAACACCATGGGTTCTGTAAGAACATCATTATGTTCTGTTAGAGCATCACTGGTTCTATTAGAACATCATAGGTACTGTATGAACACCACAGGTTCTATTAGAACACCATGGGTTCTATTAGAACATCATGGGTTCTGTTAGAACATCATTGGTTCTGTTAGAACATCATGGGTTCTGTTAGAACATCATTGGTTCTATTAGAACATCATAGGTTCTGTTAGAACACCACAGGTTCTGTTAGAACATCATAGGTTCTGTTAGAACACCAAAGGTTCTACTAGAACACCATGGATTCTATTAGAACATCATTGGTTCTGTTAGAACATCATGGGTTCTGTTAGAACATCATGGGTTCTATTAGAACATAATGGGTTCTGTTAGAACATCACGAGTTCTGTAAGAACATCATGGATTCTTTTAGAACATCACAAGTTCTATTAGAACATCACAGGTTCTGTTAGAACACCATGGGTTCTGTAAGAACATCATTATGTTCTGTTAGAGCATCACTGGTTCTATTAGAACATCATAGGTACTGTATGAACACCACAGGTTCTATTAGAACACCATGGGTTCTATTAGAACATCATGGGTTCTGTTAGAACATCATTGGTTCTGTTAGAACATCATGGGTTCTGTTAGAACATCATTGGTTCTGGTAAAACATCACAGGTTCTGTTAGAACACCATGGGTTCTGTTAGAACACCATGGGTTCTATTAGAACATCATGGGTTCTGTTAGAACATCATTGGTTCTGTTAGAACATCATGGGTTCTGTTAGAACATCACGGGTTCTATTAGAACATCATGGGTTCTGTTAGAACATCACGGGTTCTGTTAGAACACCACAGGTTCTATTAGATCATCATGGGTTCTGTTAGAACATCACGGGTTGTGTTAGAACACCACAAGTTCAAATAGAACACCATGGGTACTGCTACAATATCACGGGTTCTATTAGAACAGCATAGGTTCTGTTAGAACACCATGGGTTCTGTTAGAACACCACAGGTTCTATTAGAACATCATGGGTTCTGGTAAAACATCACAGGTTCTGTTAGAACACCATGGGTTCTGTTAGAACACCATGGGTTCTATTAGAACATCATAGGTTCTGTTAAAACACCGCAGGTTCTGTTAGAACACCACAGGTTCTATTAGAACATCACGGGTTCTGTTAGAACACCACAGGTTCTATTAGATCATCATGGGTTCTGTTAGAACATCACGGGTTGTGTTAGAACACCACAAGTTCAAATAGAACACCATGGGTACTGCTACAATATCACGGGTTCTATTAGAACAGCATAGGTTCTGTTAGAACACCATGGGTTCTGTTAGAACACCACAGGTTCTATTAGAACATCATGGGTTCTGGTAAAACATCACAGGTTCTGTTAGAACACCATGGGTTCTGTTAGAACACCATGGGTTCTATTAGAACATCATAGGTTCTGTTAAAACACCGCAGGTTCTGTTAGAACACCACAGGTTCTATTAGAACATCATGGGTTCTGTTAGAACATCATTGGTTCTGTTAGAACATCATGGGTTCTGTTAGAACATAATAGGTTCTGTTAGAAAACCACAGGTTCTATTAGAACATCATGGGTTCTGGTAAAACATCACAGGTTCTGTTAGAACACCATGGGTTCTGTTAGAACACCATGGGTTCTATTAGAACATCATAGGTTCTGTTAAAACACCGCAGGTTCTGTTAGAACACCACAGGTTCTATTAGAACATCATGGGTTCTGTTAGAACATCATTGGTTCTGTTAGAACATCATGGGTTCTGTTAGAACATCTTAGGTTCTGTTAGAACACCACAGGTTCTGTTAGAACATCATAGGTTCTGTTAGAACACCAAAGGTTCTATTAGAACACCATGGATTCTATTAGAACATCATAGGTTCTGTTAGAACATCATTGGTTCTGTTAGATCATCAAAGGTTCTGCTAGAACATCATGGGTTCTGGTAAAACATCACAGGTTCTGTTAGAACATCATTGGTTCTGTTAGAACATCACGAGTTCTGTAAGAACATCATGGATTCTTTTAGAACATCACAAGTTCTATTAAAACATCACAGGTTCTATTAGAACATCACAGGTTCTGTAAGAACATCACAGGTTCTGTTAGAACACCATGGGTTCTGTTAGAACACCACGGGTTCTATTAGAACACCATGGGTTCTGTAAGAACATCACAGGTTCTATTAGAACATCATAGGTTCTGTTAGAACATCATTGGTTCTGTTAGAACATCATGGGTTCTTTTTGAACATCACAAGTTCTATTAGAACATCACAGGTTCTATTAGAACATCACAGGTTCTGTTAGAACACCATGGGTTCTGTTAGATCATCAAAGGTTCTGCTAGAACATCATGGGTTCTGGTAAAACATCACAGGTTCTGTTAGAACACCATGGGTTCTGTTAGAACATCATAGGTACTGTATGAACACCACATGTTCTATTAGAACACCATGGGTTCTTTAAGAACACCACAGGTTCTGTTAGAACACCACAGGTTCTATTAGAACATCATGGGTTCTGTTAGAACATCATTGGTTCTGTTAGAACATCATGGGTTCTGTTAGAACATCATTGGTTCTATTAGAACATCATTGGTTCTGTTAGATCATCATTGGTTCTGTTAGAACATCATGGGTTCTGTTAGAACATCATTGGTTCTATTAGAACATCATAGGTTCTGTTAGAACACCACAGGTTCTATTAGAACACCATGGATTCTATTAGAACATCATAGGTTCTGTTAGAACATCATTGGTTCTGTTAGAACATCATGGGTTCTTTTTGAACATCACAAGTTCTATTAGAACATCACAGGTTCTATTAGAACATCACAGGTTCTGTTAGAACACCATGGGTTCTGTTAGATCATCAAAGGTTCTGCTAGAACATCATGGGTTCTGGTAAAACATCACAGGTTCTGTTAGAACACCATGGGTTCTGTTAGAACACCATGGGTTCTATTAGAACATCATGGGTTCTGTTAGAACATAATAGGTTCTGTTAGAACACCACAGGTTCTATTAGATCATCATGGGTTCTGTTAGAACATCACGGGTTGTGTTAGAACACCACAAGTTCAAATAGAACACCATGGGTACTGCTACAATATCACGGGTTCTATTAGAACATCATAGGTTCTGTTAGAACACCATGGGTTCTGTTAGATCATCAAAGGTTCTGCTAGAACATCATGGGTTCTGGTAAAACATCACAGGTTCTGTTAGAACACCATGGGTTCTGTTAGAACATCATGGGTTCTATTAGAACATCATGGGTTCTGTTAGAACATCACGGGTTGTGTTAGAACACCACAAGTTCAAATAGAACACCATGGGTACTGCTACAATATCACGGGTTCTATTAGAACAGCATAGGTTCTGTTAGAACACCATGGGTTCTGTTAGATCATCAAAGGTTCTGCTAGAACATCATGGGTTCTGGTAAAACATCACAGGTTCTGTTAGAACACCACAGGTTCTATTAGATCATCATGGGTTCTGTTAGAACATCACGGGTTGTGTTAGAACACCACAAGTTCAAATAGAACACCATGGGTACTGCTACAATATCACGGGTTCTATTAGAACATCATAGGTTCTGTTAGAACATCATTGGTTCTGTTAGAACATCATGGGTTCTGTTAGAACATTATAGGTTCTGTTAGAACATCACAGGTTTTATTAAAACATCATGGGTTCTGTAAGAACATCACGGGTTCTATTAGAACATCATGGGTTCTGTTAGAACATATTGGTTCTGTTAGATCATCAAAGGTTCTGTTAGAACATCATGGGTTCTGTTAGATCATCACAGGTTCTGATAGAACATCACAGGTTCTGTAAGAACATCACAGGTTCTGTTAGAACACCATGGGTTCTGTTAGAACATCATGGGTTCTGTAAGAACATCACAGGTTCTATTAGAACATCATGGGTTCTGTTAGAACATCATTGGTTCTGTTAGAACATCATTGGTTCTGTTAGATCATCAAAGGTTCTGCTAGAACATCATGGGTTCTGGTAAAACATCACAGGTTCTGTTAGAACACCATGGGTTCTGTTAGAACACCACAGGTTCTATTAGAACATCATGGGTTCTGTTAGAACATCATTGGTTCTGTTAGAACATCATGGGTTCTGTTAGAACATCATTGGTTCTATTAGAACATCATTGGTTCTGTTAGATCATCATTGGTTCTGTTAGAACATCATGGGTTCTGTTAGAACATCATTGGTTCTATTAGAACATCATAGGTTCTGTTAGAACACCACAGGTTCTATTAGAACACCATGGATTCTATTAGAACATCATAGGTTCTGTTAGAACATCATTGGTTCTGTTAGAACATCATGGGTTCTTTTTGAACATCACAAGTTCTATTAGAACATCACAGGTTCTATTAGAACATCACAGGTTCTGTTAGAACACCATGGGTTCTGTTAGATCATCAAAGGTTCTGCTAGAACATCATGGGTTCTGGTAAAACATCACAGGTTCTGTTAGAACACCATGGGTTCTGTTAGAACACCATGGGTTCTATTAGAACATCATGGGTTCTGTTAGAACATCACTGGTTCTATTAGAACATCATAGGTACTGTATGAACACCACAGGTTCTATTAGAACACCATGGGTTCTTTAAGAACACCACAGGTTCTGTTAGAACATCATAGGTACTGTATGAACACCACAGGTTCTATTAGCACATCATGGGTTCTGTTAGAACACCACAGGTTCTATTAGAACATCATAGGTACTGTATGAACACCACATGTTCTATTAGAACACCATGGGTTCTTTAAGAACACCACAGGTTCTGTTAGAACACCACAGGTTCTATTAGAACATCATGGGTTCTGTTAGAACATCATTGGTTCTGTTAGAACATCATGGGTTCTGTTAGAACATCATTGGTTCTATTAGAACATCATTGGTTCTGTTAGATCATCATTGGTTCTGTTAGAACATCATGGGTTCTGTTAGAACATCATTGGTTCTATTAGAACATCATAGGTTCTGTTAGAACACCACAGGTTCTATTAGAACACCATGGATTCTATTAGAACATCATAGGTTCTGTTAGAACATCATTGGTTCTGTTAGATCATCACAGGTTCTGATAGAACATCATGGGTTCTGGTAAAACATCACAGGTTCTGTTAGAACACCATGGGTTCTGTTAGAACATCACGGGTTCTATTAGAACATCACTGGTTCTATTAGACCATCATAGGTACTGTATGAACACCACAGGTTCTATTAGAACACCATGGGTTCTGTTAGAACACCACAGGTTCTATTAGAACATCATAGGTACTGTATGAACACCACAGGTTCTATTAGAACACCATGGGTTCTTTAAGAACACCACAGGTTCTGTTAGAACATCACGGGTTGTGTTAGAACACCACAAGTTCAAATAGAACACCATGGGTACTGCTACAATATCACGGGTTCTATTAGAACAGCATAGGTTCTGTTAGAACACCATGGGTTCTGTTAGATCATCAAAGGTTCTGCTAGAACATCATGGGTTCTGGTAAAACATCACAGGTTCTGTTAGAACATCACTGTTTCTATTAGAACATCATAGGTTCTGTTAAAACATCATTGGTTCTGTTAGAACATAATAGGTTCTGTTAGAAAACCACAAGTTCAAATAGAACACCATGGGTTCTATTAGAACATCATAGGTTCTGTTAAAACACCGCAGGTTCTGTTAGAACACCACAGGTTCTATTAGAACATCATGGGTTCTGTTAGAACATCATTGGTTCTGTTAGAACATCATGGGTTCTGTTAGAACATCACGGGTTCTATTAGAACATCATGGGTTCTGTTAGAACATCACGGGTTCTGTTAGAACACCACAGGTTCTATTAGATCATCATGGGTTCTGTTAGAACATCACGGGTTGTGTTAGAACACCACAAGTTCAAATAGAACACCATGGGTACTGCTACAACATCACGGGTTCTATTAGAACATCATGGGTTCTGTTAGAACATCACGGGTTCTGTTAGAACACCACAGGTTCTATTAGATCATCATGGGTTCTGTTAGAACATCACGGGTTGTGTTAGAACACCACAAGTTCAAATAGAACACCATGGGTACTGCTACAATATCACGGGTTCTATTAGAACAGCATAGGTTCTGTTAGAACACCATGGGTTCTGTTAGATCATCAAAGGTTCTGCTAGAACATCATGGGTTCTGGTAAAACATCACAGGTTCTATTAGAACATCATGGGTTCTGTTAGAACACCACGGGTTCTATTAGAACACCATGGGTTCTGTTAGAACATCACGGGTTCTATTAGAACATCATGGGTTCTGTTAGAACATCACGGGTTCTGTTAGAACACCACAGGTTCTATTAGATCATCATGGGTTCTGTTAGAACATCACGGGTTGTGTTAGAACACCACAAGTTCAAATAGAACACCATGGGTACTGCTACAATATCACGGGTTCTATTAGAACAGCATAGGTTCTGTTAGAACACCATGGGTTCTGTTAGATCATCAAAGGTTCTGCTAGAACATCATGGGTTCTGGTAAAACATCACAGGTTCTGTTAGAACACCATGGGTTCTATTAGAACACCATGGGTTCTGTTAGAACATCACGGGTTCTATTAGAACATCATGGGTTCTGTTAGAACATCACGGGTTCTGTTAGAACACCACAGGTTCTATTAGATCATCATGGGTTCTGTTAGAACATCACGGGTTGTGTTAGAACACCACAAGTTCAAATAGAACACCATGGGTACTGCTACAATATCACGGGTTCTATTAGAACAGCATAGGTTCTGTTAGAACACCATGGGTTCTGTTAGATCATCAAAGGTTCTGCTAGAACATCATGGGTTCTGGTAAAACATCACAGGTTCTGTTAGAACACCATGGGTTCTGTTAGAACACCATGGGTTCTATTAGAACATCATAGGTTCTGTTAAAACACCGCAGGTTCTGTTAGAACACCACAGGTTCTATTAGAACATCATGGGTTCTGTTAGAACATCACGGGTTGTGTTAGAACACCACAAGTTCAAATAGAACACCATGGGTACTGCTACAATATCACGGGTTCTATTAGAACAGCATAGGTTCTGTTAGAACACCATGGGTTCTGTTAGATCATCAAAGGTTCTGCTAGAACATCATGGGTTCTGGTAAAACATCACAGGTTCTGTTAGAACACCATGGGTTCTGTTAGAACACCATGGGTTCTATTAGAACATCATAGGTTCTGTTAGAACACCACAGGTTCTGTTAGAACACCACAGGTTCTATTAGATCATCATGGGTTCTGTTAGAACATCACGGGTTGTGTTAGAACACCACAAGTTCAAATAGAACACCATGGGTACTGCTACAATATCACGGGTTCTATTAGAACAGCATAGGTTCTGTTAGAACACCATGGGTTCTGTTAGATCATCAAAGGTTCTGCTAGAACATCATGGGTTCTGGTAAAACATCACAGGTTCTGTTAGAACACCATGGGTTCTGTTAGAACACCATGGGTTCTATTAGAACATCATAGGTTCTGTTAAAACACCGCAGGTTCTGTTAGAACACCACAGGTTCTATTAGAACATCATGGGTTCTGTTAGAACACCAAAGGTTCTGTAAGAACATCATTATGTTCTGTTAGAGCATTACTGGTTCTGTTAGAACATCATGGGTTCTGTTAGAACATTAAAGGTTCTGTTAGATCATCAAAGGTTTTGCTAGAACATCATGGGTTCTGGTAGAACATCACAGGTTCTGTTAGAACATCATGGGTTCTGTAAGAACATCACAGGTTCTATTAGAACATCATGGGTTCTGTAAGAACATCACAGGTTCTATTAGAACATCATAGGTTCTGTTAAAACATCATTGGTTCTGTTAGAACATAATAGGTTCTGTTAGAAAACCACAAGTTCAAATAGAACACCATGGGTTCTATTAGAACATCATAGGTTCTGTTAAAACACCGCAGGTTCTGTTAGAACACCACAGGTTCTGTTAGAACACCAAAGGTTCTATTAGAACATCATTGGTTCTGTTAGAACATCATTGGTTCTGTTAGATCATCACAGGTTCTGTTAGAACATCATTGGTTCTATTAGAACATCATAGGTTCTGTTAGAACACCACAGGTTCTGTTAGAACATCATAGGTTCTGTTAGAACACCAAAGGTTCTATTAGAACATCATAGGTTCTGTTAGAACATCATAGGTTCTGTTAGAACATCATTGGTTCTGTTAGATCATCACAGGTTCTGATAGAACATCACAGGTTCTGTAAGAACATCACAGGTTCTGTTAGAACACCATGGGTTCTGTTAGAACACCACGGGTTCTATTAGAACACCATGGGTTCTGTAAGAACATCACAGGTTCTATTAGAACATCATAGGTTCTGTTAGAACATCATTGGTTCTGTTAGAACATCATGGGTTCTTTTTGAACATCACAAGTTCTATTAGAACATCACAGGTTCTGTTAGAACACCATGGGTTCTGTAAGAACATCATTATGTTCTGTTAGAGCATCACTGGTTCTGTTAGAACATCATGGGTTCTGTTAGAACACCACAGGTTCTATTAGAACATAATAGGTTCTGTAAGAACACCACAGGTTCTGTCAGAACATCATTGGTTCTGTTAGATCATCACAGGTTCTGTTAGAACATCATTGGTTCTGTTAGAACATTAAAGGTTATTTTAGATCATCAAAGGTTTTGCTAGAACATCATGGGTTCTGGTAGAACATCACAGGTTCTGTTAGAACATCATGGGTTCTGTAAGAACATCACAGGTTCTATTAGAACATCATGGGTTCTGTAAGAACATCACAGGTTCTATTAGAACATCATAGGTTCTGTTAGAACATCATTGGTTCTGTTAGAACATCATTGGTTCTGTTAGAACATCATGGATTCTCTTAGAACATCACAAGTTCTATTAGAACATCACAGGTTCTGTGAGAACACCACATGTTCTATTAGAACATCATGGGTTCTGTAAGAACATCACAGGTTCTATTAGAACATCATGGGTTCTGTAAGAACATCACAGGTTCTATTAGAACATCATAGGTTCTGTTAGAACATCATTGGTTCTGTTAGAACATCATTGGTTCTGTTAGAACATCATGGATTCTCTTAGAACATCACAAGTTCTATTAGAACATCACAGGTTCTGTGAGAACACCACATGTTCTATTAGAACATCATGGGTTCTGTAAGAACATCACAGGTTCTATTAGAACATCATGGGTTCTGTAAGAACATCACAGGTTCTATTAGAACATCATAGGTTCTGTTAGAACATCATTGGTTCTGTTAGAACATCATGGATTCTCTTAGAACATCACAAGTTCTATTAGAACATCACAGGTTCTATTAGAACATCACAGGTTCTGTTAGAACACCATTGGTTCTGTTAGAACACCATGGGTTCTTTAAGAACATCATTATGTTCTGTTAGAGCATCACTGGTTCTGTTAGAACATCATGGGTTCTGTTAGAACACCACAGGTTCTATTAGAACATAATAGGTTCTGTAAGAACACCACAGGTTCTGTCAGAACATCATTGGTTCTGTTAGATCATCACAGGTTCTGTTAGAACATCATTGGTTCTGTTAGAACATTAAAGGTTCTGTTAGATCATCAAAGGTTCTGCTAGAACATCATGGGTTCTGGTAGAACATCACAGGTTCTGTTAGAACACCATGGGTTCTGATAGAACACCACAGGTTCTATTAGAACATCATAGGTTCTGTTAGAACACCACAGGTTCTATTAGATCATCATGGGTTCTGTTAGAACATCATAGGTTCTGTTAGAACACCGCAGGTTCTATTAGAACACCATGGGTTCTGTAAGAACATTAAAGGTTCTGTTAGATCATCAAAGGTTCTGCTAGAACATCATGGGTTCTGTTAGATCATCAAAGGTTCTGCTAGAACATCATGGGTTCTGCCAGAACATCATGGGTTCTGTTAGAACATCACAGGTTCTATTAGAACATCATGGGTTCTGTAAGAACATCAAAGGTTCTGTTAGATCATCAAAGGTTCTGCTAGAACATCATGGGTTCTGTTAGAACATCTTGGGTTCTGATAGAACATCACAGGTTTTATTAAAACATCATGGGTTCTGTAAGAACATCACGGGTTCTATTAGAACATCATGGGTTCTGTAAGAACATCAAAGGTTCTGTTAGATCATCAAAGGTTCTGCTAGAACATCATGGGTTCTGTTAGATCATCAAAGGTTCTGCTAGAACATCATGGGTTCTGTAAGAACATCATGGGTTCTGTTAGAACATCACATGTTTTATTAGAACATCATGGGTTTTGTAAGAACATCACAGGTTCTATTAGAACTTCATAGGTTCTATTAGAACATCATGGGTTCTGTAAGAACATCAAAGGTTCTGTTAGATCATCAAAGGTTTTGCTAGAACATCATGGGTTCTGTTAGAACATCACGGGTTCTGTAAGAACATCATTATGTTCTGTTAGAGCATCACTGGTTCTGTTAGATCATCACATGTTCTGTTAGAACATCACTGGTTCTATTAGAACATCATGGGTTCTGTTAGAACATCATTGGTTCTGTTAGATCATCACTGGTTCTGTTAGATCATCATTGGTTCTGTTAGATCATCACTGGTTCTGTTAGAACATCATTGGTTCTGTTAGATCATCATTGGTTCTTTTAGAACATCATTGGTTCTGTTAGAACATCCTCCTCAACAAGTTCCATCAAACTGATTTTTCTATAATTCTTGATCTATTTTTGTTCTGATGAAGGAACCTGATGAGTTTTTCTTCAGAGGAACATCTAGAACCTTCCAGCAGTTCTCCATCTTTGTCTTCCTGTATCCACAGACTCCGTCAGGCTGGTTGATGGAACTGGTCCATGTTCTGGTAGACTGGAGGTGAACTTTAACCAGTCCTGGTTCTCAGTGTGTGAAGATGACTTTGACCAGCAGGATGCAGAGGTGGTCTGCAGGGAGCTGGAATGTGGACCTCCTTCAGTCCTCCAGGGGGCGCTCTATGGAGACACAGAGGCTCCAATGTGGAGAAAAGAGTTTCACTGTGAAGGTAACGAGTCTGTTCTCCTGGACTGTAGAAGATCAGGTTCAGATAGAAACACCTGCTCACCTGGTAAAGCTGTTGGACTCACCTGTTCAGGTAGAGGAGGAGCTGCAGACTTGATTCTGTTAACTCATTTATTTCCTTTAATAATCATTTTTCTGTCTTTTCTCACATGAAGATTATATCAGATTAGCAGGTGAGTCCAGTCGCTGTGCTGGAACACTGGAGATGTTTCTACAGGGTCAGTGGAGACCAGTGTTTGACTGGGATTATTGGGACGTGAGTTCAGCTGCAGCAGTGTGTGTTCAGCTGGACTGTGGTTCTGTAGTTTCAACCAGAAGATTAAAGGAGTCTTCATACAGACCTGTGTGGTGGATCAGGTCGTCCTGTTTGCAGACAGAATCTTCACTGAGTGACTGTCTATCAGGGGATTTTGGTGAAAGTTTTTGGCGCCTTGAGGTGATCTGCTCAGGTAACTGAACACTCAGATTATTTAGTGATTTTCTTTTAGAAACATTCCTCCAAGGGCCCACACTGCAGAGGAATCTGTCATGTTTATACCTGTTAGTAACCATGGCAACTACTCTGGACTCAACTGCTGAAATTTTGCTGCTTTCAGAACATCTTTTCATTGATTGTTTTACAATAAGCCAATAATGTCTCTTTCTTTCTTGTTTAACCAGGTTTGTTGGTTGAAGCGAGTATCTTCCTCTCTTCCTTCACTAACGGGGTCTCCAAAGCCATAAAACAGGGGTCTGAGGTTTCTATTGGCTCAGATTTCAGCATCATGTGCTCCATCAAACCTCAGTACCAAGGTGGTTCCTTCCAGCTCATCTTCATCACCTCCAACTCAACACAGAACTACTTCCTGCCTGCTGCCAATCACTCCGCCCACTTCCTGTTCTCTGCTGCAGACCACTCCCACCAAGGAAACTACAGCTGTGTTTACCACCTTGATGTTTTCAACCATAACTTCTCCTCTACGAGCCCGCTGCTCAGTCTCACTGTCTCAGGTAACTTCATGAGGTGATCCTAGTCCAGGTTCAAACAAAGTCAACAAGACAATTAAAGAATCTTCTGTTTTGAACTGATTTATCTTCTTAAGACACTTTATTGTCTTCATGTCCAGGAAATCCAAGTAAACTGTGAGGTCTGACATCAAAACAAAGTTTATAGAAACATTGATTTAGAATATTTGAATCTGCTGCAACATGATCATGAATGTGTTGAATTCAGTTTCAGGTTCTTTGACTGATTTGATCATCAGACTAGTTGTTGTCCTGCTGGGGATGATGGTCTCAATCCTGGTCCTCTACTTCTACTTCAAGGTACTATACGTATCATGCATGGTATATTCAGTTATTCTTGCAGTTCTTCTAAAAGCTGATAATGTTTGTGAGCAGCAGCAGGCTGATGGTTCCAGAGCTGAAGGCTGCAGAGAGGAGGAGACTGCAGCCTCCAGGAACGAGGAGAGCAGGATCTTCATCTCACATTCAGATCAAGAAACTCAATTCTAAACTGTGGAAGAGTTTCTGTCCTCATATCCAGATGACTGAGCGTGTCGAGTCTTTAAATTCCTGCTGAAGATCGTCTGTTTCTGTCTGGATTTTAACCAGAGCAGAGTTTCACACCCACATACAGCTGATTGTTTTCTGTTGTTTTTTATTAATTCTTTATTTTTATCTTGTTTTATTTGTGTTTCTATTCTGTTTGACTGGATTGTAAAGCACCTCGGTCGACCTGTTGTCTTAATGTTCTGTGTAAATAAAATGGACATGATGACACATCATGTTTCATTATATGTGAAAAGAAAGATGGAAAATAATCAGAAAACAACTAAATAAAATGTTTTGGAGACTAAATCAAATAAAAACTGTAAATGATTAAGTCCATTAACGGGAAATTGTTGTTTAAAGAGTTTCCATTAAATAAAAAATAATCTAATCAATTTGGTCTAATTAGTGAACCTAAAGCTTGGTGTGAAATATTTTATTTCGCAGCTTTTTATTGAAAATATCTTTTGATCTTTCATGTCAGAATATCGTGTTAATGTTAAAAATAGTTGAGCTGTTTGAGATGTACAGATCAGCTTTAATGTGAAAGATCCAGAAGTTTAGATTAGATGTAAGAAAGCGAGCACACTTCCTGGAAGTTTATTAATATTTCTTAACCGTAAGTTCAGATAAATATCCACCAGCGTCCTCACGTGAACTTTACTGTTTGATTGGAGTTTTCTGTCTGTAGGACGAGCTTCCTGTCCAGAAATGGAAAAAGCTGAAATTTCAAATGAAACACAGAAAAATCAGTTTGTTTAAAAGTTTGAACATATTGTGTTTTAAATGAGCAGCTCTGAGTTCTGTGTTTGTTCCAGGAAATGTAAGTCACATGATCACATGATGTTTATCTGACATGAAGTTCAGAGCTGATGTTTCAAAACCTTGTTTTTATCTTTTAATTTCAACCATCACAAGATGAATGTGGTTTAAAGTTTATAAGCTGCATGTGCAGTTTAAATATTAGATGTTTTTACATCAAGTTTTTATTTATAAGCCTTTTTATAATCAATAATCAAGATGGTCAAAACTTCTATTTTATATATATGTTGATTTTATCATTTTATAATAATATTTGAATATATGTTTTTTTTAAAACCCCAAATATGACTTGAAAAGTTAAACACAAACCATGAAGATCTGATAAAAAACAAAATTTAACCCACATAGTGTTTCTGTAAATGAGCCCATAAAGATAAAACATTTACTTTAAAATGACTGAAATCATTTAAAGTACATCGACAGTGACGTTTACAGTTTCTTAATCAAAACGTCAGTGAGAAAAATAATTAAATACAAAATATAGTTTTAAAGAAGAATCAAATCTAAAACGATATTTTCTGATTAGAACTCTGAGAGGTGCTGACAGTAGGAGTTTAGGACAGGTCCAGGGTCATGAAAGACAAACAGATGAGACATCTGAGGCACAAGAACAAGCCATGATGTCCTCACACTGTGGATGTCTTCTCCTGATTTTGAAGAGGAGCTGTAGTTGGATCAGGTAGTTTACTGAGCATCCTGTCTGAGCTGAGGTTAATAGGTTCATCTACAAGGTAAATCACACTTTACTTTAACACCTGGGACTTTTTAAACCCTCACTAAACACCTCAAGTGTTGCTCGTTTTTCAGCTTTTTCTCACAGACATTCTTGCTTTTTTGGCTTGTGGCTGTTTGTCTCTGCGTCTCTGTGTCCTCCCTCCCTGAAGTCAATCTTCTTCTGGTACAGCAGTCCTTTCAGGTCACTTGTTTTCTGGGGTGTAACACACACTTCCTTCCTGGAGTGTCCTGTGGAGTTTACACAACAGTGGTTTGTCACACACTTGGTCACAGCAATGCAGAGAGCAGGTTACATCCTTTTCCATGGTAACGGTAACACGTTTCTGCAAAACAGTGACGTGAAGACGATAAATACTAGATTTCTGTTGAATTTACAACAGAGGAAGAGCAGAGGAGCAGTAAGAACTGAATACCTGTCCTGAAAAAGGAACTGTAACTCCCCGGGAAGCTGAAAGTTAGACTGGACTGTAGCTTAGATCATCTGTTCTGGTCTGCAGTTTTACCTAAACATGTAGTTCTGTAGCAACAATAACACACAAACAGGTTTGATGTGTTTACTGTCTCACTTCAGCATGCTAGCATGGGATTATCTACCAAACAGGAAAAGAACATTTTGGAACAGAACAATATTTAGAACTAAATCCAGGGTCTTGGGCTGCACAGTGGTGAAGCTGGCTGCACATTTGCCTTGCAAGAAGAAGGTTCTGGGTTCCAAACCTGCATGGAGTTTGCATGTTCTGCATCTCTGGGTTTTCTCAGGAGACTCCAGTTTCCTCCTACAGTCCAAAAGTATTCATGCTGAGTTAATTTGCAACTCCAAACTCATCCTAGGTGTGTGAATGGTTGTTTGTCTCTATATGTGTCCCTGTGATGGACAAATGACTTGTCCAGGTGTAGCCCCGCCTCTCACCCAATGACCACTGGAGACAGACTCCAGCTCCTCGTGAACCTCAACAAGAATAAGCAGGCTGTCGATCATCTGTTGCACACTTATGACGCTTGACGTCCACGTGTTTCACACACTATCCAACCATCTCACAATGATGTGAACAAAGAATAAAATGACCCAGTTTCAGAGTGAAAACAAGATGTATGACAGTACACATGCAGACTAGATGAACATATATTGTGCTGGAATAATGAGGTTTAAAGAGTTGGAGCTGTAGGTTATTCCTGTTACGACTCTGTGTCTCCTGGATTATTTGTGTTATTTCTTTAAAGTTAAACTTGAAGGGTCTAAAAAAGACGACAGTGTTAAGATTTTTATTTTTTAGGAGATCTCCAGTTTTCAAAGTGATCAAAGTGACTCCAGACACATAAATATGAATTTACATACAAATACAAAGTAACATTTTTATTTCCTTCAGGTGTTTTTGTTTAGGTGGCAACAGAGTGGTGAAATATATTTAATGATGAATGCACATAATTAATATTGGGACTGCAGTGTGCAGAACAAACACACTACAGTTTGTAAGTGATGCTGACTCATTTTGAGACTGGTTGCTCATGCAGACTCTGATCAGAGGTCATGGAGGTCAAGATGCTGCACAAACACACACACAGCATCACAACAAACCACTTGTATCTCCCCGCACAGGTCAAGAGGTCCTGAAGAGGTTCCTGAATGCCTTTGATTAGGCAGGGTCAAAGGTCAACAGACTGTAGTCTGACTGTTCGGGTCAAGAACAGGTGACGAACGCCGAGACAGGAAGAGAAAGAAGAACAAAGAAGGTTGAGAATCTAATCTGAGTCTGTGAGTTCTCACACATGATGCTGCACTGAGAGACAGTCACCCTCAGAGAGAGGGAGGATTACCAGGCAGATATGAGCCCAGACTCAACCAGAGCATGGTGAGGTGGATGAGACGGTGGAATCTAAACCAGGACAACACGCTGCAGTGACGGTTGAATATGAACTAAAAATCTCATTTAGCTCTGTGTTGTTCTGGTTCATTTTAAGCTGCAGTATCAGATTCTTTTAAAAATGATTCATCATGTCAGATGAAAACACATTTATAGACAATTATTTTTGTAGTGTAATACTTAACATTGTTATTAGATGTTTTTTAAACATTACTTTTCTTGTAAAATTTAAATGAAAAAAAGACAAGTACCAATAATTGACCTTTATTCTAATTAAAATTTCAGGTTCAGGGCCAATATGTTTAATTACAAAAAGATGGAATTGTTTTCAGGGCTCATTTGAAATCCTAATCAAATAAAAGATATTTTATTTTATACGTGTTTTTTTGGCCTTTGATAATAAATTCAACTGAAGAAATGTGAAAGTAAAGAGTGTCTTGGAAACTCGTCTCCTTCCTGCTTTCCAGTCTTTGATAAGTTACCTTGAGCCCAACAGGTTGGAAAATAATGACAAAAAATGAATATTTATAAAACTCTTACATTTTTCTCATAAAATATGAGCAGAAATAAAAGTAGCAGCATTTATTTAACTCTTTAAAACCTTTTTAGGCACACTTTATTTATTTTAAGCATTTTAAAATATTAAGAGCTCTGATGATTAATATCTTATTAAAATTGATTTTTACTTACAGTTAGGAAGCTCAGCTGTGTTTATGATAAATTACAATGACGGTTAATTTTGTCGGACAACAACAGTTTGGTGACATAGTTTTTGAGGTTGTGATATTTCACCTGAGGATAATGTTAAAGATCTTGTTCCTGCAGTGGAAGATTTCCTGAGTGACGCCATAAAAAAACCTCCTGGTAGAAAACAGAATGGTGATATAATGAAAACTAAGATAGTTCATGTCTGATCGTGTTCTACAGGCAGGTTGAACGGATCAGCTGATCAGCTCCAGCTGGTGTTTCTTCTCACATGTCTGATAACTTTAATACATGCAGTCAGTCATTTTCTGTACCTGCTTGACCTGTTCAGGGTCACAGGAGATGATGTCAATCTCCACACATACACACAGGAGTCCATACAGAAAGATCCTGGCTGGTTTCAAACCCAGGACCTTCTTGCTGCAACAACTGTGCTGCCAACTGCACCACCGTGCAGCCCGATACACTCTATCTCAGGGCCCCCATGTGCTGCTGCGTGGAACTGCCTCATCATGTGATTCCTGTCTGCTTTCTCTCTAATTAAATAAAAAATCCCCGTGGTGGGTCGTGATACCATAAACACAGAGAAGGGGTGAAGTTGCAGCAAACAGCAGATGGATCAGAAGGAACAGCAGCAGGCAGGTACCAGAAGGAGGAACTGCTCATTTCTATCAACCTTTAATAAACGGTGACACTTCTTCAAGCAAAGTGCTGAATAAGAAACTCTAAACTGTAAAACTGAAATACTGAAAAAATAAAATAGAAAAGATTGAAACTTCTCACGAAGAGATTTTAATCCTTGGAAATGAATCAGTTTTCATTCCTTTAAACCCAACAGGTCAAAAGTTTGGACACACTCTCATTCAGCTGTGTGTGTGTCCAAACGTTTGACTTGATGTGTTGATCGTATGTTTTCTGTTCTTGCTTCTTTCTTTGAAATGTGGAACAAACAAACAAACAAACAAACAAACAAACAAACAAACAAACAAACAAACAAACAAACAAACAAACAAGCAAACAAACAAACAAACAAACAAACAACATTCCTGTTTGATTCAAGATTCTGAACAGATCTGAAGGACAACAAATTAAGAACATAAAACTTTAAACAAATAAAATAATCTCACATTTCACAAAAACTAACATTTAAATTTTGAGGTTTTTGTAAAATTGAATATGATGCTGATGCTTTTTAAAGGATTCTTCACCGTGTTTCAGTGAGGTCTTCTACATACCATGTTATATATGGTATTATTAGGACCTCCCACTCACTCTGCTGTGTGTGTGGCAGTAACACCACGGGGGTAACTGATGGTGTTTAATGTTGGTGTTGGGTGTCTGTGACAGAATCACAGCTGGAGTGATGCTTCGGGCTGAGTTCACACTCTCTCTCTCTGCCAGAGGAATCGCTGCTCTGACCTCGTCAGACACAGAATGAAAAGAGTCACAAACAGAAATGAATATTTCTTCCTCTCACACACTCTCCTGGGACACGTTTGTCTCTTTACCCTTTAGGGAAAACGTTAAAGTTTTTAAACTTTGATGGGTATCACATCATGGATTCTTTAACCTTGGTGATAAAGAAAAGGAAAGTTAAACTGCATCTATTAAATATGAAAATATTATTCTTTAATACTGTTAAAAATAACAAATCATTCTTCCCCATTAGGTCATAGGCCAGCCGATCGGGAGGTGAGGGTTCGATCCCCGATCTCAGCAGGCCATGTGTTGAAGTATCCTTCCTTGGGCAAGAGAATGAACCCTAAATCTACCCCTGGATGCTGTACAGATGGCCTCTGCTCTGATGGGTCAAATGCAATAATCAATTTCCTTCATGTAACATAATTGGCTGATAAATAAATAAAAAAAAAAAAAAAAAAACCTAAACTTGTTTGTAAAATAAAATTCTGAAATGGTTGAATATTAAAAGAGTCTGACAAAAGGAACATGACAGTTAAAAGCTCCTCGTCATGCGACTCGTACCTGCTCCCTTTTATTTATTGTCACTTATTAAATCTAATTTCTCTTTTCTGTATCACTGGTGCCATTTTGATATTTCTGTATTTGTTTTGCAAAAGAGTTTCTGATGAAGAATCAGGAGAAATTGCAGCATCTGGTCTTCAACTTGACTTTTCATTCCAGTCAGTATTTCTAAAAGAGACAAAAACTAAAACCGGATTCAGACAAAACAGAAGTTAATATGAAAAACTATGATAATCAACAATCTGCATTCATCAAATAAAACACAACAATTTCCCATTTATCATATCCATCACTCATAAATGACACATCAAGTTGAACCTGACTGAGACTAGTCTCAGGTGTGAAAGAGTGAACTTTCACTCAACAAAGTTGCACCAAATTTTTAGATTTAGCATTGAGCACATTGGTGACATAATCCAGCTGTTTGGATGCAGATGGTCTGTTGACACTTGACATCCACACTAGTCATGTGATTTATGCAAATTAATGTAGGAAGAAAACAGGAAAACCCAAAATAATAATAATAATTTTCAAATGATTATAATTAATATTATGTTTTGTCTGACATTTTTCCTCATTAATAAAAAATGTAGAATGTGATCAAGACATTCATTGTCATTACAATCATCTCTATCATGATCATCACCATCTGAAGAATCTTCTTTGTAATTGAGAGGATTTATAATGACTGAGTTCCAAACATGCTGCACACATTTCTCTCTACTAACAGATTTAAGACACAATATCTTGACAGTCCTCTCTGTTGCTTGTTGTCAGCAGGTATGTCTTCTAAAGTGGCTCGTCAGGTTTCATCCACAGCCTTTCAATACACCATATTTACACGTACAACAATCTATTCCAGCTGTTTCATTGTTGACCTTTCCAGCAGGTACTTTACAGTCCACTTCAGCCACAGTCAAAGACACCAGCATGACTGAGTTGAGATGGTCATCACTGTCCTAATGCTGAGGGGCTTTTATTGGATGAACATCCAGGCTTGTCTATCCAATAGAAGAGATTTAAGTTACTGCTTGCCTAGCAACGAGGTTTCAAAGACACATCTTCCATTAAGAAATAAAAGAAATGCAGTTCTTTTAGTGTGAAACGTACCTGTTGTGACTGTTTAGATGCTTCTGGTTTTATTAGGACTGCAGAGGAGGGACGACTTTGATCTCTTAGAGTCAGAGCTGATTCTAATTCAGCTGCGTTCAACACAACAGGTCCATGAATGGTGATATTACTGTGGAGATATTTCCTTCTGTCCTGTTTTCAGAGCCATTTTTTAAATGTGATATTATTATTGGGTTCAGTTACTGTAACTCTGTTACCGTTTGTACTAGAGAAAAAAATTATAACTGAATAATCAACCTCGATATTATTGTGTGCACTTTACATTACTGTAGCTCTTCAGGCATGAATGAGAGAAAAAATAAATAACTTCTGAAAAATAAGAAGCAGAGCTCTGAGAAACTTTATAGAACTTCATGTAAAACAACGTTCCAGTCACAGGTGAGGATTAAGACCAAGGGCCTTGTTTGATATGATATAATGGGGGGGTCAATGCGAGGCCCGAAGGGCCGAAGCACTAGCGGCCGGGGGTCTGGGGGCCAACGACTTACAGATGGCCGGAGGCGATTTTTGAAGCATTTCACTGGCAGAGGATTTTTATAAGAAACTAGCGAATTTCCACTTTTTACTTTGTTTTGTTCTGCAAAACCCCTGTCCCCCAACAAGGCCCATAATTAAGACAGAGTGGGTGTTACTTTGGTGTTAAAGGGTTAAAGTATCTCCACGTCCAGCAGCAGCATGTTGTTTTCACACTCAAGCTTCTGCATCAGTAACTTACTGCTGCTGCAAACGTACTCAGATGTAGAACCAGCAGAATCACTGAATGAGGCTCTTTGAAGCAGATTGTTTATCTGTATTAATATTCTGATTTGACTAATTCTAACAGAACTGGGAGTTGATGTGGATGCTTACCTGTATCACCTGCTGCTCTTATTGTGTTGATCACCAACAGGATTTTATGCTGTGCAACCATTCATATATTATTTATACTTTTATTCTAAACTAATTATATGTTTCTCAAAATAACTGGGTCTCCAAAGTTTAATGAAAATCAGAAAAAATTCAATAAGAATTAACTGTTTGGGAAGATAATCAATTGAAGAAAATACTGAAAAATTCATGAATGAGTGGGTGAGCAGTAATTGCTCACAAGTACAACACCCACATTCATACCTGCAAGGAATAAGAAGATTTAAATGATTGTATGAAGAATTTTAGCTAATTAATGACAGATTTTGTAACAGCTGCATGTTGAGGAAAACCATCTGTACTTCCAGATGTCTTCATTCTTCTTTTCTGTTACTCTCTAGTATTAAAGAGGCCATTTATACAAATTTCATGACTTTGTGGTTATTTCTTAAGGATTAACCAATATGAAACATTTTATATCTAAAAAATGTAAAGAAACACTTATTAACAGACCTTTCAATCTGTCTGTGTTAAAATTCGGGTGGTTCCAGCTCCTTCCGTCAGGCCTCAAGCAGCAGCTCGTTCATATTCATTATTCGAATTTGCTGGACTCTGATTGGCTAACAAACTAGCCTATGAGAGCAAGGTAAACTGTTTCCTGCCCTGCTGCGCATGGCAACGTCAGACGTTCTCTCTTCCTGTTTGCTACGTCTTATGCTAACAGCTTTTAGCCAGCAGCATGCTAGGTGTGGTTTCAACTGCAGGAGCTGATGAATACTAACAAACAAAGGAGTTGTGATGAAACAGATACAGGCCGTTAGAACTCGGGAGAACTCGGGTTTTATCACCACCTGCGTAGTTTGAGAGATTAAAATTGAAAGAGAAGTTGTTGACCTGTTTTCACCCACTATGAAGGTAAGAACACCTGTGGAGCTAAAATATTCAACAGAAACCTCAGAAACACTGTTTTTAATGGAAGGGCCTCTTTAATATCAGCTTGAGCTTGAAACCTTGGATGTTCCTTGATGAACTGAACTGGTGTTGGCTGGTATATAAATGGAGGAGCTCACCATCTGCCAAGGCATCAGACCAAACACACCTGTTACTGAAACACGCAGGTGAAAGTTGACGTTGTATCTCTGGTGTTTCGCTGGGCTGCGGCTGTTTGCTAAAATGTCTTGAAACACTTGCAGAGATTCTCCATTTCATCAGGTGAGCTACAAAACCTCGTTAACACACTGTTTGAATTCACATGACAAATATTCTGCCAAAAGATGAACAGGTTTGTCTCAACTGCTTCTTAGTTTCTGTGAGTTAGAAGAATGAGAAGACATGAGGCAACTTATAGAGGTGAAGGCGAGCAAAATGTGTATAAAAGAATGTAAAATGTGGAGAAACTCAGACATAATAAAAATACTATGTGTTTGAGTATTCACGCCACGCCTTCTCTGATCAGCCATGAAGAAAAACAGGCTGCAATAAACTCAATGATGCTGCATAATATCCTGCAATGTTGAGTCTCTAGATAATGACCAGCAGTGGCAGCGAGTGGGATACTAACTTAAAGATTCCTGTCTGGAGTACGAACAAGTTTCACCTGAAGTATCTGACACTGAGTTGGAGATGTGAGTCTGTATTATCTCTCAGCTTGTCAGAGTATTTGTTCATTCTGTTTCTGCTTCATCGGGTTTCAGTAAATGGTTTCAACGACCCGACGTGTCGCACTTTGGAATGATTGTAAATATTCAAAGAGGACTCTCAGTAAACTGACACCCAGTCAAGGAGACGATTAGTTTTCCAAATCCCACTAGTTTCCTCTCAGATGTTGAAGTGAGACATGAGGAAGTGTTCTTAAAACACTAATAGAATCGCCAATGGCCATATGGAATGTTTTATTTTCTGTACTTTAATAAGTCTAATAACATTTTGTTTGGGTCCCAAAAAATTAAACATCCAGACAAATCCTGAATTTTGCTCCAAACTGCAAACATGAAGTTTCTACTTGATCAAAAAATAACTCAATTCCAACAAAAACAATGTTACATACACAACAATATAATAATTGTCATGTAGTGCTTGTAGTTAATTTGCATCTTTTGAGGTGATTAAGAGAAAAACTTCAGTATATATAACAGATTTTTTTACTGCATGTTGTTGAGCTGATGATCTCTCATACACTAATCTACTGTGGAGTTCTGACGTGTGTCCACCATCACTGAGCTTTATGGAATACACCATGATGTTTCTTATAGAAACTTTCTCTGTAACAACAATCCAACCAGACAACAGCTGTAGTCCAACTGAAGATGGCGTCTGCACTCTCTTTTAACTCAAAGACAGTTTTTTTTCCTTCATGAAGGTTCATCTCTGAGAAGATGACGCACATGTTTGATCTTCCTCCTGTAAACTGATACAACCAGCTCCTGTGTTCTTGTTAGTTCAGGTAACAGGAGACTTCAGCTGACAACTCTCAGCCGCTGGATGGGTAGAAAGTGGAAACCTCCCTGCAGAACATCAGCAGTTCCTCTGAGTGATGTAAAATACAAAACAGGTTCTAAAAACCACTGAGACGCTGTAGTTAAATGGAACATAAAATAAATCATATATTAGGAAAGAGGTCTGATTGTGACAATTTGTTCCTTCAATGTTTTAGAAAACTGGAACGTTTTGAAATAATTATGAATGTAAAAAATATTATTATTAATATATTAATTATTAACATTAATAGTATTTTCACATGTTTAATTAAGAGCATCACAGGAATAATGCTGTGAACAGCTGATTTCGTGTTCATTGACAGCAGATTTACTGTCATCATTATTTTGTTAAACTGATTAAATTTATAAAAATCAAGTCCAGATATTTAAATCATGTTTTCAGATTTCAGTCCCTGTTTCTGTGTTTTACCTACTCAAATATAACATATTAATAAGTGTTTAATCTACATATAAATTCAAAGAATATTCTGAAACTTAAAATAACAATTTATATTTAATAATATATATTTACTACATATATTTATGGTTATTAATAATTTAATTATGACAAAAAAACACACTTGAGTCAAAATACAATGACCATAATTAAAATAATTTCACTCTACTGACTGTCGTGATATTTAACATAAGCTGTGAACCTGCTTTTCAGCCACATCAGGAAGTATTGAACCAAAATTATTATTATTGATGTTATTTATGACTATATTTTATTACAATTGCATTTTTAGCATTGTCTTTTATTTTAACATAAAGCATTTGTATTTAGCCTCTATATGGTTAATAAAAGGAGAAAAAGGAATATTTTTGTTGAAAATATGCTCAATTTTGCCTCTTTTATATCTCAATTTATATTAGATCTATTTCTAATATTTTTCACCTTTTGACTGAAGCTAAATTATACATGCACTGTTTGAAATGTCAAACCTTGAAAATCTAAATAAATGTAGTGTGTATTTTATTAACATTTGCAGTTTACACGTGACTGAGTGGTTTGGGTTTGAAACAGAACAAAACAGAATCGTGATGCAGCAGAGAAAAAAGGGCCAAAGATCTGTTTGCGTGCAACAGAAACTCTGGCAGCAAAAATCCACATTGAAAAGAAAAAGCACAAGTCTTGTGGTGAAGTTAACAGAATAAGGAAGAAAGACATATTACATGTCAGTGCAACTTTCTTTTGACCCTGCAGAGGTGTTGCATTACTACAGGCTGAAGTGTGTGTGAAAGGACTCCCTGCAGCTTCAACCAATAAAACCCCCTATGATGCCGTCAGGAGGATGGAAAGATGGAGCCATCGGGGGAGAGTAAAATCTCTTTTATTGAAAGTGGGAGGGGAAGACTGCAGAGCTGAAGATATAGATGTACAACATTCACTCCCCACACTGTTTGTTTGGAGGAGTTTGTATGAAATGTTTGAAGTGTGTTTGGTTGTTTGAGTGTGCTGGTTTGTTATGGATCTCTTTAATCTCTGTCTGTTTCTCAGCCTTTTCAGATTCTTGCTGTCAATATGAGCTCATGTGGAGTTTGGATTGAACTGATTTGTGTGTGTGCAGATATTCTCATTTCCATCTGCAGTGTGAGAAGACCCCCCCCCCCCCCCCCCCCCCCCCCCCCCCCCCC